>CM065377.1:77244774-77844774 GCA_033060915.1 Euryodendron excelsum | reverse complement strand
ATACTCCCAAATAGGTCGATATAGGGAATTGCCAACAAACCCCTATGTCACGACGACCGCCATTGGAGTGAAAGAAACACTCAAAACCTAGGTCTAACACCAATGTTTGTTAGCCCACTTCAGTGAAAAATGACCAAACTGTCCTTTGGACCTTTTCCGAGACTTTCCGGTCAAGATGACCATTTTACCTCTAGGCATCCAAACGCCCCGGGAACCACACCGGCTCTAGGTATCAAACCGGTAATTTTTCGAGAATACTTTTTATAGTATTCTCAACCTTCCTTTACCTTTCCGGCTCATTCCAAGTCAGTTCCGGCCAACCCCGTACAAAATGACTGTTTTGCCCCTGGTGGGCCGGTCTCCTTTTTCAACCACACCGACTCTGGGTATCTAACCGGTAATTTCCCGAGAATACTTTTTATAGTATTCTCAACCTTCCTTTACCTTTCCGGATCATTCCGAGTCAATTCCGGCCAACCCGGTATAAAATGACCGTTTTGGCCCTGGTGGGCTGGTTTCCTTTTTCGACCACACCGACTCTGGGTATCAAACCGGTAACCTTCTGAGATTAATTTTTATAGTGTTATCAACCTCCTTTTACCTTTCCGGATCATTCCGAGTCAGTTCCGGCCAACCCGGTGCGAAATGACCATTTTGCCCATGGTGGGCCGGTCTCCCTTTCCGACCACGCCGGCTCTGGGAATCAAACCGGCAACCTCTGGAAACATTCTAAATAATGTTTCCAGATCCCAAGTCTTCTTCCGGGACAATCCAAATCTGTCCCGGCAATTTTCCGGTCCAATTGACCGTTTTACCCCTAGGAGCCTGATCAACCTTTCTGACACATCTTATCCTCACTTTTCAAGTCAAATACCTCCAGGACACTATTTTAAGTGTTCCTACTCCTTTTCGGCCTTCCGGGTCATTCCCGGCTCCTTCAAATCATTCCCGGACTTTCCAAAGTCACTCCTAGTGAAGCCAGGCTAAAAATTACATGGTAGTTACTAGTACAGGCGCCCAAATCTAGTCAAAGATACGTTGCTTGCCAACTTATGATGTTTCCTAACTGGCTGGCGCCACTCCTAGTGGTACCAAGAGAAATTTTGCCCTAGCGCCACTGCAACAGGCGCCAGGTTTGTCCAACCTCTATAAATACAGAGCCTCATTCAACGTGAAAAGGGTCTGCAAACTTAACATAAAAATCTTATATTTCGATATACATAGCTCGAGCACCTCCTAAATCCTAGCCTCCCTAAGTTTTCCAAACCCTAGCCACCCTATACAAACCCTAGCCTCCTATACACTCATACACACCCCCATACACTTATACACTAGCCTTCAACCATCCTTTGAAGACTTGAAGAGCTGCAATCCAAAGCTTGAAGACAACTCTTGAAGGTCGAAGAAGAAGATCAAGACAAAGACCGAAGATTGAAGACAGCACGGCGCACAAAATAAACAAGACATACGGTAGGTTCCCTATTTAAATTTCCGCACTTCCCCCCTCTCTCTTCTCTCTCCTAACCCACTTGGGTTTTCTCTATTTTAATCCCCCATCTCTTTCCCCCCCCCCCCCTTCTTTGCATGCTTGAAACAAGGGGATTCTCGGTCCATGTGTAGGATTGGGCTATTGGAGAGTCATCGTGTCGGAGGCTTTCTTCTAGCCTAACCAAAGACCACGTGGGTCCGGCCCCCTTGATTATGTGGTGAAGCCTTAGCCTTGTATGTTCACGACCCCAAAATTGTATTGTGCATATCATGATCTTGCATCTTCCAAAAACCGTTTTCAAACTCAGTTTCAAAATCGTTTTCAAACTTGTTTTCAAAATTGCATCACAATTTCTTTTTAAAAACTTGTTTTCAAAACCATAATTCTAGGGTGATTCTAGCCTTTCCATGGCTAGGGTTGCTTTAGGAAAGTGTTACATTAAAGGTGACCTTTTTGGTCTATATTTTCAAATCTTATTGTTTTTCAAAACCACTTTCTAAAAGTGGTTCTAGCCCTCATATGGCTAGAATCGCTTTAGGAAAGTGAGACGTTTTCATACTTTTCAAAAAACTCTCTTTTCAAAAATCTTTCCTCCTAAAAATCTCTTTTTCAACATACTTTCCTAAAAAACTCTCCTCTCCAAAGTTGTTTCCAAAAACTCCCTTTCAAAATCTATTTTCCCAAAACTCCTTTTTTTTTTTTCAACTCCTTTCCAAAATCCACTTTCTAAAAACGTTCTCCAAAAATCTTTTCAAAGAACTTTCTCCAAAAATCTTTCCAAAAACTCTCTTTCCAAATTCCTTCTTCTGGAAACTCCTCTCTAGGATTTCTTTCCAAAACCTTCGTTTCTAAAAACACACTTTCCAAAAATTCCTTCTCTTTAAAATCTTTTTCCAAAAACTCTATCTTCAAATTCACTTTCCAAAAACTCCTCCCTAGGATTCCCTTATAGAAAAATCTTAGTTTCCAAAAACGCACTTTCCAAAAACTCTTTTCTTAGAGCCCACATCAAACTCTAGAACTCACAATTAGGAAACCCTAATTTTCTTTCCAAAAACATGATTTTCAAACTTTACCCCAAATCTAAGTTTTCAAAACCTCTTGTTTTCACATCCAAACTATACATGTTTCCAAAGCCTCTTTTCTACGTCAAAACTATAATTTTTTCAAATCTAGGGTTTCTAGAATCTCCCTTTCCAAATCCTAGTCAAATCCTATCTTCCCTTTAGGAAACTGAATCAAATCTCCCCGTTTAGGAAACTAGATCCCGTCTTCCGTTTTTGGAAACAAAATCAAATTTTTTCTTTTAGAAACCAAATCCAATCCCTTCCAAATCCAAATCTTTCCTAATTCAAATCCTTCCTAAACTTCCACTTTCCTAAATCTTAAATTTCCTAAAACTTTCAAATCTTTCCTTAAACATTAAGTTTCCAAAATCTTAGCTAATCCAACCCTTTCCTAATTCTACCCTCTTTTCAAATTTTAACTTTTCAAACCTAAGTTTTCAAACCTTTCCTAATCTTAAGATTTTCTAAAACTCTAAAACTTCCTAAATCTTAAACTTTCTAAATTTCAAATCTTTTCAAATTCAAAACTTTCTAAATTTGAAACTTTCTTAAGATAAATCTTTCTAAACCTAAATCTTTTCAAACTCTAAACTTTCCAAAACTTCAAAATCTTTTCAAATCTATAACTTTTCTAAACTCAAAACTTTCTTAATTTAAGACTTTCTTAATTTGAAACTTTCTTAATTCAAACATTTCCTAAATTGAAAACTTTCTTTTTTTTCAAGACTTTCCTAAAATGAAACTTTCCTACTTCCAAAACTTCCCTATTTCAAAACTTTCTAAATTCAAAACTTTCCAATTTTCAAACTTTCTTAAATTCCAAACTTTCCTAATTTCAAAACTTTCCAAAAATGAAACTTTCCTAATTCGAAACTTTCCTAAATCGGACCTTTCCTAATTCGAACATTTCCTAAAATCCAATCTTTCCAAATCTTCCAAATCCGACATTCCAATCCAATCTTTCTTAATCTCAAGTCTTTCCTAAGTCTCCTATCTTTCCTAAGTTTAGGTTTCCTAAACCTCCATCTTTCCAAAACCAAATCTTTCTAAAATCAATCTTTCCAAAGCCAGTTCAGTCTTCTCAATTTCAATTTCCAATCTCCTCTTCTAATCTCAAATCAATTTCAATTTTCAATTCAATCTCTTTCTTCCAATCCAATCTCTCTCTTCAAATCAATCTCTTTTCAATCGGACTCCGGTCCGAACTACGACTGACCTGATTCCCCCAAAGGGATACGTAGGCAACCTTCATAGGTGCGGTCACAACACTCTTCAAACTTTCAATTCCACCTTCATAGGTGCGTTCACAACTTTCTTCAAATTTCAAATTCCAAAATCTTTCCAAATCTCCAATCTATTTTCAAATTTCCCTTTTCAAATTTCCACTTTCAATTTCCAAAATTTCAAATCTATCCAATTTCAAATCTCTTTCAAATCAAATCAATTTCTTTTCAAATTTATTTCCAAATCTATTTTTCAATTTTCTTAACTTGCACTTGCATATCATCCATCATGTTAGTTTTCAAACATTGTTTTTCAAAGTGGATAGGATTGAACTATAGTTAGTCGAAGACTCTCATAGGTGAATTTAGGGTAGATTGACATGTAGGTACCGAAAGGGCGGGGTAGGGTGATGGCTTAGTGTGTCTTCCCTACACGTAACTAACCTCCGAACTTAGAATCACTGATTTCAAAGACCAAAAAGGAGTTATTTTTCAAAAAGGGCTAAATATTTTCCAAAGGTTGCCAAACAACCTGTTTTCCTAAAAACCCTCTTTTGAGGAGATATTTTCAAAATCATTTTTCTAAAAATCCTAAGTATAGTTTTCGGATTATGCTTAGTTTTTAGGTGACCTAACTCACCTTAATCAAGTTAGGTGGCAACTCCAAATCTTTTTTAAAAGCCCTTTATTCAAACCAATTTTTCAATTCAAACCTAATCGCACTCATTCTTTTAGGAGGGTGAGTTCTAACGAGAGAGTACAGCATTTTTCCCGCTTGTGTGAGTATTCCTCGAGTGCGAAAAATCTAGGCGTGACCGTCGTGATGTGTCGACACATGAAAAATGGTGTGTTGACACATGCAACTAGACTGGGTCATATTGAGTATAAGTGAATTCAATAGATGGCTTTTCAATTAGGAGAGAAAATATGTTCTATTATGAACATGCAATGAATTTTAAGAACTAGAAATGAAACTTATACAATCAATCAACACATTTGTTCATAACTAAAACACAAATAATATGAAAATCACACAATTTTATCAAAAATTCAAGATATAGGATCACTTATTCCCAATTCTCGTCTTATTATACAAAATCTATCTTCATTTAATGGTTTTGTAAAAATATCAGCCAATTGCATGTTTGTGCTTACAAAATCAAGTTCAATATCACCTTTTTGCACATAATCTCGTATAAAGTGATATCTAATCTGAATGTATTTTGTGCGAGAGTGTTGGATAAAATTTTTAGTCAAGTTTATAGCACTAGTATTGTCACATATAATAGGAACATGATCAAATAAGATATCATAATCTTCTAACTATTGTTTAACCCACAATACTTGAACACAACAACTACCAGCTACTAAATATTTAGCCTCAGCTGTGGAAAAAGCAACCAAATTTTCTTTCTTGCTACACCAAGACACAATCATATTGCCTAGGAGTTGGCAAGAGCCACTTGTGCTCTTCCTATCAACTATCCCGCATAGTCAGCGTTGGTGTAAGCAATCAAATTAAAAGATGTACACTTTGGATACCATAATCCAAGGTTAGATGTGTGCTTAAGATAATAAAAGATTCTTTTCACAACAATTACATGAGATTCTTTAAGATTTGATTGAAATCGAGCACACAAGCAAACACTAAACATTATATTTGGCCTATTAGCAGTTAGATATAATAAAGAACCTATCAAGCTTCTATAAATCTTAGTGTCTACTAATTTACCTTTCTCATCGCTGTCTAATTTTGTTGTAGTACTCATTGGAGGACTTATGAGCTTTGCATCTTCCTTGCCAAATTTTTTGATCAAGTCCTTGATGTACTTGACTTGGTTGATAAAGATGTCTTCCTTTAATTGCTTGATTTGAAGACCGAGGAAGTAGTTAAGTTCGCCCATCATACTCATTTCGAATTCTCCCAGCATGCACTTAGCAAATTCCTTACAAAGCGACTCATTAGTAGCATCGAATATGATATCATCTACATATATTTATACTAAAAGCATATCATTGTTTTTTATCTTGATAAAAAGAGTGGTGTCTATTTTTCCTCTTGAAAAACCTTTTTAAATCAAAAACTTACTTAATCTTTCATACCAAGTCCTGGAGGCTTGTTTCAAACCATATAAAACTTTTGTTAATTTGAAAACATAGTTAGGAAATTTTGGATCTTCAAATCCAGGAGGTTGCTCAACATATACTTCTTCGGTTATAAAATCATTTAGAAAAGCACTTTTAACATCTATTTGATATAGTTTAAAATCTTTAAAACATGAGAATGCAAGTAATAACCTTATAGCTTCTAATCTAGCTACCGGAGCATATGTTTCATCAAAATCAATGCCTTCTTTTTGGCTATATTCTTAAGCAACAAGCCTTGCCTTGTTCCTCACAACAACTCCAGATTTATTTCTAAAATTTAGTTCCAATGATTGGATGATCATTAGGCCTAGGAACAAGGTGTCATTCCTCATTCCTTTCAAATTGATTCAATTCCTCTTGCATAGCATTAATATAAAACTCATCATTTTCAGCATCATTAAAACACTTGGTTCTATTTGTGATAAAAATGCAAGATTATTACATATATTTCTAATAGAGGATCTAGTTCTTACTCCATGTGAAGGATCACCTAGGATTTGTTCTGTAGGATGGTTATGCACAAACTTCCATTCCTTAGGTAGACCTTCACTAATCTCTTATTGGCTTGTAGAGGCTTCTTGCAGTTTTATGGTTCTTTGTTTAAGCTCGGTTGAATATCCAATCTTTTCATGTTTTGCTCTACCTCATCTACGTCATCACTTACAATATTTCTTGAAAGAGAGTTATGTTCGTTAAAAGTGACATGGACTGATTCTTCAACCACTAAAGTCCTCTTATTAAAAACTCTATAAGTTTTGCTATGAGTTGAATATCCAAGAAATACACATTCGTCAAATATTGCATCAAACTTGTCAAGGTTGACTTTATTGTAATTCAACACAAAGCACTTGCATCCAAAGGCTCTAAAGTATGAGACATTTGGTTTCTTATTTTTCCAAAGCTCATTATGGGTTTTGTTTAAAAATTTTCTAAATAGAATTCGATTTAAAACGTAGTAAGTTGTGTTGTCAGCTTCAGCCCAAAAATACTTTCGTAAATCAGTTTCACAAAATATGGTTCTACCCATTTCTTCTAAAACTCTATTTTTTCTCTCAACAACTCCATTTTGTTGAGGTGTTCTAAGGGCTGAAAAGTTATGGTCAAAATCATTTTCATTGCAAGATGTTTCAAAGGGTTTGCAATTAAATTTCCTTTCATGATCAGTCCTTACAGAAGCGATTGAAAAACCTTTTTCATTTTGAACTTTTTTACAAAATTTTGTGAAGAAAATAATTGTCTCATCCTAGTGAGCTAAGAAGAATGTCCATGTAAATCTAGAATAGTCATTAACAATAACAAGTGCATATTATTTCTCACCAAGACTTAAAGTCCTAGTTCGTCCAAATAAGTTCATATGCAATAGTTGTAGTGGTCTAGAAGTGGTCAACATGTTCAAGGATTTAAATGAAATTCAAGTTTGTTTTCCCAATTGACAAGCATCACAAACTCTATCCTTGTCAAATTTTATTTTGGGAAGTCCTTTGACCAAATCATTTTTAGAAACTTTTGAAAGTATGCTCATACTAATGTGACCAAGTTTTCTATGCCACAACCAACTTTCATCACTATTTATAGCGGCAAGGCATTCAACTTTGCAAGAAGATAAGTCATTTAGATAAAAAAAAAATGTATATATTGCCTTGTCTATGTCCAGTTAGAATAGTCTTGTTACTATTGATGTCAATCATATCACATTAGAGGATTCAAATACAACCTTGCATCTTTTGTCACAAAGTTGACTAATGTTCAAAACATTGTGTTTAAGTCCTTTAACAAGCAAGACATTTTCAGTACAAGAGGAAGAGTTCTTACTGACACTACCTATACCGATGATCTTTCCCTTGCTATTTGTAAGCACCCTATTTTTGACTGCTCGGCAGTCTATAGTCCATCCCGACTTGAGTGCAAGTCAATGTGGGCATATTCTAGAATTCTAGTCCTAACCCAGTCAATTCATCACTTCGCAGGCCCACCAAGCCCAAATAGAGGCAAAACAACCAAAATGCCCATATGAGCGTTGATTCGGTCCAATCCCGTAAGCACGTCTTTTCGAAGACAGTATTGCCCCTTTCCAATTCCAATAAGTACGTCTTCTTGAAAACGGTAAGTCCCCTTTTCAATTCCAATAGGCATGTCTTCTCGAAGACAGTAAGTCCCCTTTCCAATTCCAGTAAGCACGTCTTCCCGAAGACGGTAAGTTCCATTTTCCAGTCCAATTTCAATCCCTCTCTTGAAACAGCTGATTCCTCGAAACGGTAAGTCTATCCAATCCAGCATGTTTTTCGAAGAAAGCTTCTTCGAAACGGTAAGTCCCTTCAAACCTGTCGACCAGGACGAGACCCCAACTCCCCTAGATGGTAGAACGGTCCACCTTTGGTGACTGCTAGCCCGCCAATACAGAAATGTCCGTTTTAGCACACCATTCGAGCAAATTGATTCTTCAGGCGCTAAGTCCCTTTAGCAGCTTCCCGAAATCAGGTAGTCTTGGGAATGATCGCAAACCGTCAGACTAGCGGAAGTACTCGCAAATATTGCAACCGTTAGAGTAGCAGAAATACTCGCAAACAGGTCGATATAGGGAATTGCCAACAAAACCCTGTATCATGGGACCGTCGTCAGAGTGACGGAAACACTCAAAACTCAGGTCAACGCCAGTGCCTGCCAGCCCACTCCGGTAAAAAATGACCAAACGGCCCCTAGAGCCATTTCTGGCACGTTTCTCGAGAAAATACCTAAGTTCTCAAAACAGTAAGTCCACCCCTTCTAGGATTGTCTTAAAAGCAATCTGATATGATTAGGTGTTTTCTAGTCAGTTTCGGGCCAATTCCGGGACTTTACGGTCAAGATGACCATTTTGCCCCTAGGCATTCGAATGCTCCGGGAACCACCCTAGCTTTGGTTATCAAACCGGTAACCTCTCGAGAATACTTCTTATGGTATTCTCAACCTTCCATTACCGTTTCGGATCATTCCGAGCGAATTTCAGCAAACCCGGTGTAAAATGACCGTTTTGCCCCTGACCGGCCGATCGCCTTTTCCGACCACACCGGCTCTGGGTATCAAACTGGTAACCTTTGGGAGCATTCTAAATAATGTTTCCAAATCTTGAATCTTCTTCCAGAACATTCCGAGTTCGTCCTGGCAGCTTTCTGGCCATGTTAACCGTTTTGCCCCTAATGGCCCGGTCGACCCCTCTAACAAATCCTGACATCCTTTTTTAAGTCCATTACCCCCGGGACCCTATTCTAAGGGTGCCTACCTTTTCCCGGCCTTCCGAGCCATTCCCAGTCCCTTAAATCTTTTTCAGACCTTCCGGAGTCACTTCTAGTGAAGCCAAGCTAAAAATTGCATGGTAGTCACTAGTACAAGCGCGCAAATCTTCTGAAAATACGTTGTTTGCTGACCTTAAAACTTTCCTAACTGGTTGGCGCCACTCCTAGTGGTACCAGAAGGAATTTTGGCTTGGCGCCACTGCAATAGGCGCCAAGTTCATCCTTTCTCTATAAATACAGAGCCTCCTATAGCGTAAAAGAGGTCCGCAAACTCAGTCTAAAAACCCTACTTTTTGATACACAGAGCTCGTAGCCTCTCAAAACCCTAGTCTCCTTTAGGTTTTCCAAACCCTAGCCACCATACACCAAACCCTAGCCTCCTTTACACTCATACACTCTTATACACCTATACATTAACCTCAAAACCCTCCAGTGAAGACTTGGATTGCTGCAACTACGAAGTTTTGAAGATCGAAGACAAACTCTTGAAGACTGAAGTAAAGACCAAAGCGAAGCAAGAAAAGCAAAGCGCATAAAGCAAAGCAAAATAAAGAAGACATAAGGTAGGCTTCTTATTTCCGTTTCTGCACTTCCCCCTCTCTCTTCTCCCTCTGAACCCACTTGGGTTTTCTTCTATTTTAATCCCCCATCTTCTTCCCCCCCCCCCCTTCTTTGCATGTTTGAAACAAGAGATTTTCCGGTCCATGTGTAGGATTAAGCTATTGGAGAGTCACCGTGTCGGGGGTTTTCTTTTAGTCTAACCGAAGACCACGTGGATTCAGCCCCCTTGATTATGTGGTGAAGCCTTAACCTTGTATGTTCACGACCCCAAACTTGCATTGTGCATATCATGATCTTGCATTCTTCTAAAAATAATTTTCCAACTTGTTTTCAAAACTTGCATTAACATCGTTTTCAAACTTGCATCAAAATCTTCTTTTTCAAAACTTGTTTTCAAAATCATAATCCTAGGGTGATTCTAGCCTTTCCATGTCTAGGGTTGCTTTAGGAAAGTGTTATATTTAAAGTGACTAATATGGTCCAAATTTTCAAAATCATTGTTGTTTTCAAAACCACTATCCTAAAGTGTTTCTAGCCCTCTTATGGTTGAAATCGTTTTAAGAAAGCGAGATATTTTTACAAACGTTCCTAAAACTCTCTTTTCAAATCTCTCTTTCTAAAAATCTCTCTTTTAACATGCTTTCCACAAACTCCTTCTCAAAATTCCTTCCCAAAATTGTTTTCTAAAACATTCCCTTCAAAAATCTATTTTTCAAAACTCTTTTCAAACTCCTTTCTAAAAACACTCTCCTCAAAATTCACTTTCTAAAAACGCTCTCAAAATATCCTCTTCTAAAAACTCCTCTCTAGGATTTCTTTCCAAAAATCTCCCTTTCTAAAAATTCTACTTTCCAAAAGTCTCTTCCTTGGTGCCCAAGTCAAGCCCTAAAGCCAACCATTAGGAAACCCTAATTTTTCTTTCCAAAAACATGATTTTCAATCTTGCCTTAAAACCTAGGTTTTCAAAATCTCCTTTTAATACCAAAATCATAAGCTTCTAAAAACCTCTTTTCTACATCAAAACTATAGTCTTCCAAATCTAGAGTTCCTAAAACTTCCCTTTCCAAATCCATGCCAAATCCCATCTCCCATTTAGAAAACTAGATCCTATCCTTCGTTTTTTAAAACAAAATCAAATCATCTCCTTTTTAAAAACAAAAATCCAATCCTTTGGTTTAGGGAATAGGAATCTCAATCCTTTCTAGTCTAAACCTTTCCTAATTCAATCTTTCTTAATCTTATACTTTCCTAAATCTTAAGTTTCCAAAACTTGAACGTAAAAATCTTTCCTTAAACTTTAAGCTTCCAAATCTTTCCAAATTTCAACCCTTTCCTAATTTCAACCTTTCTAAATTTCAGCTTTCCAAATCTAAGTTTTTAAATCTTTCTTAAACTTAAACCTTTCCTAATCACAAGATTTTCTAAAACACAAAATCTTTCTTAAATTCTAAGCTTTCCTAAACTTCAAATCTTTCCAAATCTAAAACTTTTTAAACTCAAAACTTTCTTACTTTCAAAAAATTCTAAATTCAAAACTTTTCAATTTCGAAACCTTCTTAAAACGAAACATTTCCTATTTCAAACCTTTCTTAAAATGAAACTTTTTTAATCCAAAACTTTCTTAAAATGACGCTTTCCTAAAACGAAATTTTCCTAATTCAAACATTTCCTAATTAGAACCCTTCCTAAATCCAATCTTTCTCCAATCTTCTAAGTCCAACATTCGAGTCAAATCTTTCTTAATCTCAAGTCCTTTCTAAATCCTAACTTTCTTAAGTCTGGGTTTTCTAAACCTCAATCTTTTCAAAACAAGTCCAAATTCTTTCTCCAAGTTCTATCTTTCCAAATCAAATTCCAATCTTCTTAATTTCAAATTCCAATTTTCAATCTTCTGTTCTAAATTCAAATCAAATCCAAATTCCAATTCAATTTCTTCTTCCATATCAAATCTTCTATTTTCTATCGGACTCTTGTCCAAACTACGACTGATTTGATTCCTCAAAAAGGATACGTAGGTAACCCTCATGGGTGCGGTCACCACCTTTTTCAAATCTCAAATTCCACAACCTTTTCTAAATTTTCAACTCCAGAATCTTTTTTTTAATCTTTAAATCAAATCTATTTCTTCAAATCTCTTTTCAAATCAAATCAAGTTCTTTTTAAATCAAATTCTTCTTTTCAAATCTATTTCCAAATTAAGTCTCTTTTCTTGCACTTGCATATCATGCATCATGTTAAATTTCTTTTCAAAATTCTTTTCTAAAGTGGATAGGATTGGATAGTTATTAGTTGAATACTCTCATAGGTGAATTTAGGGTGAATAGACATGTAGGTAACGCAAGGACAGGGTAGGGTAATGGCTTAGTGCGTCTTCCCTACACGTAACCAACCTCCGAATCTAGGATCACTGTTTTCAAAGACCAAACGGAGTTATTTTCAAAAAAAAAGGCTTAAATATTTTTCAAAGGTTGCCAAACAACCTGTTTTCTTAAAAACCCTCTCTTGAGGAAGTATTTTCAAAATTGTTTTCCGAAAACCCTAAGTATAGTCTTTGGATTATACTTAGTTTTTAGGTGACCTAACTCACCTTAATCAAGTTAGGTGGAGAGTCCAAATCTTTTCTAAAAGCCCTTTATTCAAATCAATTTTCAATTCAAACCTAGTCGCATTCATTCTTCTAAGAGGATGAGTTCTAACGAAAGAGTACATTATTTTTTCCGCTTGTGTGTGTATTCCTCGAGTGCAAAAAATCTGGGCATGACACGATTATCTCCAAATGTGACAAATCCTCCATTTTTTGGTGAAAGAGATGTGAATTGTACTTCATCTCTGTAAGCACCCCATTTTTGCCCGTTCGGCAGTCTCCAGTCCATCCAAACTTGTATTCAAGTCAATATGGATGTATTCCAATCTAAATCAACTTTCCAAGTCTAATCCCGTCAATCAATCACTTCGCAGGCCCTTTGGGCCCAAATAGAGGTAAAATGTCCAAAATGCCCTTGGGTGCATTGTTCGATCCAATTCTAATAGGCACGTCTTTCTAAAGACGATGAGTCCCCTTTCCAATTCCAATTTCAATTAAATTCGGCACATCTTTCGAGAAAGTTGATTCCTCAATGTGGTAAGACCCTCCAATCTAGCACGTTTCTGAGTGAACTCTTCAGAACGGTAAGTTCCTTCAAACCTGTCGATCGGGACGAGACCCCAAGTCCCCGAGATAGTAGAACGGTCCAACTTTGGCGTCTGCTAGTCTGCCAATGTAGAAATGTCTATTTCGGCATGCCTTTCGAGAAAGTTGATTCCTCAGTCGCTAAGTCCATTTAGCAGCTTCCCGAGATCAGGTAGTCTCAGGAATGATCGCGAACCGTCAGAGTAGCGGAAGTACTCGTAAACATCGCAAACGTCAGAGTAGCGGAAGTACTCGTAAACAGGTCGATATAGGGAATTGCCAACAAACCCCTGTATCACGGGACCGCCGTCAGAGTGGCAGCAACACTCAAAACTTAGGTCAACACCAGTGCTTGCTAGCCCACTCCAGTGAAAAATGACCAAACTGCCCCTAAGGCCATTTTTGACGCGTTTCTCGAGAAAGTACCTAAGCCCTCAGAACGGTAAGTTCACCTTTTCAAGATTGTCTTAAAGGTAATCCGGCATGATTAGGTGTCTTCTAGCCAGTTTCAAGCCAATTCCAAGACTTTCCGGTTAATATGACCATTTTGCCCCTAGGCACCCGAACACCCCGAGAACCACACCGGCTCTGGGTATCAAATTGGTAATCTTCCGAAAATGCCTATTATAGTACTCTCAACCTTCCAGTATCTTTTCAAATCATTCCGAGTTAATTCCGACAAACTCAGTGCAAAATGACCGTTTTGCCCATGGTGGGCCGAACACCTTTTTCGACCACACCAGCTCTGAGTATCAAACCGGTAACCTCCTAGGACATTTTAAATAATGTTTCCAAACCTCGAGTCTTCTTCCGGGACATTCTGAGTCTGTCCTGGCAGCTTTTTGGCCCGATTAACCGTTTTGCCCCTAATGGCCCGGTCAACCCTTCCAACACATCTTGTCATCATTTTTCAAGTCTACTACCTCTGGGACACTGTTCTAAGTGTTCATGTCCCTTTCCGGCCTTCTGGGTCATTCCTAGCCCTTTCAAATCATTCCCGAACTTTCCGGAGTCACTCATAGTGAAGCTAGGCTAAAAATTGTAAGGTAGTCACTAGTACAGGCACCCAAATCTTCTGAAGATACGTTGCTTGCAGACTTAAAAACTTTCCTAAGTGGATGGCGCCACTCCGAGTGGCACCAGAAGGATTTTTGGCCTGGCACCACTGCAATAGGCGCCAGGTCATTCCTCTGTCTATAAATACAGAGTCTCCTCCAGCGTGAAAGAGATCCGCAAACTCAGTTTAAAAACCCTACTCTTCGATATACAGAGCTCGTACCCTCCCTAAACCCTAGTTTTCTTTAGGTGTTCCAAACCCTAGCCCCCATATACAAACCCTAGCTCTCACATATTCACATACACTTATACACTAGCCTTTAAAGCCTCCATTGAAGACTTGAAGTGCTGCAACCTAAAGCTCTCGAAGATCAAGACAAGTTTCCAAAGATCAAAACGAAGACTGAAACGAAGACCGAAGCAAAGCAAGAAAACAAAGTGCGCAAAGCAAAGCAAAATAAAGAAGATATAAGGTAGGCTTTCTATTTAAGTTTACGCATCTTCCCCCTCTCTCTTCTTCCTACAAACCCACTTGGGTTTTTTTCTATTTTAATCTCCTATCTTCTTCTCCCTCCCCCCCCCCCTTTCTTGCATGCTTGAAACAAGGGACTTCCTGGTCCATGTGTAGGATTAGGCTATTAGAGGTCACAGTGTCGGGGACTTTCTTTTAGTCTAATCGGAGACCACATGGGTTCAGTCCCCTTGATTATGTGGTGAAGCCTTTAACCTTATATATTCACGACCCCAACTTGCATTGTGCATATCATGATCTTGCATTCTTCCAAAATTCGTTTTCAAACTCGTTTTCAAAACTTGCATTAACATCGTTTTCAAACTTGCATCAAAATCTTTTTTTTTAAAACTTGTTTTCAAAAACACAATCCTAGGGTGATTCTAGCCTTTTAATGATTAGGGTTACTTTAGGAAAGTGTTACATTTGAAGTGACCAATATGGTCCATATTTTCAAAATCTTATTTCCAAAACCACTATCTTAAAATGGTTCTAACCTTCTTATGGTTAAAATCGCTTTAGGAAAGTGAGATATTTTTATGGACTTTTCAAAAACCTCTCTTTCCAAAAACTCCTTTCTAGAATTTCCTTTCAAAAATCTCCCTTTCTAAAAACTCACTTTCCAAAAATCTCTTTTCTTAGAATTCAAGTTAAACCCTAGAGCCAACAATTAGGAAAACCTAATTTCCTTTCTCAAAACATGATTTCCACTCTTGCCTTAAAACCTAGGTTTCCAAAATCTCTCCATTTTACATCAAAATCATAAGTTTCTAAAAACCTCTTTTCTACGTCAAAACTATAGACTTCCAAATCTAGGATTTTCAAAACTTCATTCTTCCAAATCCGTGCCAAATCCAATCTTCTATTTAGAAAACCAAATCCAATCTCCCATTTAGGAAACTAGATCCTATTCTCCATTTTTGGAAAAAAAAATCAAACCATCTCTTTTAGAAATAAAATCCAATCCCTTGTTTTAGGAAATAGGAATCTCAATCCTTCCTGGTCTAAATCTTTCCTTATCCACTCCTTCCTAATCTCATGCTTTCCTAAACCTTGAGTTTTCAAAACTTGAACTTTCAAATCTTCCCTTAAACTTTAATTTTTCAAATCTTTCTTATATTCAAACCTTTCCTAATCTCGAGAATTTCTAAAACTCAAACTTTGAATCCTTCCTAAATTCTAAACTTTCCTAAACTTCAAATCTTTCCAAATCTAAAACTTTCTAAACCCAAAACTTTCTTACTTTCAAAAGTTTTCCTATTTCAAAAACATTCCAGATTCAAAACTTTCCAATTTTAATACTTTCTTAAAACGAAACTTTCCTATTTCAAATATTTCCAAATCGAAACTTTCCTAAATTGAAATTTTTCTAAAACGGAACTTTCCTAAAATGACACTTTCCTATTTTGAAACTTTCCTAATTCGAATCTTTCCTAAATTTCAACTTTCCTAATCTTTCAAGTCCAACATTCAAGTCTCAAGTCTTTTTGTAGTCTCGGTTTCCTAAAACCAAGCTTTCCAAATCAAATCTTTTCAAATCTTTCAATCAAAGTTCAATCTCTCAATCTTCCAATCCAAATTTCAATTCAATTTTTTTTTCCAACCTTCTATTTTCTATCAGACTCTTGTTCAAACTACGACTGACCTGATTCCTCCAAAGGGATACGTAGGCAACCCTCATGGGTGCAGTCACAACCTTTTTTAAATCTCTAATTCCATAATTTATTTCAAACTTCCGATTCCAAATTTCTATTTCCAAATCTCTATTTTCAATTTTTAAAACTTTCCAATTTCAAAACTATCTTTTCAAATCTCTTTTCAAATCAAATCAAATTATTTTCAAATCTATTCTCAAACTCTCTTCTCTTGCACTTGCATATCATGCATCATGTCAATTTCTTTATAAAAAAATTTTTCAACAACAGATAGTTTTGGACATTTGTTAATCGAAGACTCTCATAGGTGAATCTAGGGTGAATAGACATGTAGGTACCGCAAGGGCGGGGTAGGGTGATGGCTTAGTGCGTCTTCCCTACACGTAACCTACCTCTGGACTTAGAATCACTGATTTCAAGAGACCAAATGGAGTTATTTTTAAAAAGGCTTAAATGTTTTCCAAAGGTTGCCAAACAACTTGTTCTTTTAAAAATCCTCTCTTGAGGGAGTATTTTCAAAATCGTTTTCAAAAACCCTAAGTGTAGTCTTCGGATTGTGCTTAGTTTTAGGTGACCTAACTCACCTTAATCAAGTTAGGTGGCGACTCCAAATTGTTTTCCAAAAGCCCTTATTCAAATCAATTTTCAATTCAAACCTAGTCGTACTCATTATTCTAGGAGGGTGAGTTATAACAAGAGAATACAGTATTTTTTTCGCTTGTGTGTGTATTCCTCAAGTGCAAAAAATTTGGGCACGACAATCTCCCGTCATATGCCTCGAGCATCCACTATCCAAGTACCAATAATCTTTCTTGAATTTCACTTGAAGGCATACCTACAAAAGAGTTCATTTGACTTTAGGTACCCAAACCATCTTGGGTCCTTGGGGGTTAGTCCTTAATGGCCTTCTTGGGACCCATGCATTGTTAGGAGCAATAGATTTTTGCATAGCATAACACTTACTAGCAATGTGTCCTATTTTATGACAATAAAAATATAAAATCTATGGTTTTCTAGTGGAAGAAATAAATCTGCCTTTCGAAAATTTTCTTCTTTTAAAGAAATTAAAACCAAGTCCAACTTTGTCTAGTGAGCACTTTTGTTTTCCTAAGATAGCATCCAATTTTTCTTTTCCATTTACACATCTAAAAAGAGTTGTTTTCAAATGTTTAACTTTATCATTTAAAAATTGGTTTTCCTTTGAAGAATATTTTGGAAAAGAGTTTTTCTTAATCTTTTCTTTCAAAATACAAACTTCATTTTTTAATACTTCATTTTCTTTTTGCAAGTCCTCATTTTTCTCGGTAAGAGTAGAAATCATCTTTTTGAGAAGTTTATTCTTGATTCTTATCTTTTTGAATTCGAAAAGTAAATCATTGAATGCATCTTGTAGTTCATTGAAAGTAAATTGAGAATGGTTGAAATTTGATACCTCATTGTGTTCCCATGGGCCATAAGACAAAGATTAGCCAGCTCTTGAGGTTCAACTTCTTCTTTAGAACCAGATTCTTCATCGTCACTCCATGTCATAGCTGTCATTGCCCTCTTCCCTTGGTTTTTCTTTTCTTTCCTTTTGAGCAGGGGGCATTCAGCGTTTATATGGCCAGGCTTTTTACATTTATAGCATATAATGATTGATTCTTTGCTAGAATCTCCTTGGCTTCATACTTCTTTTCACTTTTCTATTTCTTCTTTATGAACCTCTTAAATTTTCGTGTGATGAGAGCAATGTCTTCATCATCATTCTCATCACTTATCCATTCTTTTTCTTGGCTGGTAATCTTGAATGCTACCGTCCTCCTTTACTTTTCTTCATCATCTTGGGCATGTTGCTTTTGAATTAATTCGTATGTCGTGAGGGAGCCTAAGAGTTCTTCAAGAGGCAATGTGTTGAGATCCTTTACTTCTTGAATTGTCGTGACCTTAACTTCCCAAAGTCTTTGGCAATGACCTTAAGATCTTTCTTACCTACTCATTATTAGGATACACCTTTCTAAGAGATTTCAAACCATTAATAATATCGGTGAACCTTGTGAACATTTCAATAATAGAGTCATTCGGTTTCATTTTAAACAATTCATAACTATGTACTAAGATACTGATTTTAGATTCTTTAACCTGATTTGTACTTTCATGTGTTACCTCTAGTCTATCCCATATTTCTTTAGCTGATTCACAAGTAAAGATGCGATTAAATTCGTTAGGATCAAGTGTACAATATAAAATATTTATGACTTTGATATTAGATTGCAGCATTTTCAAATCATCCTCATCACATTCGGATTCGAACTTAGGGATATCAATTCTTTCTACTCTTTTCGTATAGGTTTTGGGACTATTCACTATAATTCTCCATAGTTCATAATATATCGATTGAATATAGATTCTTATTCTATTCTTTCGATAGTTATAATTGGTGTCATTAAACATAGGTGGTCTGCTGGTAAATTAACCCTCACCAAGAGAGCTTCCAAAGTTGGTTGTCATGGATCTATTCCTAGGATGTTAAGCCTAAAACAGGAATACAAGTTCTGATACTAATTGTTGGCCCAAAAGGCAATCCAAGAGGAGGGTGAATTGGATTTTTTAAAAATTAAATAATTAATATTAATTAAAATTAATCTAATCAATAGAACAATAATTCAAGATATATGCAATGCAATGTAATGTAAGCAATAATGAAATGAAAACAGAGTACAAGAAAACACACTAAGAATTACCGATATTCAACTACAATATGTGATCTACATCCTCACCCCAAGATCCCTTTGAAGTCTTCTTCCACTATGCAATCTCTAATTACAAAGTAGATGCTGATTTTCAAAGTGCTCAACTCACTTTTACACAAGAATTTTTTCCCAAATTCTGCTAACCACCAAGTGGTTTTGTCCAAAATTCACTTCAACTTACAAGTGTTTTTATTTCTCAAGAAAACACTCCAACTCTCACTTACAAGTATATAAAAGATATACAATGAAGATGAACTGGGATAGGTTTTCCAAAAGAAGAAGAAGAAGAAGAAGAAGAGAGAGAGAGAGAGAACTGAGAAGTAGGTTCTCAATCATACCAAGATATCAAGCCTTCCAAATTGGGTCTTGACAAAATCAGCAAGGGAAGCAATACTAGATGGGTTGGCTACATCAAGCTGATGAAACACCACAAGATCAGAGAGGTCAGATCCTTTGAGTTTCTCAAGAGTTTCAGTGCCCCTCTTATCATCTCTGGCAGTCAATACCACCATGACTCCATTAGAAGCTAGCTGCCTACATATTTCAAATCCTATTCCTTTCTTTGCCCCTGTAACAACTGCATACCTACACAAATAAAAAAAGGAAACAGAAATATGGGGGTTGTGAAAGCTGCAGCAACTAGCAAGAGCTAGAGAGACTGAAGAAAATTTGTAAAATTCTACCCAAATTCGCCAAGTACCTCTCTGTTGCAGTGCTAGTGACTGTTCCTGCCATGGCTGACAAGATGGGATTTGCCAGAGGAATGTTTGGCTTCATCTGGACCACCCACCAAGACTTTATTGATACTAGAAATTAAATAGGATAGTAATTTGAGTTATACTTCACTTCCTTCTATGTTTTTTCTATTTTTTTTTTGTTTTCTCTCTATTCATAATTATACCATAAACTATTTACTGAGCTCCTATTTATAATAATTCGGAGTCGAGTGTAAGTCGCATTCGTATTCCGCAAAAATTTATTAAGTCGGCCATGTTCTTGGATGACGTCATCCATGAAGTGCCAATTTTTTTATTTCTGTTTTTTCTCTCTCATTTTTCTTCTCCGTCATTCATGTTTCAAAAATACGACAAATACGAAAATCCGAAAAGACGTGCTTATTTTGAATTTGTGATGCATACAAAGAGGTTGCATAAATCTTGAAAAGAGCTTCGTGGTCAGGCCTAGTTAGCATCTTATTCACTGGACATAGGTGAATTTTTTTTTTTAGCATTACTCTTCTCATCTTAATTTGATCCCATTTTTTGTTTTGTTATGTCTTATTGAATTTATAAATTATAATAATAGCTAGAGTCAGCATGGGACATAGGTTATAGTAGATTACGACCCTAACGGCACTCCATCATCTATCTATTATACTAAAAACGACTAGTGATTTTGTTTTTCTTTACATTTGAAATTATTTATTTGGCCTCCTTTAAATTTTTTTATTTTATTACTACCTTGTATAGTTATAGGCAAATTGCATATGAACACAAAATTCTAGTAATCTAAATGATCGAACATACAAACTTTGTGGGTCCCGCAATTTCTTTACATTAGCCCCACATGCATTGTATAAAATTGTATAGATGGCCAATAGTAGTTACAAAATTCTTGTTCTAAGGATAGTCACGACTATCCGACGCAGTCAATGGCTATCTGTCTCATGGTAGAACCCAACTAATGTGGCGGACAGCCACCGGTTGTGTCGGATTGTCGCGGTTGTTCTCTTCTAACAATCCAAATATTATATGAATTAAGGTAGCCAAAAAATTATATGATAAATTATGAAAAGAATCGGTAATTACAAGAAAGCATGTAAAAAGTGTTAATCATTGCAATTGAGTGAACTTTATTTTAAATATTTTTGTACTTTTTTTATACTTTCAATTCTAATAGCATGCATAGCACGTGTTTGTCATTAACAGCCTGTTTGGAACTTGAGGGAGGGAAGGGAAGAAAAAAGAAACGAAGGAAAAGAAAAAAGGAAGAAAAATTATTTATCCTTTCCTGTTTGGTTTGTAAAGAAAATAAAGAAAAAATAAAAGCAAAGAAGAGAGAGAAAAAGAGAGTGTGTGTATGTATTTTTTCCGCTCATTTTCCCTTCCCTTTCCCTCATTTTCCCTCCCCCTTCTCTACTACGTAAAAATTTTCCCTTCCCTTTCCTTCCCTTCCCTTCCCTTCCCTTCCCTTCCCTTCCTTCCCCTCCCCCAAGTTCCAAACATGCTCTAAAGTATAGAAGGAGAACCCAATGTGCAGGTTTAACTTATTGCAATCCATAATGATGGTTCCACTAGTTTTGGGGGCCGGAGGAAACCCAACTTCCCTCATATTTTCTTTCCTACAAACTCTAATCTTTGAAGCAGTAGTTTCTCATGAATGTCTGGAAGTTCAGAAGAGAAGTCCTTAAATTTCCTCATTGCAGGTCTCCATGGATGCAATAATTGCCTTAGCCTGGAATTGGAGATTTGGTGTTCTGAAGTGCCTGCAGTGCCCAAAGCACCAACATACCAGAGGCAAAGCTCAATCCTATGAAGTTTCTTTTGATCTTGTTTTCATCAAATCCTGCTCATTTTCCCATTTTAAGGGGCTTGTTTTTAAGTACCCTTTTCCTAAGCTGATACAAGGATAAACCTGCCATTTCTCAAAATGGTTCAGGATTGGCTAAAAATGAGGGAGACCACATTATTAACTAGCAAAAAATGAAAAATACAAACCAACATGAAGTCCATATCCAAGAATAGTTTTGCTTGATATCTCATTCATAATCCCCATCTTTCATTACCTATGATCCATACAGAGGAAGGTTCATGGTAAGTTATGTGAAAGTTCTTCTTCTACCTTCATCTGCAAGATATTGAGTTTCATCACAAAGGTGACACTTCCTTCTGGGAGAAAAAAAGGCCGGAAGGCCCGCCCTCGGGAACCAGGGCTAGACTCACAGCATTTTCAGCACCTTCTTCGACAGTTAAGATGCCGGTATAGTAACTCATCTCTGTTTTCACATAGCCAGGGCAGACAGAATTGACAATGAAATTTGGGTACCTCTTGGCTAGTATTTTCGTGTAGGCATTCAGGGCTGCTTTTGCTAATGTATATCCAGAGAGATAAGAAGGCCAGCCTTTGGCTTCTAACTCTCCCTCCTTGAAATCGTTTAGGAATTTGTTCAACACCTCATCAATCCTCTCTTCAGTAAGGCTTTCGTCATCAAGAAACACTCCTTTGGCCCATTCATTGGGTAAAAACTGAAAACAACAAACATTGAGAAAACTACAGTCAAATTATTTTCAGGACTTGAATTATGAAATTTTGAACACAATGTAGAAAATACCTTTAACTTCCCAGAGCTAGATGACATGTTAACAATCCTTGCTGAATCAGATGACCGGAGGAGGGGGATAAGTGCTTCGACCATTCTCTTCGCCCCGTAGTAGTTTGCTTCTAAGCAGTCTTCTGCCAAATTGTAATTCTGAGTCATTACCTCATTCCACTTGATTTCTGCTCCTTGCTGTATCGAGGAAAATAACTCAAATCAATCCTAGAATCTTAACAGCTAAATACAATGTGCCTCAATTGAAAGCAAGTGATGGGAGAAGGCTAATTAGTCAACAACTAAGATCATTTACTTTGTGGAACTTCAGATTAATTACCGGATTTATATGGGACTAGGGAATGAATGGAAACAAATTCAAGTAAGAAATTTTCAAATGAATACCTGAATGATTAGTTATAATAACCTTTCTGAGGTTAATGTGAAATTTTCGAGAATTGGCCTTGTGGCCTCTGCCCTCAACAAGCAGAATTTCGAAGTTGCATCCGATTTTATTAGTTCGTAAGGTCTGTAAAGGAGAAACACTTACCCCATTGAGTTTGGATCCTTCTACAGCATCAGTGTCTATTATAACTCCAGTAACTGCTGCATTATTCACCTGCACAGGATTCCAACTTTTGAAATTATGGATCATCTATACTAATTCATGGAACTAAAAAACTCAATCCTGAATGAGTCTCAAAGGTAATTGCCGATCAAGCAAAGCACTGGTCTATGCTTTGAAACAATCAAACAAATATGGATAATTGGATGTGTATATATGAAAATCATCACACTGATGACTCTATTCAAGATTATGAGTGAAACATGGGCATTAACGCACTATGATTGGGAAGAGTTCAAAAATATGAAGATACAAGAAATTATACAAGGATGTCAAGCTTTCCAAATTGGTTCTTGATGAAATCAGCAAGGGAAGCAACACTAGAGGACTCCACAACATCAAGCTGATGAAAGACCAAATGCTCAGAAAGACCAGAGCCTTCGAGTTTCTCCAGAGCTTCAATACCCTTTTTCTCATCTCTTGCAGTTAGCACCACCGTGACCCCATTTGAAGCTAACTGCCTACAGATTTCAAATCCTATCCCTCTATTTGCTCCTGTGACAACTGCATATCTGGAACCAAACAAAATATATAAAATTACTTATAGCAATTTGAGATATTGAATTACTTCAAAGAAACTGGACACTTGGATATGAAACATTATAGGCATACTTCAAAAATATTGGCAAAACTATATAACCAGTTATTTGCGGATAAAAGACTATTTGATTAAAATGCTATGAAAGGTATGAAATACCTCTTTGTTGCAAGAAAAGTGGATGCTTTTGCCATGGTCAATGAGATCAGAATTTGCCTATGAGAGAGAGAGAGAGAGGAGTCAGGCCAGTTAGCTTAATAATATTTATTAGGACTTAGGTGTCCCATTATTGAATAATTAATCATCAAACCATGTGATATCCTCTTTTCTAGTGGCTTCCCTGGTGGCAACCTTTTATGTCTTGCTATGAGTTTTATGTTTGTTTTCATGTAGCCGAAGAATCTATATTTAGAATAACATTTTTGATATGTGAATTGGAAATCAGGGCCAAGCTCATGGAAACTGGTAATAAAGATCTAGCTTAGGGGAAGTTTTCAATCCATTGAGAGAGAAGAAGTACATATATATATATATATATATATATCTAAGATAACACTAAATCAATATAGGATATAGTTGGTAACTTAGCCCAAGAACAACTAATAAAGGTGCTGTCTAACAGATTTTACGGATCTGGTTGTCGCCTAGGCACCTATGCTGGCCGAGATTGCCAAAGGTGATTCCTGCTTAAGCAGCAACTAGCCAGGCAATATTTTTAGACTAAGCCTTTGATGGTCTTTTTTCTGAATGAATGGTTGTTGAAGAACCTCAATCAGTTAAATGATTAAAATGGTGGACTCTTATGGCAGCAACAGGCAGACTCGGGAAAACTAGTAGAGGTTATACAGAAATCATTCTGTAACAATCCGAACCCGCATTGGCTTGTGTTGAGTCAAAGTTTGCATGAGAAATCTTGGCTATATAAGTAGGAAGAAGTCATCTAAATGACATCTCTGTGGCTAGCACCTTATGACACATTGCAAGATCTGATATATAAGTTTAACTTCTGGCATTTCATCATATACATATATATATATATATATTTCTAAATGTAATAATGTAGGATTTGATAGGACAAAACAAATATCTGAGATAATAGTCAGAAAGTCACAAGTTTTACATGAATTTCAAATGAAAATCAAAACCTTCAGCTGTTCACATGTATAAACCATAAGAAGGATGTTCATCTTCTTTTTGTGAATTTCCACTGATCCTTTCATTCAAAAGATGATACTTCCCCCCGAAGAAAAAAGAGGCCGGAAGGTCCACCCCGAGGCAGAAGTGCTAGCCTGACTGGACTTGCAGCACCTTCTTCAACGGCTAAGATTCCGGTGTTGCAGTTCATATCTGTTTTGACAAAGCCAGGGCAGACACAGTTGATGCAAATAACAGGTTGCTTCTTTGCCGCAATCCTTGTGTAGGCATTCATGGCTGCTTTCGATACTGTATAGGCAGACAGAAAAGTAGGCCAGCCTTTGGTTTTTAACAATTTTTCTTTATAATCTCTTAGGAACTCATTCAATACCTCATCCACTCTCTCTTCTGTAAGATTTTCTGCATCACCTAGCACTCCTTTAGCCCATTCATTGGATATACTCTGAAACAACATGTGACAATGACTAAGATGAATGATTTTGACAATTTTTCTAAATAGAATACACTAAAAAATGTATCTCCATATATATATATATATATATATATGTATCAGTCCACATTGGCAACTACCATCAAGCTGAATAAAGTCATTAGCAGGGTGCAAACATTGTAAACTGAAAGGAGTGCTGTGTTTTTTCCATACCTTCAACCTTCCCATGGAGGAGGAAATGTTAATAATCCTCGGTGAATCAGATAAATGGAGGAGGGGAGTGAGTGCTTCAATCATTCTTTTAGCCCCATAGTAGTTTGTTTGCAAGCATTCTTCTGCCAAATCATAAGTCTCAGTCATTATCTCATTCCAATCAACTTGCATTCCTTCTGGCTGGATCAAGATAAAATTAAAATCATCAAGCATTCGAGTCATTAAAAATTTTCACATATCAATATAGAAATAACTTATACAAACAAGTAGATATAGTTGTATTTCAGCTTTTGAAGTTCTTGCTTTCCTAAGAAATCATTCATCAGCAATCTCCAAGAAAACATAAGGTGAAGTACAGCCATTTCTGTTGAGCAAATTGCATTAAAACTTCAGTGGCCATTCTTTGAAATTGCATTCAATTTCAGTTTAATGTTAATATGCACCAAAGAAACAACAAATCAAGGAGAAAAGTCTCACCCCATTGTCACCAACGCCTGTAGCTCTCATCGCTTCATTATTCACAATGACTCCACCAATCCCAGCGTTGTTAACCTGCACAGAATTCTAACTTTTCTCATTGTTTATTTCGCAAAAACTAACAAAGAACATGCAAAAAATGGATGATTCACATCAAGCTATCAAGAATCATAAGATAATATAGAGAGATTATGCCAATAGTAGCACAACATACTGCTTCAATTCTGTTCTGTCAAGATATTCAAAATAGAAGGATTTTTAGGCATAGCTGTCATAGAACCCATACATTAAACCCTAGGAGCTTCAAATTTATGATTGAACTGAAGATAAGATAATTGTGATAATTGTGAAAGTATATGAGAAATCTTTAGTTAACAGGTCTTATTTTCAGTCAATTGTCCAACTGTCCCCAAAGGAGAAAAGAAAGAAAAACCTAAAAAAAAAAAAAGTCTTGAATATTTCATTCTTCTTCCTTATTTCCAATTTCAAAGGAAATTTTCAAAAAACAACATATGCACTAATTGTCACCTCTAATTCATCTAGCTGTTAAATACTGAATTTTGTTCCATACTTCAAGGAAAAAAAATTATAGAACAAAAAAGAACTGGGTGTACTGAGCTAGCCTATCAAACTGGTAATTCCAACTAAAACTACAGGTGAGATATGGATATTGAATTGCAGCTCCTGCATAGAAATGAACTGAGATGGAGAAGGATGTAAATTTCAAGAAATGGGTATACAGACATACCAAGATATCAAGCCTCCCAAACTGAGCCCTGATAAAATCAGCAAGGGAATGAATACTAGTTGGATCCACCACATCAACCAGGTGAAAAACCACAAGATCAGCAAGACCAGACCCTCTTAGTTTCTCAATAGCTTCAAAGCCCTTCTTCTCATCCCTAGCAGTTAACACCACCATGACTCCATTAGAAGCTAACTGCTTACATATTTCAAATCCTATCCCCTTATTTGCCCCTGTAACAACTGCATACCTGAAAAAGAAAAAGAAAAGCAGAAAGGAAGGTGAAGGGGTTTGGAGATGTAGTTAGATAACTATCAGCAGAAGTGTAAAAGCCATGGAAGAATTGGGTACCTCTTTGTTGTAGTACTGGTGATTGCTTCAGCCATTGTTGATGAGATGGATGGGATAGTTATCTTAACATTGAGAAATGAAGGGGGACTTCCAGTTGCTTCAGTTTAATTGAATTTTGTTCCACCAGCAGCCAACAACCCACATTTGAAGCCAACTCATGCCCCTTGATTTCAACTCTCCCCCTTCTCTCTCTCTCTCTCTCTCTCTCTCTCTGTGACATGTGCTTTGCTCAATTAAAAACCAATGTGACTTTCAAGGTTGGCCAACTTCCCTTTGAGAAAAATAAAAAATAAAAAAGTTTCATTTTAGTACTTCTAAACCTATTTTATATATTTTTATGGGTACCAAATAAAACAAGAAAAAAAACGAGGTAGGTTTGCTTTGCTTTCTTTAATATGATTGACATTGTAAAAGGGTCATCCTTTTTAACATCTTATGAGCAATTATTTTCCTGTGATCATCTTCTTTTCGTATCTTTTTATATTTTCTCAAGCGAACTCCACCTGGAAAATTATTGGGGAAAGTCAAGTGATAAACCAAGTGATCCACATTCCTTTCACCTCAGCTCAGCTACATTTCATGTCAAACTGAGAAATGGTATAAGCTTTACGGAAGGACTGTTTGGTTTGCACAATTTTTTTCTCAGAACATGTGCGCTTAGCATCCTGCATGACGGGTAGGCTCCAGAGTTTCCACCCTTAGACCATTGACCCTGTGATCCACCATATTAATACTTTAATCACCTTCACCGGCCTGAAAATGGCTTCATACCACATCATTTCATAAGAAAAAATTGGAAAATAAAATAATATATTAATGAATCCATTGGTTAGATACATTTCTATCCATGTTTATGTTGAAATGATTTTCAAATTTTATAATATATATAGTAGTTTTGGGGTTTTCCAAAATGGTTTTGACTAGTTTTGAAAAAAGTCTTTATTGCCTTATTAAATGAATCCCACATTGGAAAGTGAGAAGTTTGGTAAGGCATTTATAAATGCTAACAACTTTCTATGAATTGCTTTAAAGTAATGATTGGGTGTAGCACACAAGTGTGAGCATGTGCATCAAGCCATAGAAAGTTGATCTACCACCTGGTTCTGTTCCTGTGGGATGTAAATGGATTTTCAAAAAGAAAATGAAGGTAGATGGAACTATAGACAAGTTTAAGGCCAGATTAGTTGCTAAAGATTTTAAGCAACAAGAAGGTATAGATTATTTTGATACTTATGCACCTGTTGCTAGAATTAGTACTATCCGACTGCTTATTGCCTTAGCTTCTATCTATAACTTCGAAATTCATCAAATGGATGTTAAAACTGCATTTCTAAATGGTGAATTGGATGAAGAAGTTTACATGGACCAACCTGAGGGTTTTATCATGCCTGGACAAGAACATAAAGTTTGTAAGTTGGTTAAGTCTCTTTACGGATTTAAACAAGCACCTAAACAATGGTATGAGAAATTTGATCAAGTTATGGTTACTAATGGCTTCAAAATACATGAATCTGATAAGTGTGTTTATAGTAAGTTCAATAATGATAAAGGTGTGATTATCTGTTTATATGTAGATGACACGTTGATTTTTGGTACTGATTATGATAGCATTGTGAAAGTTAAGAATTTTTTGTCATCTAATTTTGAAATGAAAGACATGGGAATTGCTGATGTCATTTTGGGTATTCGAATTAAAAGGAATACTAATGAGATTGTCCTTTCTCAATCACATTATATAGAAAAAATACTCAGGAGATTTGATTTATTTGATTGCAAACCTGTGAGTACACCGTTTGATTCAAATCTAAAATTGTATCCTAATACTGGTAGAGCTATTGATCAATTGAAGTATGCTAGGGTAATTGGTTGTTTGATGTATGCTATGACATGCACACGACCTGACATTGCTTATGCAGTTGGTAAACTTAGTAGATTTACTAGTAATCCTGGCACTAGTCATTGGAATGCTGTAACAAGAGTTTTAAAATATCTAAAAGGAATCATGGATTATGGTTTGTGTTACAGTGGGTATCCTACGGTTTTGGAAGGATACACTGATGCTAGTTGGATATCTGACCGAAATGATCATACATCAACCAGTGGGTGGATATTTCTCCTTGGTGGAGGAGCTATCTCCTGGGGTTCTAAGAAGCAGACTTTAATTACAGACTCTACCATGGCTGCAGAGTTTGTAGTTTTGGCTTCTTGTAGCAAAGAGGCTGAGTGGCTTAGGAATTTGTTGTTGGAAATTCCTCTTTGGTCTAAACCAATGTCACCTATATCTTTGCATTGTGATAGTGAGGCTACACTGTCACGAGCATATAGCCACATTTATAATGGCAAATCTAGGCACATTGGCCTGAGACATAGCAGTGTGAAACAAATGCTCACTGATGGAGTTATCACCATAGATTTTGTGAGATCATGCCAAAACTTGGCAGATCCGCTTACTAAAGGACTTGCAAGGGACTTGGTGAAGAAAACATCAATAGGGATGGGTCTTCGGCCCATATGATTAGTCATCACTGGTGGAAACTCGACTCAACGCTTGAAACATTAAGTCTTGAGTTCAATGAGCCAAAGTACATCAGATGTAGTGACTGCAAGTACTATACAAATTTTTCATCCCAAGGAAAAAGTGCTTGGTACCAGTAATGTAAATGGGGAAGGTTGGGCAATAAGCTCTTAATAGACTTATAACATATTGTGTTGAAGTGTTTAAGTTACTGGAACACTTCAGATAAGTCTACCTATATGAGTGTCGAAGGTGGTGCCGCCTTCTATGATGACTTGGGCAGTCTCTAGAGCACTCATGAAACAGGATATAGACACAAGGCCAATCCACGTGTCGGCTTTTATGAATTTACCTAAAGAAGAGAATATTGATGTGTGAGACATGTCCGGTTAGCTATATAGGATTGCTAGTTCAAAGCTTGCCTACTATGTCATCCTCGTTAACCTTGATGTGTTATCACTAAGTGAAGGTTCAAGTCCATAAGACATCTTCATTTATGCATTAGTTTTCCCTGTCTGGCCAAGATATGTTTTTTAAATTATTTTGAAAATGGTGGGGGATTGTTGAAATGATTTTCAAATTATATAATATATATAGTAGTTTTGGGGTTTTCCAAAATGGTTTTGACTAGTTTTGAAGAAAGTCTTTATTGCCTTATTAAATGAATCCCACATTGGAAAGTGAGAAGTTTGGTAAGGCATTTATAAATGCCAACAACTTTCTATGAATTGCTTTAGAGCAATGATTGGGTGTAGCACACAAGTGTGAGCATGTACATCAAGCCACATGTGCGCCACGCGTACGTCTCGCGTGCGAGTCTCGTGGCGCAATGTGGCGCTTTAGTGGCGCACTTGACACTTGGACACGTGGCACGTGCGCGTGTGGCGTGTGATCAAGACCATTGATTTTTGTCAATCATGATAATCAACGATCGGATGGCTAATACATAAGCAAAAAGGATCGTATGGTGAGAATCACACCTGATCATAAAGGTGTGATGAATGATCTGATCAAACAATGAATACGTGCGATCTACACCGTTAGATTAGAAAATGGGTGATCCGACGGCTGTATTTAAACCTGCAAGTGACTGTTAGAAATCAGATATTATTTGAATTTTAACAGTCATGTCTAGTCCAAAAAGACACCAAAATGTCTATAAAAATATGGCAAATTCGCAGAAAATAATAGATATATATTTTCTGCAACTTCTTTCTATATTAAAAGGCATTAAAATTATTGATTCTTTCTAGTTTTTATTGTTCATCATCTCTGAAGTCTGTTTCTGCAGAAATAGACATTCAAATTCTTGGCAGACTTGATAATCAGAGGGTATTCGGGTCTGATTTCGTGTGTGCAACACGCAGTCAGAATTACAGATTTTCTGGGCTCCATTGTATCCTGGAGGCGATTCGTCATTAACCCGGTGCACACCAGATTCTGAGAATTAGTGGGGGCGAATATCGTCTTAAGGAAAGCGATATTAATCGTGCCTTGGACGTGTTCATTCATCTTCTTCTTCCTTTTACAGATTTTTGCACTAACAGTTTATAAGTTAAAAGACTAGGAAAAACACATTGACTTTCTCATACTTCTTTTGTACCCTGATATCCATGTAGAGATTGTAATATTCATTAGAAAGATGACACTTCTTTTTGAGAGAAAAACAAGCCAGAAGGCCCACCCTCGGGCATGAGGGCTAGTCTAACAGGACTTTCAGCGCCTTCTTCGACAGATAAGATGCCCATGTAGCTCTTAGTTTTCACAAGGCCGGGGCAAACACAGTTGATCATGAAATTTGGGTGCCTCTTGGCCACTATCCTTGTGTGGGCATTCATGGCTGCTCTTGACAACACGATTGCAGAGAGATAAGTAGGCCAGCCTTTGGCTTCTAACAAGCCCTCTTTAAAATCTTTTAGAAATGCATTCAACACCTCTTCCACTCTGTCTTCAGTAAGGTTCTCGGCATCACTTAAGACTCCTATAGCCCATTCATCGGACACAAACTGAGACAATATAAAGACAAAAACTAAGGCTAACATCTCTTCAAATTGAGAACGAAACTCCCTACCTACAAGACAGTTGATCTTAACAGAAACAAGAAACAAAATTTTCATTTGTTTCCACCGAAACGGCCGAAAAGTTTTCGTTTCCTAAGCGACCGAAACGAAACACTAGTGGAATAATGAAACACTATTATTACAATCAAAATACACTGAAACATAGAAAAATGCACCAAAGCACAATGCTACATACCTAAACAATAAGTTTTATTAACCCAAATTTAAAATTTTTATAAAAGGTGTACAATTTTTTTACAAAAGATTATATTTTACTATTTTAATATTTATCACTTTTGAAATATTTTCGAAACATTCTGAAATATTTCCGAAATGTTTCCGAAACGTTTTTGTTTCCAAGCCAACCGAAACGACTTTTCGAAACGAAATTTTAATCCTTGAACATAAAGCACAAAATCTCTTCCAATTAGTATTGCGAACATAATCATCTCATATTATGCACCACTTCAATCATAGAAACTGTCCAGCACGACTACAAGATGATGGTATTCACTACTGGAAGTAGGAACCGCCCTTTAGACCACAATCACTAGTTCTCCATGCATTATTTTCCATTAAAACAAAATGATGCCGCATGAATGAATAATTAAAAGAATGAAGGTGGTTAAATAGAGGAGTTCCTACTCATTGATTGAAAACTGACAAGTTTAGGCAAAAGAAACATGGGGTTGGCTTCACCTGATCAATTTTGTGAGTTAAATGAAATAACACTTGGTGGAAAACCAATTAGACCACTTTTTATTCAGGTAACTTTCGAGACAAATTGGCAGCCAGTTTCAAACTCGATTGATTCTGTCACCTTTCAAAGTTCCAACTTAGCTGAGTCGAATATCTCTGTTTGACCAGTCCCTACTTTTCTCGCCATAAGTCTCTCAGTAATTTGACTTCTGCTATGAAATCAAAGTCATTGAAAAATAGACTTTTGAACCTTTCTAGTGATTGTTTGTGGACCAAAATCTGAGTTAAAATGGCTTTTTGACGTTGGTACCCCGAATCTATCCCGAATCTGCTCTGCGGAACGTGGGACAAGGGGACTACACTTGTCTAGCTACTCTAAGAGGCCTAGATGCCTTGTTAGTAAACAAAAGAAAAAGGGGAGGGGAGGACAGTTTTGTTACATTTTGTACCTTCAACATCCCAGAAGAGGAGGTGACATTGACAATCCTTGCTGAATCAGATAACTGGAGGAGAGGTATAAGTGCTTCAGCCATTCTTTTTGCCCATAGTAGTTTGTTTCCACGCATTCTTCTGCTAAACAGTAAGTTTGAGTCGTAATCGCCTTCCAATTGATTTCTAATCCTTCTTGCTGCATCAGTGGAAAAGAATTCATTCCTCCAAACAGCCATGACCTGTTACTTCCAAATTTCCAACCTCGTCTAGGAAGGAAAATACAGCTCTACTGTCCTATTAGGAAAAAAAAAAAAAAAACTTGCACTTGTCTGATGTAGTTAATTTTTACATCACGGAAGGAATACTTTAGTTTTTAATGACCATATTACCAGATAAATAATAGAGGATAAATTTGTAAAAGCAAGTAATCCAAAGAGGCTATCCAAACAATAATTAAATATTACTTATTGAGGGACTTCAAAGTAATGGACATATATAGACTAGTAACTGTTTGGAATCAACTTAAAAAGAATACTTCCAATAGATGCTAGAAGGATTTGTCATACCCGGTCCAGTGGTATTTTGTTCAGAACTGTTAAGATGAAATAAAACATTGAAACAGTGGGCTTTGGCCAAATAGTGAACTAAAAATGAAAAAATAACATAAATATATATATATATATAAATATAACCTGCAGATGACATTAATTTTGTTTTTACTAGATTTCATGAGGAATTATTACTATGATATCCCAAGAAAATTGGAAGATAAAGATTTAGTATGCACTTCAAGTGAACTTCATTACTTCCAGTGGTGAGCATTCAAAGTTGGGCATCTTTAAAGCTGCAACCAAAATATTCCTCATCCCCTAAAGTTTGCAGGGGAAAAAAAAAGGGTCAGATATTGAAGACTTACACCAAGCCCTGCATTGTTCACCTGTGCATATTCCAGATTTGTGTGTTATCCATTTGACAAAAATTGACATAAAAATACGAATAAAACACAAATAATTGATCCTGCTAGAGTCTATGCCTCAAGAAGAGGCAAAGTCCAAACAATTAAACTGAAAGTGTCGGTCACAAAATTTATTTATACGAATAAAAGACAAAGATTTCGTCACAAATACGAATAAAAGACAAATATTTGATCCTGCTAAATTTATTTATTTATTTTGGTTGGGATAGAAAATGAGAGGAAAATGAAAAAGTATTTGTCAAAACAATTATTCATATAAAAAAATATGAACAAGTAATTTTATTTTCTTGTTCAAGATCCAATTAGAGCATGAATGTGTCAAATCAATAAAAGAACAAATGGATCAGTGGGTATATATACATATAAAGACCATCAAACTAGTTAGAGGTTCAAGGTTCAAAGAATTGGGTTCTGCATCATACCAAGATGTTAAGCCTTCCGATTGGGTTTTGATGAAATCACCAAGTGAAGCAACACTAGAAGGGTCCAACACATCAAGCTGATGAAAGACCACATGTTCAGAGAGACCAGACTCTTTGAGTTTTTCAAGAGCTTCAATGCCTTTCTTCTCATTTCTAGCAGTTAACACCACGATGACTCCTTTTGAAGCCAACTGCTTGCATATTTCCAGTCCAATCCCTCTTTTTGCTCCTGTGACAACTGCATACCTGAAACAGGCAGATACATACTTACATATATGAATGTATATGTGTACATATACAACAACAAAAAAAATTGGATTTGATCATGTTTTTTGATTTGATACATACATACAAATACGAAATGCTTGTTATAAAAAGTGTAGAAATGCTATGAAAAATTTCCCAAGTACCTCATTGTTGCAAGAAAGGTGGATACTTCTGCCATGGTTGATGAGCTCAATGTCTGTGCGTGATGTGTGGGTCAAAGAGAGAGAGAGAGAGAGACTAGGTGGGTCAAGTGTGTAGAGGATTGTTACCTTCAGTTAAGCATGTGGGACTGGACGAAGACAAACACTCCTTGTCCCAAATTGGTCCCAAATTGTCACTCTTCTGAAATTGCTTCGAGAAAAAAGTTGGTAAGGTTTAATATTTATGACACTTGAAATACATTTTTGTAAAAAAAAGCAATATATATTTTACAATTTTGATTTTTTCCATTCTGGACATGTATTTTGAGACAGATAAATATAAAAAATAAAGATACTCAATTTCTGAATAACCTTATTTTGTGATATACATTATTTGTCAATGCATTGTTCAAACAATATTTATCATGATGAGTGTTGACTAAGACCTAAAAAGGTTTCTAGCGTGATGAAAGAGTGTAGAAGTTGCATAATTTCATAAAAATGCTATTATTTTAAAAAATTTATAAAAAAAAACCCCTATAAAAATAATGAAGCGTTAAAATTTTTATAAATAAAAGACTTCATAATAGGTCTTTTATTTTGAAGTGGAAGGATATAATTCAATCACGTCATTCTATTGTACAACATTTACCTTTTCATTTCTCATCTTTTTTTACCTTTAATGGTCCCTGTTGCATTGCACTTCATTAAATAATTAATCATTATACAATATAATTAGGTTGAAATACTATATTAAAGGAGAATCATTATTTTCTTCTTTATTTTTTTTTTTGTCTTTTGTGCTTTCCAAGGAAATGCATATTTTAATCTAATCTTCTCCCACACACATGCGAAACAGCAATATAATAAGGGGTAGATACATGACTTATTTGTCCCGTGTTTTCTTTTCTACAAAAGCAAAGTGGAAATGGAAAGGGGGAGGAAGAGGAGAGGGAGAGACATTGTTTCTTCGTTTGGTAGAATTGATGAGAAGATGGAAGGGAAGGAGAGAATGAGACAATATCCTTGAGACCCAGGGATTGGCAATCCATCCAAAAGTGGAGGGACAGGAGGACTCCATTATTTTCCTAAAATGACACTTTTGAACCTCTGGTTATTGCAAATTTAAATCATCTGCTTTCTTCACCGCAACCAAACAACATAGAAGGGAATCACAATCTTTTCATTAATCATCCTATTTTCTTCCCTCTTCCCTCCCTTCCCTTCCCTTCTATTTTCTTCCTTCCAACCAAACATAGCATTAGAGTTGAAGTAACCAGGTTAGGAGTGATGCTATAGAATTTTTTTGAGAAAAATTCCAAACAAAATAAGTTTTTGAATTTCGAAAATACCACAACCACATCATTCTAGTAAAATTTTCTTTACAAAATTAATGGAAGAATAGAATTTTTAACCCGAATCTAAGTAAACGGATGAAGAAGATAACAGTTTAATTTAAAGTCCTTTTTAACAGATCCCTAACTTATCGAAGACAAAATGAGACAATTTCAGAAACTTGGCCCTTCAAGCATGAAAAAGACTAATATTGATGAATCCAAATAATAAAAATATTTGGACAGTCATCGTCCCTCCACACCTACTATCCAAATAATAAAAAAATTTGGACACTCTTCGTCCCTCGGTTCGCACACCTACTAATTTGTTTTGGTTCAACCCTTTAAGCTATAAAATTGTCAATTCAAATGGCAGCTGAATCATGCATCTGGGGATGGTTAGATCTATTCTACTGTGTTTCCTCTGGAAATTCAACCTGACCCTAGAGCCTGCTTGACAGCTTGAGGAAGAAAAACTTCTATCTTTATAGACCTCCCCAAACCAAATTAGAGTAAGGAAAACCTGTTAATTATCACACAGACATATCTCAACTAAAAATAGGTACACACACAGACATATCTCAACTAAAAATAGGTACACACGAAGTTCAATACATCAATAAGTATTAGCCCACTTGGGCAAGTGAGCTTAACAAAACTGCAGGGGCATCATTTCTTAATTCCTGGCATCTAGACTCCAGTTCCGTTATTTCGCCCTTTACTATTGTAGGCTTGAAAAGTACAGTTTCATAACAATTTAACCATTAATTTATGAATGGCTGCAAAACGTTGGGACGGAGTCTGCAGAAGAATATCCTTCCCAGACAAAGGAATAATTATGGGAACTTCATTTCTCATGAACAAGGGGACAGTAAACAGGATACCACATGTTGTGTTTGATATAATCCAGTCTCTCCTCCTGCATTCAAAATGATAAAGCCACGTATGAATAACGATAGGAAGAACTAACTCGCTTCGTTGAATTGAGCCTAATATTTCTGACTTTGTTATCTATGTTCCATTTTAAGGTAAAATGTGAGGTTACTTTCATTGTCAAATATTAAAGCTTGTTTTTCTCATTCATTGTTGTGCAATGGCCATTTTTACCCAAAAAAAAGGCTGTATTTGCTTGTAAGAAAGTTGAATCTATCCATACTTTTGACATCTGCACGAGCTCTCTGGGCCCCACATCGCCATGTCCTTCTGCCAATTCTTCAGCAACGGCTGCGTGAACAACAGCAGCTCCAACCTCTGCAGTTATATCTCGAATACTGCAATCATAAGTAGGCCATGGCAAAAACAAATTAGAGTAGGCTCTTTACCCTTTATTGTTCTTGTTCAATGGGATGTCCCGAAGGGGAGAATTCTTTTAGTAAAAGACCATACCCACCATCTCTTCTAATTTTTCAAGACCTGGTTAGGGATATATGACAAGTAGATCCATCCTCAGAAATCAGAGGTTGGATGCTTAATTATGGCTACTTTAAATAAAAAGAAAAGAAATTATACTATTAGCCATACGGTCACAATAATTTGAATAGTTTTAAAGGTTCACACACACACATAGAAGGTCACATTCAGATCCAATTTCAGTGGGCTATATAGTCTTTCCAGACTGCAAACCAACCTAATTGTTGGTCATACTTTGACACATTATATCCAAAATCTCTTGACAGAGAAAGGCTTGCCGCACTGATATAGATGGCTGAGGTGCACACTTAGCATGTCACCCACTAGTAAATCCAAATATATGAGGTAGTGTCTGATTAACTTCCAACATTTGACAATTCAAGTACTAAATGAAAGAAAAAATTTCAAGTTCCACTGGAGCTAAGAACAATACCTTCTAATAGATGGATATAAAATACCCCTCTGAATTTCTTCATCTGTAATATATGAAGCAAGGCTGCAAAGGAAAAATAATATCAGCAATACCGAGAGCTGACAATAGGTTTAATACCATGAAAACTTTTTTCCTTCTTCCACAAAAATTAAAGAAAACATAAAACTATATAATTTAATCAGCAATAAATATGCAAAGTATAAACCATTAACTTAGAGAAAATCCAGTAAGACATTCGAGTGCAGTACATGTGTATGCTGTGCACAGGCATACATGCACACACACCCTGTTGTTCCTCCTAGGATAACAACTACCATAAGCAAGTTCTACATCACTAAATCAATCGTGTGGTTTAAGTCTATTTAGTACAACCAATAAAGCCAACATCATCAGATGTTACAGCATTTACCAATAAAGGCCTTTCTAGAAACCCTGCAAAGATGATCATTCAGTTCTCTAAGATCGTAAATGTTTGACAGTCCTGATGATTATCACACAAAAATGTGATATTCGAAACAATAGAATAGTTTCAACTATAGAACAGGAAAAAAAATATCACAATATAATAACCATATATCAACCAGAAATTCATGAAACAAGTTATAAATAGGAGACTTGGTTAAATTACTTGTGTATATAGAATTCCTAGAAAGTTTCTGTGGTTTCAAGGGCCCTCAATATTTGGCAGATGGAGCAGCCAAGCAAAAAGAATATATGCTTTCTATGACAACCAAAGGAAAAAATAAAAAGAACAAAAAAAAAAAAGAAGAAGAAGAAGAAGAAGAAGGGGAGAAAAAAGCCGGCAAGATCTAACAGGCACCACCTCATTCCCTGGGGGCATGGTTAACACTCCAATAAGAATGGATAAGCCTGGCACTAATACATGGGCCAATTCGACATTACTTACATAGACATGATCAACTGGGATTAAAGTGAAACTGCTAAGAGAAACACCAATCTCTTGGTAGTTCTTTTCCCGGATATGTTTCACGTTCTAATTGAAAGGTATATCCCAGTATAAGCGTAAGACAAGATTTGTATCTATAGTTCAGAAGCTGGTGTAATTGCATGTTGAGGTCAGCTGCCTATAAGAGGATTTTGAAATGGACATGCATCAATAGCGCTGTTTCTCCAATTTTTCTATGTAGCCTCATGGTCTTTTGCTGTCCTCGATTTATTATCTTTTGATTCTCTTCCTCATTTTAGTTCCCCCTCCCATAATGTTCATTTCCCACCAAATGGAGGAAAGGAGGGGGGAGGGGCCTTTGGTCTCTCAGATATTCTAATCAAAATGGCCTGAGATGTCTTATGAGCACCTTACAACAAACAGTGTAATAGCGAATTACACGGACCCACCCTCCCAAATTTTGGAGTTCAAAACATCAGTCATGCACGTGGTTAATGTGGGTATCACTCTGTGAAATTGTTACAAAAAGCTATGTTAGAACAAAGGACAAAGTGATGAAATTCCTTAATGCATACCATTCAGCAGCTGCTTGCAACATTCCATCTGAAATAAAACGAGCACCTGAGAGAAGAGCTCCCAATCCAATCCTGAATCAAGTCAAGAAAGTTTCAGATAGTTGTCGTAAAAAATTAAGCACAATATAATAGTGATGTGAGCATTAGCACTAACCCAGGAAACAGATACATGTTATTTGCTTGATTTACATGGCCCACTTTACCATTCCCTGTCAACAAGTGTATGATTGCCGAAGGTCAGATTAATTGGACAAGACACCAAGGAAGACAGGTCTATAGAAGTGTTGGTTGCATTGGCTACATAATGAGGGAGTAGACTGGGACCATTAATTTGATTTTAATGACACTCTGCAAAAACACTCCACAAGTCAGCAACAATAGAAAGAAACCATACCAAGGTCAACATTTTTGAAAGGGCTTCCACTTGCAAAAATTATATTCTCTCCAGCATGCTTGAAAGCATCAACAGCTGTGCATTCAGCTGTTGCAAAGAACATGGAAAGACAATGTTCAATAGAGAAATTGTGAATTCCATAACTTAAATATGGATACTAGAGGGCTTGTAAAGACAAACCATTCATCGTCGGATTTGACATCGCAAAAATGGCAGGTTTAGCAGAATCTGACTCTCGCATGGCCTTGAGAACCTGATTTATATGCAAGTGACAAAAATAAGGAATATGATTGTTAAAGAAGACAGACCCTTACCCAAGCTCAAAAATTTTCCATACTATCCACGAGAATCAAAATTTCTTTTGGTGCAATGTTTTGATAAGCAAGGAAACGGAAACATTTGGAAACATTTCAGAAATGTTTTGGGATGTTTTGGAAACATTTCTAAAGCGACATTTATAAACATTAAAATATAATCTTTTGTATTTTTCTCAATAACAATTGTAGAACATTTATGGAAAGTTCTAAATTTGCATTAACACAACTTATTGTTTCGGTATATACTGTTGTATTTTGGTGCATTTCTCCATGTTCCGTTGTGTTTTAATGGAACCAATAGAGTTTTATTATTCCATTAGTGTTTCGTTTCGGTCTCTTAAGAAACATAAACATTCCGGCTGTTTTGATGGAACAAAAGTAAATATTGTTCCTTGACTATCCATTACACAGCAAACAGAGGATAACACTGCGCCTTTGTGATGCTTTGTTTTATTGCTAGTCATGAAGAGGAGAATTGATTTTAAAAATAACCCAAATTTGAGCATGAGAAGAGGAAATTGAGGAGAACACATCCATAAAATTAGACCATGCAAATGGCTGTTAAACACAGGAGGAAGGTTAGACAAGAATGAAGGTTGACGAGGTAAGAAAGGACATAATAACCGATTTATCCTGGATTTAACTGAGGATATTCCTCTATAGAGAGCTTTCTAGAAAAGTAATGTGTTCAAGCCATCTAGAAGAAATGAGGGTTTTTGTCAAGTTGAGCCAAGTGGAGTTAACTAATAGTGATGACAACAAATGACATCCGGTTATCTTGATAAGGTATGCTGCTATAACATAATAACACATAGATATAAGTTTTCAGTAAGAATTGGATTACAAACAAACTTGCAAAGCAAAGGAATTCCAATGAAAAAAATAGAAGTCGTTGCTCTGTCAATAGATTTTCTCCAACGTAAACTATTTATCAACAACGAAAAGAATAGTACACAAGAAGCCAGAACAATATGCCTTTCAAATTGAACTAAGCCAACTTCACTGGTTTATTATGCTTCATTAGAAAGTCAGAGAATACAGGACAAAGCAAACTTGAGGGGTTGCCCACCTCCTCATTGAAGATACCGCCTACTCCAGACAAACCAAGAAGCACATGAGGCTTGACCTTATTAACCTGAACAAAATCCATTCCCAGCAATTAGTTTTTCTAAATATGGAAGTGTACACAATGCTCTGAAAGATAAAAACAAACATCCTTGAGCCATAAAGGTCCAACTTGCACGTGTCCAAGAAGCAAGTTAAACACACAAAGGTTTCTTTTCCATACAGTATCGTCTTATATCAGCCTTGTACAACAGAGGCTGCCAAAACACACTCTAGTAAGATTTACCACTTCAATGAGATTTGCTCCCTCCCTAAGTCCTAATCCTTCAATCTCTCCAGGCGCTTTAGCAAATGGCACGGCAGCTGGATCAATATCCTTCCTTGCCTTCGTGATGAGACCCTGCATTTAAACCAGTACTTCTCAAATAAAGATGAACCAAAAGTCAAATGGATGATCCATGAAAGATGTAATAAAATGATAAATTTCAGACAGCTATATTATGAGTTTTTCTTCTTGTTCTGATACAATTCATTCAGGAAGATGCAGCTAAGTAATTGACTATTATTACTTGGAGAAAGAAACCGTGAATTTGAGTTGTAACACACAAACAAATATCTACTTCTTAGTAAGTTTGTTTTAAGACATGTTCTCCACATTTTATTAGAAGATAATTACCGCGTAACACCTAGTATTGGCTACATATATGGCAATTGGCATTATGAGCTAAAAAGTTATAGAGCAAGAATTATGTGTAGAACTGCACGTCTTTATCAAGTAGGAAAAACTGAGGATTTGCTTCCACTCCTGCCATTCTTGCCACAGCCTGTACAGCCATTTTAAAAACGCCAAGCCCTGCACTGAAAGCCAGAAAAAGAATAAGAGGTGCAAGTTACAGCTACCATTACCAGCCACCTTAAATCATGAAGAAGTTACATATAAACAAAGAGTACGGTTTATTACAGTTTAACTTCATCAGTACCTTCCAGCTCCAACTACAACTATTTTTTGGTTCACAAAGTCAGTCAATGGCCAACCTTGTGCCCTTACAGTTCCAAGCAGTCCTGCCAGTGCAACACCAGCAGTGCCCTATACAACATGATGACAAGCAACATAAATGTCATTATGGTAGAGTCATTATGGTAGAGCCACACCTAACAATCTCTGAGCACTTTTCATCTTATTATATTCTTCACTATTTCCATAATGGATAATAGCAGAATACAAAACCAAGCACTCACCTGTATGTCATCATTAAACATGCAGAACCTTTTTCGATACCGTTGCAGTGTTTCAAAAGCCCACTTCATTTGAAAATCCTCAAACTGATAAGACTCCCCAACCATCAAGTTATCAGTATGATATTGGTTACACATCAAACAAGACGTCATGTTTCTGAAAGAATTAGACCTGCACAATAGCCTTGGGCCAACGCGCATGAACTGCCTCCATAAATTCATCAACAATTGATAGATACTCCTCTCCTTCCAACCGAGGTTGTCGTAGTCCTAAATCTGTCAAACTAAAACATGTGAGAAGAAATCCTTAAGATGTTTGCTGCAAAAAAAAAAAGGGTTTACAAGCACTTAGAAAAATGTGCCGAACTAATTAGAGTTTATTCAGAAGAACTGAATGTTAAAATGGATGACCATCAATGAACTTCAATGTTGGAAATTATGGTAAGTCAAAGCTGAGTTAAGTAATGAAGTTTAACAGGGAAGAATCGGAGATCATACTTCATACAAGTAAACAGTCAAGATTTTCTAATCTGAGAGGCCCATATTCTCTTCCTCTATGTATCAATTATTATTATCTTTTGAAAGCACCTTCAGGATCTGCAATTAGCACACCCAACAAAATGAAGTCTTTAATCTTGTTTGCATTCAATGTTTTAATAATCGAATTTACATTAAGAGAAATGGTAAATGTGAATTTAAATTCAGAGTAAAGTCGCCCTAAGAGAACCAAATATGGCCTAGGACAGGTTTCCTGACTATCAAATTGTTTTGGCTGCATTAGATCCACCCATTCTTATCTACTAATTAACAAACAAAAAATATCATATATTCTCCTGGTGACTTTGATTAGGTACATTACACAAGCAAGGTGATTTTGCCTACATCTATTACACAATCAGCACCAATGAAATTTTATGTTGTGCTTATGGTAGCCATTTTAATAATACCCCCAAAAGCCAAAAACAAAAATTTGTCTATACCATAGACTCAGTTTATATGGAGAATATTCACCGAGAAGATTTTTTGGACTGTAAGTTTCATAACATTTTCTAATATTGGTCAGAATCATCAGATATGAACATATGCCTCCATCAGCAAAGCACTTCTATTGTATAAAGTAGATAATATTACATGTGCAGCGGAGCATGCAATTTGGTTAAAACATGTGTGTATATGACAGCTCAATAATGACTGACAGTGCGAAAGAGGACAAGAAAATGAAGAAGGTTAACAGAAAGCAACTTCACCTCTCCTCTGTGTGTGTGTGTGTATGTGGAGACAGAGAGAGGAGGGGGGCAGCCAATACTGTAGTATTCAGAGTACCTATTTCCTAATCATGGTCTGTACGAGAGAAAATAGTCAATTATGTTAAAGAGCTAGTGATCTGATTGAATAGATTCAGTCCCAAAATGCAAACTGGTGACCATTTATGAAGCATGAAATAACGAAGACAAGCAGAAATGTGAAAAAATAAAAAAGTTAAATAAAGAAAAAGAACCAGCAAGCAGAAAAGAAACGGGGCCAAGTTGACATATTTCAACTCACAAAGACGATCTTCAAGAAGCTTTTGATTGTTGGTACCAACATCAAGCATAACTGGAAGTATCTGTCATAGATGAACACAGCTAGTTTGGTAGAAAAGAAAGCAGAAGCGAAGGAAAAATTAATGTCCAAAAGTGGATACATAATATGTGATATATACATATATATCATACTCGTAAGTGTCTTTGAGATCTGGTGGACTAGAAATCACTGCCAGTTCTTTATGCATCTATCCTTCTATCTCTTATATATATACATGCATGTTCATCAATATAATATCTATATGGATGAAAATAGAATATATGTTTGCGAAGCAAGAAAACATATCAACATAACCAACATATAAGCAAGCATATGTAATTTTCTCCATGCATGATCCATACAACAACCATGTGAAATGATCCATATCAAGCATGTTAAGTATCCTTGAGTTACCCTGGAACTAAATGTGTGTATGTGCTTGTCAATGTGCACAGGTGTGCATGCAATGATGCACACCACTATACCGATGTAAATATAGTATACATCTCCGTGCTATGCACCAATGCACCTGCACACAAGAAAGAGAGATGAGTAGAGCATACTCTTTGTGGGTTAATACCAGCAGCAGCAACGTACATATCGAGTTTTCCAATGGGTATTCCAATTCCCTGGACTCCAAGATCACCTAGACCAAGAATACGACTTCCATCTGTCAGGACAATCATGTCAACCTGCAATATAGAAGAAGCCATATACCCATGATATTTCCAGTGCAATCAGGAACATAACCTTTAAACTGCAAGGAGTGCTGAAGCTAATTTTCATTTCTTTGCGAGCAGAAGTTCTCATATTGTAGAGAATCAGTGTTATATTCTTTATTCAGGTATACACACAGCAAAAGTTTCTTAACAAGATGCTTAAGAGTTTCAAATGTTTGTTAAGGAAGAACATTCTTTTTCAACAAAGATTATGGCCAAAAACTACATTACAATAAGACAGACGGAAGAATTTTTTAATCTTCCACAAAGCAAGCAATGTTTGTAATTATGACCAGAACCTTTGTGTCGTTAGTAACCAAAGCTAAATAGTTGAACTCCAAAAATACATAGAAAAAAGAAACGAATATATAAAAGTCTGGACACATCCAATACTTGCTTTTGACTATGCAAACTTCTAAATCAGTACCAGCAGTAGATGATATGATATTACTTATAATATGGTCTAAGCCACAAATTTCCTTTCACTCAGCCAGCAGGAGTTATGTAAAAAGGCTTTCACTTAAAAGAAAGATAACACATATGACCTTCATAGAATTATGAATTTCATGCAACTTTTATATTTTAGATGGCAATGAGCTATTTAAACCCAGGCATTAAGCAAGACGCAGTTAACCACTAAATAATATGGAGCAAATGAGGTAACAAAAAGTAGCATCCAGAGTTAAAGCAACACATGAATGAGAGAGCTTTGTGAACTTCTCTGGAAGTCCAAAGATATTGGATCTGGTTTCACCAACTTCGCTGGGAGCCTCGAAATTCAATATCACATAATGGAAAAACTCACTGTGTCTAATGATTAACTTACAAGAAGATGGATACTGTGACTGATGACAAATTCCTCTAATTTTCAGTAGTGCTGTAAGTAACTACTGACGGGTTCAAAATCCATAAACAATTAATATGGATGGGATTGCGCATGAAGCCATTTACAATCACCTCTGAACTGTAGTAACCACACCTGCCAATCTATTATCTCCAGTAGCCAACCACTCGTGTATGACATTTTCCTTCAATTTCCTGAATTGCCCACATGGATTTTTACAGTGATGAGTTTAAATGAATTACATTACAGGATAGCTTCTCTGCTTTGGATCCTCAAACTCTGGAATGTTATCTTGAAAATTGTTCATTACTAGCCATTTTGTATAGCTATTTCTATTTTCCATTTTCTTGTCAGAACCCAGATATTATGAAAGGGAGAGAGGAATACATAAATGGGAAGGAGAAGATCTATTAGGGAAAAAGAAGATGTGAAAAACTAACAGTGCATAATGCTTTGAAGAATTCTCTAGGAACCACACTCTCCTTGACTAAAAGGAATATGGATATCTCTATCTCAGACAAGGTCTAAAATATATCTAGTTGACTTTATTGACTCTACCTAACTTACCAATGCATCTCCACCACTTCCCTCTCTTGTCAATAGGACCAAGGAAAATGTATCATATATTTAGACAGAAAATTATTGCTCCAGTTATATTCTTATCAATGGCAACATCAGTAAATTCAGACCTGTCCAGAAAAACAAAAGGAACAAATATATATCTCAAATCACCATAAATATGCCAGGGATCAAACTCCAAATGCAAATCAAGAAACCAGCAAATGGGAATAGCCTTCAATCACAAGCAGCTTTTTCCACATCCTCATGAGGAAGGGGGCACAAATGTTTGTTTAAGATGTTGCAGTCACCAAATTTTCAAAGTAATTGGAAGCATCACATGCTGCTGAACCAGTTTTTTCAAAAGGTTTTCAAACATTATGGCTTCCAAAAACTCGAGTCTTGAAGGATTTCAGCTACTTTTGCAAAAGAATTTGGGTTAAGGACTCAAGATGAGAGCAAAACATGACACTCTGTAGCTTGTATCATTTCCGAAGTAATGCACTGAGGAAGCGATAAACTAAAATTGGGAACCTTTCTCCAATGCTAAGTATAATTTGGATGAAGTAATGGGGTCTCAGGTTGTCACAAGGCTATATTACCCAAAACAATTTTGTAAACAGATTACTTACGAAAAAATAATCTATGTGCCCCAATAGAGGACCTCTAAGTTTATCTTCAACTAAGTCAATAATCTTGCATGCTGCGAATTAACTGAAGACAATACTAACATTCAAGTACATCCAACAAGAAGTCTATCAAATAATTTCTCTGTAGAATTGTTGGTGTGATTTACAGGCCAAAACCCTTAAATATCTGAGAAAGTTCAAACTTGAGTTGCAGTCATGATCCAGTTCCAATAATACCTGATGAGCAGGCCAGTTATAGATCATGGACATCATCTCTCCTTTATCTTTTGCACTGAAGTACATTCCCCGTGGGCGTCTAAACAACCCTGAATAGTTTTGACACACCAATCCCACTGTAGGAGTGTATATTATTGGAGCAAAATCCTCAATGTTATCAATAAGAACCTGAAGAGAAAAGCAACAGAATTTATTTCAAATTATTGTCAGATTCTCCTAGATAAAGATAGATTGTTATTTATTCTTAAACCATGTATTGTTTACAAGATAATAATTGCTACCCCCAAGCTTACACGGTAGTATAATGTCTCATTCCTGTCATGCAGTCTATTCAAGATCCTCCATTTTGCTAAGGAAACAAAACTATCTGGGTGGCCTTGAGTATTCTTTTCAAGTGATCGATATGACTCCACTAACAATACAAACAACAAAACATCAAGACCATTATTTTAAAAAACAAAATATATTAGAGAAAGAGGAAGAGGAAGACTGAAAAAAAAAAAAAATATGTATAATAAGTAGGAGAGATCTCATCAACTGCAAATCTGCATCAAGAAAATTGTTTCTGGCCTAGTACTCGGGGGAATACAGATAAAATAGATAATTCCACTATCTCATATGCAAAGATTTTTTTTTTTTTTTTTTGGAAGGAACACTCTACCTACTAGCTCTCAAACTCTAATAATAATCTTAAACTACAAACTCAAATTGCATGGTTACCAATAACTTTATTTTCATGTGTCTATTTTCCCTACTTTAGTAATCAACCTAACCATGATATCTACTCTATTTACTGGGATTCAATTCTTTTTTTGATAATTAAACACTGGGTTTCTATTGTAAGAGCAACTGCCTAGAAAGACAACTTAAAGTTGCGGCACACCCATGAAAACCATACAGCACTGCACAATCTTTGCAGTTTTCAATAATCTGCCTTCCCATTTCCTTTATCATTAGCATCCGTTCTTTTTTCTCTTGAAAAATAATTCATTCAATTTTATCTAAAGTAATCTTGCAAATACTGAATACCGTCTACTTATTCCACTTAATTAAGTTTACAAATTCATCAAAATAAAGCACAAGTAATTGCAAATTACAAGAACAGTCGCCCAAAGGTGCAACGTGGATGGTGATCTGCCATATCGTTGTGTGATTTGACAATCTGGGGAGCCACAGTATCATTGGTCTGATTATCTAGAGGGTAAGGCTTTCTAGGGGTGACAATAGTCACAATACTCCATGAAATATATCCATCATAAGAGCTCTTTAGCATTCATGGCAACATTCTGCAGCTACCAGCATCACCACAATCTTTTTTGCAGGGGCAGAGTCATTCAATAGAGTGGAGGAAGATGTGGATATGGAAGTGGAAGAGATTCCTTAAGATGCAAGCTGCTTATAGCAAGATCAGTGAAACCAAATATTGGGCAGAACTTTCTGAGCTCTTAAAGAGGCCATACAAGGGGAGTGATTGTAGCTTTTGTGGCCTTGTTACAAGACCTACAAGGGTTCCTTCAAACAGACATATCTTGTGGTGTAAACATGGCCTCTTGAATTAAAAATTTTGCTTGATGACACCAATACTGATACAATTTCTCTCTCTCCAAAAGGGAAAAGAATTAATAGCACCCTTGGAAACAGAAACAAGCTTAACCAGAAGTTACCCATCCCTAAAACAACTCTAAGCTCAAAACTAAAACAAACAACACAATCTTCAGTTAAACAAAATGAAATCATTGAAAAAATTTCCAATATCTTATATGCTACTATTGGGAACCACCAGCTAACGAGGGCCACAACCAAAAGGTTGGGTATCAGCGGGGGATTTGCAGGATACTAATCTCCAAAGAATAGACAACTATCTTATTGGTTACTTCCAATATTTATGCCCTTGCAAGCATTCATAGGCAGGCATGGTTGTAACTTTTAAGTCATGAGCCGTAACTGTAACAGCTAATCCAAATGTCTATGACATATTTGTACGTGTGTGTGTGCGAGCGCGCGCGAGAGAGAGAGAGAGAGAGTCAAAACTGGGCCCAATCTCTTCGCTTCCTCTCATCCTTGTCCCTCTCCTCCATGATTTCATCACCAAACACCACTCTCATTCCTACAATGAGATATAATGAACCTGACCACCAATGCTTTTAAGAAGTAATAATGTAATATATAAAGCACATCATAGGAGCTCATCCACAGACTGTATTGGAACAAAGCAAAGGAGGCAGAGTGGAGAAAGGTCGGGACAGTTCTGATTGCTGAACACACAGGTTAACATAATCTAAACTTCAGAAGAGCCTTTTATGTGGATCCTTATCACAAGTAAAAAGACGTAGATATATTTGATCTTGATGAATAAGCATCTCTTTCGTATATGCAAATACCTAACACAGTGGTGCGCAGAGGTAGAACCTATGTCCAGTATAAACCTTATTACTTTAGGTTTGAATGATATAAGCATAGGATGACTAGAAAAAATGAATACAACAAAAAAAATAACCATATCACTGTGCCAAAAAGAAACCATGATGGATATCAAACTTACTGAAACGAGCATATTGCTGCTCAAACGATATCACACGTGGAGGAAGGAGACCGCGGAGCCCAAGCCGATCTCTTTCCGTTAAAGGGAAGCCAGTATCCTGCTTTCGACTCAAAAGAACAGCCAAAAAAACAAAAAAAAAGAAAAAACAAAAGATGAAAAGACAAGAAAGATGATTCACATGATCATATCAGACATCCCTGCTACCCTTTTTCTTTTTCTTCAGTTATTTATCATCAGTGTCACTATTCTTTCAAGAAGCACCAACAGTTAAGAAGATTAATTGTTCAAACAGAAACTACAAAATTAAATCAAAACAAATTCAAAAGATACAATGGGAAAAACATAATATTTTTGAGCATATAATGAATAATAGTCACACCAAGCATACAAATACAAACAGCACGACTTGAGAGTACCATAATCATTTGAATAACTTTAATACAGACAACCCAAACTACCCACATAGCCAAATGTTAAATTTTGTAGCCCTTAAACTTATCAGAAGACTGCTTCATTTTTCTATTTAAAGAGTCAACATGGAAGTATTTCATGCATATAACAGAATGTGATGTACACATAAATAAAGACACTGCCTACGCAGCACAGACATAACATGGGACATATACATGACATAATATGGACACGTCTATAAGGCGAAGCCTAAGGTAGGGCACCAATATGGGGATGTATTAATTTATATTTTGCTTAGATACAAACATCATGTGACCAAAATATGTCATTGTGATTAATTCACTAACATACCTGCAGAAAGAAAGTGCATAATTTTGAAGGTGAAGCACAGCAACTATCATATGTGTAATCATATTAGTTGTACAACTTTGTTTCATACTTTTTCCTTTACGACTTCACTTGTAAAATATATTTGCCACATGCTTGAATTTTACTTTTCTAATTTTCAAAGCATTATATGTTTGGTTCTTGGATTGTTAAAGGAAAGGGGGAAAGTAAAGGGAAAAGAAATGAAAAGCAATCAGAATAATATTTCCACAAAATGCTAGTACCCTAATGATTCGCATTTTGGAAGCATGTTTCAAAATCCAAAGTGAACCAAAAATTTGTTCCTATTTATTTCCTGACTGTTTTCCTTAGGAGAAAAAAAAATCAAATATAATAAATTAAAGCTAGAGAGAAGGTGGTTTTGGAAAGACAAATTGCTAAAATAAGAAGAAGAAAACAAAAAAGGACCATAATGCTCCTAGAAAATGTGTTTTACATGATTAATTAGAAAAGCAGCAGACTATATTTCACTGCATATTTAATTGTCAACTGAATATTACTTCCACATTTAGAAGTACTATAATAAATTCTAGTAGTGTGATCTATACAATCCTTCCCCCTATCATACCACATTCTAGAGCATGTAATGTACGATATTCCCATTCCTTTTATGCAATGATCAGCATTCCAAGTAATATTGATTGGGAAAATAAGAAGAAAATGAATAGTTATTTTCTTAGACAATTTGCTTTTTTGTTTGGCAACCAAAAGGAAAATGAATAAGCACAAGTAAATTCAATTCCATTTTCTTTTATTTTTCCTCAACAAATTTGGAAGACTCAAACATAGCTTAGGAGCATGCTTAAACATTTTTAAGGAGCACTAGGAGATCATCATCTCTAACAAGGACACAACTCCTCTATTAGACGCCACTCGTATAACAATCAAAGCTGAGAAAAGGTTTAAAGTCATGTAGAATATCCACCCATACTCATTGATTTCATTGGAATGTATGCTCATTTGGATGCAAAGCTAGCATGGGCAAATCACTCATGTTCTTGCATCTTACTGCATCTTTTCCTGGAAGAATAAAGGCATTACCTATCGTTAATCTAACCGATATGGGTGCTGAAAGGTGTGGAGTAGATAAAGACCTAACCTAAGAAACACAGCAGTGAGCACACGACATGGACACGACACGACACTTGACACAATAATATTTAAAAAAATGCAAGACAGATACAATATAGGTACTGTAATAATAGGCATTTTATATGTTTCTTTTATGTAATATGTATAAATATTTTAACCAAAGACAACAACAAAATTATAACATGAAACTATTTAAAATTAAAAATCATTTCATAGCTTTATTTTACAATAGGATCCCAAATTATGTTCTTCAAACTTGCAACATGTCTTGTTTTTAAAAAATATAAAAATAACAGGCACGTTTGGACCTGTGTTACCATAATACTCTACTACCTACTACCCTAGTGATTTACGTTTTCTAAACGACGTTCCGAAACATGGTACACTACATTTCAAAACGGTAAATTTAGCAATCCAATGCAATTTCAAACTTTTTTCCAATGTATTTATTTAAAACTAACCTAACAAGGAAAAAAATAAAATTTAATGAACCAAAATATAGGGAGAATAGAATTTTGGCATAATGATATAAAAAATTTGGACCATAATACTCGTAAAATGTGTTTTTAGATGATTAATTTGAAAAAACTTAGATTAGATTTTATGAAATGTTTAATTGTTAAAGAAAATTATTCTAGAACTATGTTACCTAGAACCCGGATCGTTCTGGTACGTGAAACAGGAACATGATACACCACATGTTCTAAAATATAGTACGCGGGTAGGCTTCTATGAAGTATACTATCAGAATTAAGGTACTTTTAGAAGAATTTTCTTTAATAATCAAACATTTAATAAAACGTATTTTTCAAATTAATCATCTAAAAATACATTTTAGGAGTATTATGGCCCTTTTTTTTGCATATTATTATGCCAAAATACTATTCTTCCTATATTTTTATTCATTATAATCGGTTTTTTTCCTCCGTTAGGTGACCTTTAAAGTTATAAATAAAAAAAAAGTTTGGAATCACTTTGGATCGCTAAATTCACCATTTAGAACGCTAGAATACCATGTTTCGGAACGTCGTTCTAAAAATGTAGTTCGTTAGGGTAGTAGAGTATTATGGTAACCTAGTTCTAGAAGTACCTTAATTCTATTACCGCAATTTATACAAGTCTACCTCTAACGTACCATATTTTAAAACATGTAGCATAACACGTTCCCGTTCCTGTTCCCGTTCCGCGTACCTAAACGATCTTGGTTCCAAGTAACATAGGTTTGGACATGTATCCGATAAGTGTCGGGACCATGTTTCTTAGGAGCTAAACTTTGGTAGTATTCAGTCAAAGGGATTATGCTCAAACACATACCCGCATTCTCACGCTTGACAGTACTACCTTTTATTCTAGTTTTCTACAATGCCAATCGAACTCATTTTATGCACAAAAACTGACATTTAGCATATAATTTATCACACAATAATACAACCCCTGAGCTATCCTTTCACTTTGTATAATCTAATCCTAAAACTGTATTAGCAATTAATAACCATCATCGAAACAAAAGAACACTACAATCAAACAAAATAAAAATGACACTTCATTAAGAGTTCCATCCAATCGGACACCATTGAACTTATTCACATCAACAGACTATTGAATTCAGGAACTATGGGCACTAAAAACACTCTTATCCCGTCAAGAATTAACGTAAAAAAAAACTTTAATATCACGATTTTGAGCTAATAATAAAGACAAAGGTTGACCTTGTTGAACCATGGATCATGAAGAATATCCGCACCGCGCTTGTGAACTATACTCGGACCAGGGATGGACGTCGAGAACCGCCGGGAACGGGACGCCGCAAATCGAGCCATCCTCCACATTCTTTGTGCCCTAAAAATCAAATACCAAACAAGAAACCAACTAAATTCAAGAACCTTCAAAGATCAGAGCAATGACTACGAGTTCTTTCCTAAAAGCGCTTGCATTGACGCGATCATCTACACCACATTGCGACTGCGAGTTCACAGTAGTTGTTCCTACTTTATGCAAGTCTATACAGAAATAGATATAAATATATGTATTGACGTCCCGATCGTCGTCGTCTTACTGTATCTATGAAAGTTGAAAGTGACTTTGAGAACTCGAGACCTGAGAGAGACAGAGAATGACGCGCAACTGCCCGAGCTTTATGGGCAGTCAGTGTTGGCCCAAGGAGGGTGAGAACGCACGAAAGCGCGATGTCGAGTGGTGACAATGCTGGGGCATATTCGGCATTTTGAAGTGTTTGGTGGGTAATGGGACCGTCGGTAACAAAATAGTTCTTACCTTTGCTACAGTTTTTTTCTTTTTTTTTATTTAATTTTCTTGTTTATAAATAAAAAAAATTAATTTTTGTTTTTAGTTTTTTTTTCTTTTTATAAGTTAAGATAAGTAAAAAAAAAACAAATAAAAAAAAAATTTATCTTGCCATTCCAAAAAAGCTTAAAGAAAATTATACTAAACCAACCAAGCTATTGAAACTTTATTCGTATATGACTCGTTATGTAAATAAGCCAAACTTAAAAACATTTTAATACTCAAAAATTTTATGAGCTCATCTAGAACTCGATTTGATAAACTTATATGCATTTAAAAAACAAATTATTCGAATTCGGTTAGATTAAAGCTCATTTAAACTCAGCTCGAAAATTAAACAAACTAAACATAACACATTTCGAAACTTGTTAAGGTAATTAAATCAAACTTTAACAACTCGTTACGTAGCTTGACTTGGTTTAATTTCTTATTTAAACTCATTAAATAATTGATACTCACACAATTATATATTCATATCTTTGGAATTAATATAATTTTAAGCAAAGTATTTATATTAAATCCGGCTTAACAAGCTAATAATTACAAATTTACATTGACATTTAACTTACTCTTCTTTGATTGAGAATAGATGTGGTAAAAGCTTTGCGTAAGATTGCTAATAAGTTAGTCAAACTCAAACTTCATTTTTTAAACTTACTAATTTTTTATTTCCAATTTGAGCACCCATCACTCAATTTTTTTGGAGCATTTAATTTTCGACACGATTCTTTTTTCTATCAAATCGGCAATAAGTTGCCTATCTAAAAATAAAAATTAGATAACAAGTTAAGTCAAATTATGGGTCTTATATTTCATTTTTTTACTGAACCGGAAAATTTTCAAAATAGAAAAGTCAAGTTAATTACTCCCATCATTCCATATTTTTTGTCCGCTATTAAATATTGGTTGTCCTTTGAATTTTGTACATTTTAAAAAGTCAAGATAATTAATTTTATAATCTTACATTAACGACCCTTTTAAATAATGGTATGCATTTTGATACTGTGAAATATAGAAATAATTTGCAAATTTTACAGTATATTTGTTGGATGTGGACGTATTAAGCCGATCACGAGGAAATATGCTGAAGAAAACTGTAGAAGATTAGGCTAGATCCACAACCTTTCTTCACAAAGCAGTAAGGAACTGTTTGGCAATGCGGTACGGTGGCTTAGAAGCACATTTTACTAGTCAAAGTGCAATATGCGATGCACCACACGCAGGATACTATACACCTGCACTTTTGACCAACCAAATGGTTCACTAATTTCCTCATAATCTTACACATGCACCTGTTTGCCTGTTTGAATGTCAAAGAAGAGGTTAATCAAAATCCACGAGTCATGCAATGAAGGTCCAAGGATTTCTTAGCTGCCCTTAAAATATATGGTGGAAATCATTTTGTAGAAATGTCCCAATAAACAAAGGGAAAAAAAAGAAAGGGCAACAAGGGAAAAACTCGAGACAATCAATATGAAGAAATGGAAAAATTCTGCTTGTTTCTGAGGTAAAAATTCACTCAAGAAGGCAGGCAGCCTACTAAATCACTCAAAAAATGGGATTGATTCCAGGGAAACCATATGCCATATATCATATATATATATATAAAAGTTGTGTTTACCATTATATTTTATCTCTCTCTTACGTGGCGCTCTAAATGCTCATATACTTTTAAAATGTCACATTACATGGGCAATTTATTATATAACTATTGAATTTATTATTTTATTAAACTTATTGTATTAGTTTTGTAAGATATATATATATATAAGATAAGATTAGTTTTGTAATATAGATAAGATACATATATTTCATATCAGATTGTCAGGACTCTTTTTGAAATTAATATTTATAAAAAAAAAAAGTGATAATAATTAAATAAAATATTATATATATATCGATATCTATTTATATTTTAAAAATACGATACGCTATATTAATTTTGTAAAATATATATTTAATATCATAATGTCAAGACTTTTTCTGAACTTAATATCTAAAAATGTGATTATAATTAAATAAAATACCATATATGTCAATGTCTATTTATATTTTAAAGATACAATACGATTATATAATTAATTATTATGAATTTTAAATTAACTATTAATGATTTGAACAACTCTTACTTTCGTATATTGCACGAATTAACACCTTGTTCTACATATAATATAGTATCATGTATTCTATTACCTCTGCTTTGAGCAGATATGCATTCTGATTTTGGGCTGGAAATCTCTGTTATGTTGCAGAGACTAGAACAGATCCTTCTGCAATTCCATCACCACTCCTGACTCCACTTGCTGCCGCTGCTGTTGCACCAACAGCGGCACCCCATGGCAGTCACAAGACCGGACCATGCAACACCACTGTTCCTTTGTTTCTTTATATAAATTTCCTGTATTCAAACAATCCAATGCATGCATTCCATTTAATTCAATTGCAGAAAAGAGGCCGAAGAACAAACATGCAGCAAATTCTGTAAGCCAAAAGTACCTAAAAAAAATACACCAAGCATTCCATCATAGTTCCCCCAACTCCGGAAGGATAACACAGTCTGGACCATTTTGAGACCCTAGAAAATAGGCAAATGATTAAACCAATGTGATAATTTAAAACCTACACTTTGTATTATTTTTAATATGCATGGAATGTAACGATCCCAATATAACTTTTTCCAAAGCTAAATTGAATTCTTAATCATTCTGTTCTGCACAGGCACCATCATCATGCATACCAACCATTAGCAAATTTAATTCTTCAGAGATCGAATAACCAAGATCTATGCAACTCATGAAAAAAGAATCACTACTACATTTACAAGTTGAAGCACCATTTTCTATAATTTCTTCAATGAAAGCAAGAAGAATAGTCATTAACTTTTAGTTAAAGATAATTTCGACATGCTACTCAAGTCATGAAATCAAATGTAAAGAAATAATACTTGAACAAGCAAAGGCCGGCGGTTGAAAGAATTAGCATAACAGGTCCAGAATATGCTTTGCCTAGCTGTTAAGTTTCAGAGGTCAACCTCTGCTGCTGCTTCAGAAACTGTCCAGACAATTTACTATTCGTTTTTTATAAAATTCCTGCACCAGAGCTGCACAGGGATTGGATGAATAGAAGGATGAGGTCTTTGCTGCATCAGAACACACATGTTATCTAACAGTCTGTAGAAGCATAAAGATATAAAAACATATACAAATGAATTGGACCTCATGGCCCTATTTGTCTGCTTCACAGAAGACTCCAATGCCAGTTTTTGTCCAAGATGGCCCTGGAATTTCTAATGACTTCTTATCCCACACATGCGGATGCAACTCCTTAGACAGAACGTGACAACAGCAAGGCATCACCTTAGACATAGTCGAGAAATTATTAGAAGTGCCTTTTCTTTGGCACCAATTTGGGATTTCCTTTTCAAGTCTGAATAGTATTCGCAGAGGCAACCTTAAATAGAAACAAATGGTCTTTAAAGAGAACCTAGACAACAACTCCTTTTCAGCCCAAAAAAAAAACCTACACAACTGCTGTAAACATGTCATTTACAAAACTTCTGTTAATACATGCAAGGACTTTATCAAAGACTATGCAATTCTTTAGTCTACATCTCATTCCAAACTGAACTAATAACCAATAACTTGTAAATCATAGCATAATGTTTAGCAACTGTTATATGGCGAACCTTAACTCATAAACTCCAAGCAGGCTTTCAAACTAATAAAATAAACATGTGTTTGATATGCATGTTACAAAACAATAATGTCCTAAACTCAATTCCATATACATAAAATAGTAATGACTTCAACTTATATAACAGCCGCAACAGGGAGCACTCATCAAAGAATGAGAAAACCGTATACAAGAATTATATCATTTTAACATCAAGAACCAGCTTCAGCTGCAAGTGTCAATCTGACGCCATCTCTGAATGGAATAGGAGAAATTCCTAGTGTTTGAATCAGTTTAGAGATATCCATGGAGATGTCAGCTGGGGACTTGACGCCACGATCAACCTACATTTTTAAGGCAGCAAGAAGAACCAACAGATGCATCAGTGGGAAGGGAAGTAAAAAGCTAGATGTTCCAACTCCACGCATGCTTTAATTGGGTTTGCCAAAAAAAGCACATTTTGCTACCCATGATGTAAATGGGTAGCAAAATGGATCAAGTCCTTTTTTTAAAAAAAGAAAAAGAAGCTATGAGTGAAGAGAACAGCAGATTTTTTAGTGATGCCCATCCTAGGAGGCAACCAGAAATTCAAGAATGATCAGGAAGCCATCTGACCATGATTGAGGTATAAGAAATGTTTACAAAAAGACAATGAATTTATACCCTGGGGGAAAAGGAAAACCCTTAAAAGAATCTGAAAGAAATACATACCGACGATGCAGACACGGGTTTAATCAATGAGCTATTGTATCCTCTAATCTGTGCCACAGCCGAAGCCATCTGAGCACGGGACACCCTGTCTGGTCCACCAACGTTTAAGAGCACCTGCATTTGCTTACCCTCTGAGACAAGGACATGAAAACCACTAGTGTTAAATTGTTAATGGTACCATGTAGATGGAAAGCTAACATGTAGAATGGGAATATTAGAGAGTACATAGGTAGGCAATAAATTCAGCACCACAATATTATCTATTACTGCTCATTGTCATAGTACGTCAGGCATATCAGTGTTATAAGTTATGGCATGCATTAAATTCTATATAAGTTCGTCAGTTTAACAGAGAGACAAAAAATAACTCTGATTCAAATGAAAAGTAATGCTAAAACTGAAGCAGCGCATAAGGCGACTTTTCTTATTTGTTAAAATAACAACTCTTGGATATGAAACATCTAAATGTCAAAACATGTTAAAATCCAATTTAAGTAATGCACATAGACTTGGCAAGGCATAGGTTATGGAGAACAGAGGCTTAAGCAGAAGATATACCTCCTATTGGTACAACTAGGAAAGGTCATCTTTTTGCAAGAGCCTTTTACCATACTTTTGGTGCTAATTTTGAAATGTATATTTTCTAATCAGTGAAGTGCCTAATGCCTATGCTGCCATATTAATGGTATATTTCTAATTTATTGCCATAACCCTGCAAACTAAACATTGTTGCAGTCTCTCCCCATGTTTTATGCATTGTATAGGCTCGGTCACTCTGATGATTCCCCAGGAGTGCCCAAATCAAGTAATGGAATCCATTTAAAAGGTCAAATTGATGCTGCATATAACAGGAATGAAGACAAGGTTCGACTTTTAAAAGCCTTACGCGGGGGGGGCTTGGGGGGTTTGTATCTCCTTTTTCAAAAACCTGCAGTATCTTTATCAGTGTCAAGAATTAATATTCATAGTAAGGACCAAGTAAACAAGAGGTTCCTAATGAATTTTTTTCAAATAAAACATACATAGGTAGCCAAAGTGTGGATATCAGAAATGTCAAACCTGAGATCCATTTGTTAGTCAATGTCAGTATGACAGTCACAACATCCTTGACGTAGACGGGACAGCGGAACTCGTCATGAAAGAACTCCACTTTATCTCCATTGGAAAGGACACCATTCATCCACTGCATCATTTTATGCATTGATCATCAGGAAACATGCCCAGTACTTGAGGAATCAAATCTATAACAGTTGTCCTTGGAATAACGTTTAATGCCCAAATACAGCTTTAGGTTGGAGGCTTATGCCCTGAATAGAAAAAGAAGGCAAACCTTGGAATACAAATATGGAACATCAGTACAACAATAGTTAACTTAAAACGCAACTCCCCAATCCTGAACATGACAAACATGCACCAAAATAACTATTTTCAAATGCTGCACAAAATATATAGGAATAATTATATGTTTTTTTGGTGTCAACTGTCCTTATATTTCATGACCCAATAAGCACAAAAATTGTATGTTCCCTCCTTTACTGTTGAGTGCTGATTCTTTTCCAGTAATAGAAAATAGAAAGTGATTTTGTTCATTACAGCTCCTCCTAAGCTCCCCCCACCAAAAAAAAAGAAAAGTTACAAAAAAAGTGTCTGCTACATGGTTCTCATTCCATTTATTATTGGTTTCAAAACAGCTAGTGATCCTATTGCTAAGACGTCCTACATTGTCTTGCGGCAATTAATTTCTTAGAGAAACACGGCACAAAATTTATATCTTGGTTTCACATTGCAGCAGCCTATGAAGGAGGAAGAAATAGTGTAGCCCATGTTGTCCAAGCAAGCAAGATTACTTAATTACTGACTTTCAACATAGACAACCTTGTTGGTATCCTAAACCACAGCAACCCCATCTATGGAGCAGTAACAATGACAATAGCAGGTTTCAGGAAACAATTCTAGAGGGCCAACCTTTTGATTTAGAAAGTAGCATCAGCCTGATCTGGTTGAACTACAATACTAAAAAGAAGGCAAAATGAAGTCACAGGTATAATGCATTTAACTACTAGAAGCCTCCATTTGTTACCCCTTGTTTTGGCATTGTAAATTATGTTTTCATGCATTTCCTGAGGTAGCCATTAGGATTTATTAGCTGAGGTATTTGCATTAATACAACACAATGACTGCCTGTGTGCATATGCACCTGAACTGGAAGGGATTTTGGTACAGGGGAGACAGTCTGTGGCCCAAAGATGATGCTGCTTCTCAGAATTGCAAAGTTCGAGCAGTTTGCAGAAATGAATTGCTCTGCGGCCACTTTAGATCTCCCATAGACATTCACAGGAACAGTTGCATCGTCTTCCTTGTAGAAGGACTTTACCCCTTCATAAACTGGCAGTAGAATACAACATCCATCTCAATCGAGCCCCAAGAAGAAATTGAACATAAAGATAAAAAAATAAAATATTATTTTCTGTGTAGAAAACATCATGATGTGGTTCAATTTAGCTGCATACCAATGAAGAATAGAATGGCTAACGATCTTATCAAAAATAGTAATATGTTATGATTGTACTCCAAAAAACATTGTTAAACCAGAAACATCCAATCATCTAGGCAGTTAACCGTAAAAACAAGAAAGTGCTTGAGAGTTACAGGCAACCCCGTTACCTAATAAAATGAGTAAATAATTGAACTGAAGATCATAACGGAATATGACTATAAAAGCAGCTTCAATTCCTTCACCTATAACATGATTGGCTAGGGATTGACAAATTCCTTCTGTAGGAGATATTTTTTTCTGGTTAACTGAATCACAGAATGTTGTGATAAGTCTAAAGTCGATCAATTGTCCAACAAACTGAAATCCAGTATCCCATTTTACCTCAAGGCTCAAGCCTAAGCAGCCCCATCAGTGGCAGAACTACTTCAAGGATGAGGGGTGCCCACCTTTTGTGTAACCCTTCTACATATAAGGTACATATATAATGTATTAGCAAACTTTACACTATTGGCAAACCCCACAATTTAAAGCCCTTATTAAGGTCCTAACCTCCCGCAATTTATGACCCTTCTTAAGGTCCTAATCTAATAGATATCAAATTTTTGTATAGTGGATTGTGGGTTATACCTATTTTTTCTGCACGTTCTAATCTAAAAAAATCTACAATATGTTAGTGTTTTTATGTGCAACAATCCGAAAAGTGGGTCTTACTAATTAAATAGAAGTACACAAACACAGATGTAGTACATAATAGTTAAAATGGGTTCTAAAGCACGAATACATATGTATACATTAAAAAGAAAATTGTATTGAAATCTAGTATAGAATCAATCATAAATGATTTGCCGAGATATAAAATAATTTCGAGTTTCACTTTAATAAATGATTGAGTTGAAATGTACTGAGAAACAATTAAATTGTCTTTTTTTAAATATTTTGCTGAGGTTTAATAAAAGTTACTTTTCATGTAAAAAACTTTAGTCTTATATGCTAATATATTTATCATGTTTTTCCTTAGAAATAAATGCGAAGAAAACTCAAAATATAATAAATAAATAGGCAAAATCTGTATTTCAAAATTTCGGCACCCAAAATAAAATCATGGTTCCACCCCTCAGCCCCAATCTATGTAGATCAAGGCTCTTAACCTTTGCATCTGTGTAGTATGTACAGATTCTAACATGGGAGGTTCTCTTTACCTTGATCAGTTGATAGATGAATCAGAAGCGTGTTGCTCTCCTGAAAGCTGGATAACCATTTTACAAGAGAAGAAGGCACATTAATAGACATGGCTGCTGTAGGATCCATTTCGCAGGTACGAGGAACAGAGAGTGCAGCACAATTGACCACCACGTGAGGCTGGTAATCAAAATCGATATGCATCAGCGTTTAGAAACAAATTGCAAATACCATGCACGTTACTGTTAACCCTAATTCTAGGGTCTTGACATTTGCTCTAAGTATTACCTAAATAAGCATTTCTTCAATGAAAATTTAAACATCCATAGAAGCTACAATTTGACAGAATCTCAAGATCACTGTTCTTAAATGGAATAAGGAACGTATAAAGCATGCCCAGTATCCAAAAGATCAAGAAGAGCATGTAAAACTTAGAAAAGAATCAACATTGAATTGCAAAACTAGAAACCCACTAATCAAACATGGCATAGCAACAAGGGTAATAAATAATTTGGGTTCACTGTATGGAATCAGACCTGACCAAAAGCTTGTGAGATGGCGTCGAACCCATGTCCGGTCCGTAAATCGACGGGGAAAGCGAGCGCTTGTGGAATGGCGTCGAGCAACAGCTGAGGAGGAGGTTTGGAGTGGTGGGTGAATGCTAGATCGTAAGGGGTTTTCCCTTGGATCTCTGAAAGGCCTTGCAATAGATGCTGGCCTAAGTAACCCGTGCCTCCAACCACTAACACCCTCTCTCTGCTCATCTCTCTCTCTCTCTCTCTGGGTTTAGTTTGAATTGAAATGGTACCACACTACCACTCTGCATCTTTCCTTTTTAAAGCTTTGTTTTTTCATATTCGATTATGCTATTGGATTTAAAATTGGAGATCATCTTAATTCAAATTGACACAGAATTGACCATCTTCTTCCGTTTTGAAGTCGATAATTATAATAACTCTTAACAAAATACAACAAAAGAAGCGTTGAGAGGTTACGGATCTAAGATTTTATGAGTTTCATACTCGGAAAATGTTGGTGCAAATTTCTCCAGAAGACGATGATGAATCGCTTTTAAAGCACGAGAAAATATCTTTCTTTAAAACAATATTGATCCCCACCAATTCAATGAATTTGGTGCACACTAAGTTAATAACAAATTACCTCTAAGTTATAATAAAATACAGAATAATTTATAATCTAACTGCATTTTACATAAACAAAATCAGAACTGAATACCTTCATATTTTACAAGTCTACCAAGAATTTAAAATTTTGTTTTTGCAGTAAACAGATTATAGCAAGGAGCATAAAAAATAATAATAAAGCTTCTATATAGAGGAATTGATGCATAAGAACATTTATATTATCCACTTCTAGTGGTCTAATAAAATTACCATTATATAGACTCAAAAGTGTTTATTCGGAATAGGTGTATCCATTAGAATTCAAATATTCTAATCACTATTTTCACATTTTAATGCGGTCATCCGATCACACCTTTACCATTCAACGGTGTAGATTGGGCCTCTCAAATTTAAAAACTTTAACTAAAAACAACTAATTGAAAATATATATATATTGAAAATATTTCCAACAGAAATTTCATGTCTTGGAGAATTTTTTTACGTAGAGAACCCAATTAGAATAATGTGCCTGGTATTTTTTTTTTAAATAATATGACACTTTGACGAGTCTTTTTGTTTAAAGCTAAAGGATGCACATACCTGATGCATGTGCAACTTTTAGTTATTGTCGAAGATGATGGTTGTCGTAGTCAATTGAATTACTGAAGATAAAGATTTCATCAACATCAGCAAGTGAATGGTGGTCGTCGCAGTCTATTGAATCACCAGAGATGAATAGTCCGATGCAAAGTCTATAATTTATAAATAACTGAAGTAGTAATCAGGAGAACTACATGAAGTAGTAGGGCTATATTTTGTCTTACTTATTTATCTTTACAGTTATTGACAAGTAAACTAATTAAATCAATAATAAAATAAAAGACATCAATTGGGATAGTGCTCCATTTATATATTTGAATAAATGATAAAGATCTAATGAATCGTTAAAGATAAAAATTTCATCAACGCATGCAAGTGAATGGTAGTCGTCACAGTCTGTTAAATCATCGGGGGTGAATAGTGTGATGCAAAGTCTAGAATTTATAAATAATTAAGTAGTAATCAGGATAACTACGTGAAGTAGTAGAGCTATATTTTGTCTTATTATTTACTTTTACAGTAATTGAAAAGTAAACTAATTAAATCAATAACAAAATAAAAAATCACCCTACGTTATCCAATTTTAAAGACACCAATTGAGACACTTCTATATTTATATATTAGAATAAATGATAAATATCTAAATATGTCACATCATTTTTGTATAATTTTTTTTGTTTGCATAGCACTATGCTTCATCTGCAATAGAACATCTTCCCACAACTTATATGTCCTTGATTTTATACAAGTCTTCAACAACCTCCATATTTTTCTTTCCTGTTAAAAACAAGCAAAATGCGCATTTAGGCTAGGGTTGACACGTAGTTTTGTTTGACCATATTTTTTTGCAAATTGTAGAGGGACCATGTCTATGGAGGCAATCTTATTTATGGAGATGTAGCTATAAATAAATGCGAAGTCTCAATTTGAAACAAGGTTTTAGATGTGAACCTTAACAAAGTTAGTGGAGTTTGGACATAGAGATTGGGTTTGAAGTTTAATAATTATGAGGGAGGTTGGTTTTAGTAGGGGAGGGTATATGAATTGTTTAAGGTATAGGAGTTGAGATTAATGGGAGAATTTAAGACGTTTAAGATTTGAGGTGAAGTTTGGTTAGCATTTAATTAAAGAAAAAGACAAATATTAATCATAAGAATAACAATGGGTAACTCGTTAGCAACGAGCTGGAGAGTTCAACAACTTCACCAAAATGATATGACACCACAATCAGGCTTAGCAATCAATCTTAACACTAGCCAACCACTCAATAGAAAAAGGCTAATAAAATGCTAATATATCGTAATCAAAAGAAAAACATACTCGATATGGGATAAAGGCAACTAACAAAGCATTATTTTTTTATTTATTTTTTGGACAAAGCAGAACACAATACACGCACACACTAAAGTTAAACTACAATCAAGCAAAAACAACCACATCATTCAATATAAAAAATTTGTATGCGTAGCATTACTCATAACTAACAAATAGAAATGGGTAATCCAAATCCAAACAACAAACATGGGTTTTAGTACTGTTTCTGTAATTGTGAGAAACCTCAGGGACCTTAGTGTAATTTAATAATATATTAGGGCTCCTCACATTAACTCACCGAGGCTATAAAACGAGCCTCAAAGCTTAAACGCCTCAAGGCCTCTTCGTCTCTCTAGCGCTAGGGTTTCATTTCTCAGTGCTTCCCCGATGCAATGGTTCTATATTCGCTGCCAGTGTTAGGGCTATAGCATTCATTCGTCTATGCAAGCTTACTCACGTTCTGTGATACGATATTTTGGAGAGGATTGTGTATACATATCTATGAATGTGTATATATGTATTATATCGATTTCAGTGGTGATAGGGATGGGGACGAAGTTAGATCACGTGATGAGAAGAATAACTGCAACAAAATGATTGATTCATTTCGTGATTACTTGTATTTAAGTCTCTGATGATCTGTTTCTTCGTCCCGTTTTCCATACGATCCTAGTTTCATTTTTACTTAAAGCTATGATTATTTATTTATTTATTTTTTGGTGTGTGGATTTTTTTTCTCTTTTGGGGAGATATGATGAGTATTTTTTATGGTCCGTGTTTCTGACTTAAACGTGACCGATACTTCTACCATACTCTGATCTCTACTGTATACATATAATTATATGTATATTTCAGATTTATGATCTTAATTTTTGGTTGAGCCTTTGTATTTTTCTGTTTTGAACTCTCTCTAAATAGCCCATTTTAAGGAAGTCACACGAAATAGTTTTTTTATTCTCAAAATTTAAATTATTAAGCTTTTTAAATAAAAGGATATATTCAAAATTGATTAGGTTTTGAGATTTTATTGCTGTTTTTATTTTAGAAGGTTAAAAAATAAAATCTGAAGAAGGAAAACAAATACATCAAAGAGACAGCTACCACATTGTGTGGAGCTGTAAAGTAGCTAGTTGTTAAAATATACTTAAAAATTTTATTATCTATTTTAACTAGTTATTTCTTAAAAAAAATTAATTATATTTTTTATTTTAGTTAATCACTTCATAAATTAATATTTTTAATAATTATCCAAGAAAAGAGAATTAAAAGAGAAGAGAAAAGAAATCTTTAAAATAATATTATTTAAAGTTTAGAGAGTTATTTTGGCTCTTTATATTTGGATGAACAAATCAAGTGAAATTCTCTAAAATAAAAAATTTATTAAAAGATAATTTTTAAAATTTAACTTTTTAAAATAAATAAGAGAGTTGCTTTAGAAAACCTCTTGAAAATGTAGCTTGATATTGTTTTGGTTGTTTGGCTGTAGCCTGTGAGACCTAAGTCACACTGGTTTCAGTAATTCCTACCAACCGAGCAAATTTTGACAGTAAAGAGAGGCCTCATAACTAAGTGTGATTTTGCTATCAACACGCTTTTACTCTTTTCAATAGTAATATTTTCTTTTCAAAATAAGTGGGTTGGATACTTTCATGGGTCCATAGATATGTTGCTCTACACATTCATCAAGAGTATTGTATTTAAGACTAATGTTTAGATCCACGTATTTAGGCATTGAAGAATAGGTTTATAAGAATTCAAATTAAGCATTGAGCAAAAAATTTTGCAAAAATTTTTGTTAAATAATAAATTTATAAAAACTTAAATCCAAACATTGAGCAAAAAAATTTAAATTTTTATCACTGAATCAACCACTGTAATAAATATTTAGATGTCACATAGACCAAAACTTTGGTAATAACCCTATCTCGACTTAGGTGAGAGCATAGTGCCTGAACAGATAATATTTGACCCTCCCCATTAACTCCCTCGCAACTTCCTCACCCTTACTAACTCTCTTTTCCTTCCTAACTATTTATGAATCAGTTCTCAGCACTACCAAGAATCACAATAAAAAATAATAAAAAAATTCGTTACCACTATAAAGAAGACAAATGAGTGCTCACCAGCTTTAATCTCTTCCTTGCTAACTATTCATGAATCAATTCTCACCACTACCAAGAATCACAATAAAAAATAAAAAAAAATTCATTACCACTATAAAGAAAACAAATGAGTGCTCACCAGCTTTAAAACTCAACCCATAAATTCCAACAGCCTAATCTATAAAAAAAACTGCTGCCTTACTATAATAAGAATTGAAAAAAAAAGTTCATACCGCAGATAAAAATCATAAAACAAGGGTTCTCTCCATTGAAGTTCCAATTGCTACCCAATAGCAAAAAATGAAAGACCAGAAACTAAAGAACAACTTCATCCATAGCTGAGGTTGAAGATGACATGACTTGTGTATTTTTCCGACCTTTGATTCTGTACAGCAAGTCACAAGGCAATCAACAGAGAATGAGAGTGAGTTACTTGTACTGAACTATATTCCTGATACAATAGTTACAAGGCATAGCTCTGCATTTCTCTTTCCAATCTCCTGTTTCCCGATCACAAGAGGCATGGAGACGGTGCCTTCATGCTAGCTACTATCTGGCGAAGCTTGGGTCTTCTCTATAAGAAACTCAATTTTCTGGTCATGATGAATGCAATATATGTCATTAGGAAGTTATCATGTAAAAGAATCAGAAACAAAAACCTTAACATAATTTGAGACTCTTGAAAGTTCCAAAATGACTCAATCTGAATACTTTGGAATTTAATGCTAGGGCACGAGGAAGACCGAAATTAACACAATTTGAGATAATAATGAAAGATAGGTTAGTTTGAGGTTTAACCGAAATTATGTGCCTTTAACCGCATGAAATGGAGAAATAAGTTTCATATAGCCAACCACAAGTAGTTGGGACAGGCTTTGTAGAGTTGAGTATGGTTATAGTTGCTCCAAGCAGAAAGGAAAAGCCATATACCTTTACGGATTTGTTAACTTCTTCAATTTTCTGTAGCAGCAAATCTGCAGGCAGTGTACCTCTGTGCTCAACTGAAGCATGGCGCGGAGAACCCACGACCTGCATGGAAAGTGATTATCAATAGAATGGCATAGAACAAAACATCTAATTAAGTTCAACTTCTGTCTAATTATAATCTGCCTTGCCTTGTGAGCAAAAATGCTTCATTTAAAGATACAAGCTAAGAATTTATTGCGTAAAGTCTGATTTCCAAGCCCTAAACTGCATCAAGTTCTGTGGAATTTCAGTAACTCAGGTTGGATCAAACTTAATGTGGATGGCTTCTCCAGAAGCCAGCCTTGAAACAAGAAAATAGAGTGCCTATATAGCACTTAGATAAACTCATGATGGAATTTTGGATCGCCGCAGCAAGTTGACAAGTTGCTCTACCCAAATATGTCCTCTCTCTATGAATTGTAATGGGTTTAGATTTGGTAAATGCATACGCAAATAGGAAAGCCACGGCAAACATCACCAAGGAGCCTTCATTAACAATCTATGACGCATGGACACGGACACAGACATGACATGAATACCCTGACATGATAATTTTCAAAACATGCCAGACATGACATGACTGGAACACAGCAAAAATATATGTTTTATTTATTTTGATATATCATTACTAACTAAAATTAAATGCTATGTATTTCATACCTTAAATGTCAAATTAGGTATGAAATCACATTATTTTTATTTTAGAGTTAGACCACAAATTATTTTCTTCAAACTTGCATTAAGTTTCATGTGTGTCTAAAGTAACGGAGACGCATGTCTTCCAAATGTCCGAAGTGTGTCTGGTTTTGAAAACTAAAAGTAATAATAGGACAATTTTGGACGCATGTCCAACACATTTCACGAAGTTTCCGACTTGATGTCTGACATGGACACAACACCTTTTTAGAAGTGTTCATGCTTCTTAACAACTATTAACTCCTTACAGTTGCTAATCACAAACAAATTGATCCACATCTCTTCTGATTGTACACAGTAAATATCAAATATCAACGGTTGGAAGACTCACATATGATTCAAAGGTTATTTTTCCAAGACTGACACCCACAACTTCTTATTGTTGCCACTAAGTGCTCCTTGTTGACCTATAGAAGGACCTTTGTCACACCTGCCATATCTTCCTTGGTCAATCTACACGAAAGCAATTCACACGGATTCAATGAGGAGAACAACTTCTCTACCGATGACATGCTCACTTTGGAGCACCAAACATCTGCTTACACCTCTATGAACGGTCTGTGAGACTTTGAACTTTGAACTTTGAACTTTGAACTGGTGACACTAAGAACTCTCTCTCTCTCTCTCTCTCTCTCTCTCTCTCTCTCAGATTATTGTGAACTTACTGAAATGACTAGCTCTCAAATTTCATATTAGAATGTGTTCTTACCCACTACTAGCTTTAATTGTCTAGTCCATTGCAAATCTTGCAAAGCAGATACCCTAATCTAGTATGGTTCCCACCTGAGTTAGGTGGGCCACTATCTGACTACATGTTCAGTGCTCCTCCTGTGGTTATGTGGCACATAATAGTGACCAGCTTTTACCCAATTCCTGACCAGCACTGCCTAGGAAATTCCTTGCCCGTGTTCCAATTATATGGTTTGTGAATCATCTGCCATAATAGGAGGACCACAATATTATGGCACCACAATCCAACGTTCCTATGTGTAACTCATTTGACAGGATGACTGCAGTTCCATCATCAAACATTGTTTCCTATGTGTAACATAAAATGCTCTCCACCTCCTATGATTAAAGGAAGGTGATGTGTTGAGGGTAATGATTTCTCCTTGTCTATCAAGAATATAATATTCTAGTAGATAATTAAAGCTCATGATATCAACTAGAATCTTACCATTAATTACATAAATAGGCCAATCAAATTGTGGGTTGTGGTCATACTTTGGCATGTGAAGCTAATAGCATTGTACAGACTAATAAATGTTTCCTGTGGTCTTTGGTCAGGTTTGAGTGATAGTTGGACAATCATCAAGGACAAGAAGTACAGTTAGGACGAACTAAAAGCAGACCCAGAACACTTTGGTAATACCGACCCTGTAAACAGGGATGTAACCTGATTTGAACAACTATGACTGACAAGACAGCTGATAGCAAGCATATATTCCCAAGTCATTCTCGGAAAAAGAGCCTTCAAAGGAGTTCACCTCGTCCAACACAATGACCTTTTCAATGCATGAAGATCAAGAGCTTTAAATCTTAAAATCAAATGCACTTCACAAACACAAAGAAGCCAATAGGATGGACTACCAAGTACGACCACAACTTTGGCATCTACTCATTGATGTGAAGATTCTGAACCATGTGATTAGTGTCCTCACATTACAATTCAATCAGTTTTACCATGACAAGAACTAACTATTCTGTTTTCTTCACGGCTCCTCTTATCAAGGTTAAGCATAGAAATATATCACCTTATGCTCTATGTGAATGAAGTTCACTCGAAAAACATGAGCTAAAAAAATGAAAACATCTAAGTTTGGCCAAAGCAACTGTTTTAAATGAAGAAACAGGAGATTCCAACAATCAGAACAATTCTGATAGAAACTGCTGTTAAAACTAAAATTCTGTCCTCCAAACCTTATGATCCTGACTACCTGACACCAAAGCAAGGAACTTGAGCACAACCATGTGAGTATGCAACTTATTTCACACAGGTTTTAGAAAATAGACCAAGTAAAGCCATAGGTAAATAGAACCATAGATAACTTATGACAATGACATTAAAGCATTAGATTAAGAGAATTTCCATCAGAAAAAGGCATTTGCACAACTTTCAATAGCTTGAGTTGACATTTTGGTGACAGTGGATTTTAACAAGTTTGAGAACAACAACATTTTTACTATTACCTTCCAACTTTTGGACGGTGATCTGAAAACAGCTGGACCCTCAGCTGAAGATCCCATATGGACCATACTTCCCCCTTCACTGATTTGAGCAGTAGGTCTCCAGCTTCTGCCAACATCTTGTATGACTTTGGAAGCTTCAGTTACGATGATCTGAATAACATGCAAATAACCATTTAATATCTTCAACAAATGATCATATCAACCATGGAACTAGATAAGTTAGTTCATCCCTTTCCACATTAGTCAGACCCAAGACTGGATCACAAAGTGATATGGTTGTAGATTTACTTTATCTCTCTCTCTCTCTCTCTCTCTCTCTCTCTCTCTCTCTCTCTCTCATACACACACACAGTGGATTTACCTTCCTCAGACGTCCAGGGTTGTAAACCCCTTGCACCTGCAATTCATCTACAGGTGCGGGTTTTCCATGTGCTATACTTTCAACTCTAAAGGTGTGGATTCCATACACTGATTGCAAGCAGCCTACAAACATCAAAACACACAGACTCTTTAAGGCGTTGGCTCTGGAAATTGTATTTACAATGCAAAGAAAGAATGTTGAATCGAAGCAAATAAGTTGAAAGAAACAAGAATGTACCATAAACAAAATGTTGATTATACCCAATTACATTTTCTACTTGCTTGAGCAGAGAAACAAGATATGGAATTCTGTCAGTTTGCATCCATATTGCAACCTTAAGTTGTTCTTTCTAAGGGCCTGCCAAAGATATAACTCACCCTACTTTTTTCTTTTTCTTTTTCAAACTCGAATATAAGAGTACCTAGCTGCAATCTACCGATGACATAAAAATAAGGAAAACAAAAAACACTATACTCATGAAGCTTTTATACGGTTATGAAATTGATAAAATGAAGCACCTAATCCTTCAAAACTTAGCTTCTAGATCTTTATACTGCATAAAATTAAAATTCAACCCTACAAGATTGAAGATCCATAAATAAGCAACAAAACAGAAAGCTTAAGGCTCAAATTGGCCAAAGTTGGCATGTCTGACCAATCAATATAAAGAGAAAAACCTTCCTTACTAATCTTCTCACAAGAAAATTTAATATAGGTTAGACTCTGAAAAATAAACAAAATAGGTCGAATTATGATACTATGAAGTTGAAAGATTAGCCATTGATTGCAAGCCCCCACCCCACTTCGAGCATATTTGTGGCTCCACCTTGTCTTATATTTCACATTTTTAATTTCAAAAATGCTGAAAGTTTTTAGGTTTATTGATCTATTCTATTAAAAACTTAATTTGTTACTTCCCTGCATTTTCACTCATCTCTACATCAAAAGAAAGCCATACACATAGGGTTCTTCAAAAGCGTCAGCTCTGATCAGTTGAATATTACTGTAGGTACAACTGTCCAACTCAATTCCGTACAAAGACACTCAAGCAACTCACCACCTCTCCGTACCGCTCCTCCTCTTACGCTTGGCTCTACGTGGCAGCCCACCGAAGCGACGTGTGCACCAAGTCAGCTCACCTGCCGAAGAAAGCGTGAAGAGCGCCTCCTCCGAACTAAGACGTCGAGAGGTCCTTGCCTAACAGGTGACTCGGGACACCTCCTCCGCTTCATGACTTTACGCTCGGCACCTCCTGACTCGGCCATGAAACATCGTCCCCGAGCACATCTCCATACTTGGGACACCTCCTCCGTGTTATAGCTTCGCACTCGGCACCTCCTGGGACACCTCTTCCGCGTCATGGCTTCGCGCTCGGCACCTCCTGACTCGGCCATGGAACATCGCCCCCGAGCACATCTCCATACTTGGGACACCTCTTCCGCGTTATGGCTTTACACTCGGCACCTCCTGGCTCGGCCATAGAATATCGCCGCCGAGCGTATCTCCATACTTAGCATAATTCTCCATAACCTAGGTTGAGAGCAAGACCTAGGGCCTCCACGCGGGATCATTAGGAGACAAGTGGATTGGAGGCTAGAGTTAAGAATTCACCGAGTGGCCTTGCCCCTCCGGCCGGTCTTAGAGAGAGAGGGTCTCCAAGCAAACGACAAAGCGCATTTAATGCCTGAACCATCTGAATCACTATCACTACAGAGGTACAGAGTTGACATTTAGAATGTCGGTCTTCGAGAAGCCCCAAACTGAAGAGCCAATCAACAAAGAGTTTTGTCTCAGGTCTGAGGAGCCAATCACCGAAAACCTCAAAAATTGAATAACCAATCATGAAGTATCTCCCTCACCTATAGGGAGCCTTCATTCGCCATTGACAAGATATTCATTCCACATTGAATGTTCACCACCAACCTCTCCGAAATCTCTCTAAACTCTTTGGGACACTGCCACTCTCTCTCTTCCTAGGACCACCTTAACTCTCTCTCCTCCACCTCCGGTGGTCTTCCGCCTAGACAGCACCTGCTGTTAACTTTTCAGAGAGTCACCCTTTATAGGTTTGACCACTCACCTCCCACTCAACTCCACACACAATTACCATCGTAAGGACGAGTAAATCAATTGATCCAAACTTCAAGAGATCATGAAAACATATAAAGGTAATCCATTGAATGAAGCTGTAAGAAATGGCCAGCAATTTTGATACTATGCTTCATTGGACCTTTAGCAACTTTCTACATTTGAGTAGCTGGTTTGATTTTGAGGAAATGAATGCAGGCATTTGTATGTTCATGCATAGAATTCAATGCATATTTTTCTACCAACAAACTTTCCAAAGCTTTCTAAGTCACAATACAATAACATTACAAGCACAATTTAGTTAGGTCATTTGCCTCGGACCATTTTCCAAATTTTGTTATCAATTGTTTTGTAGAAAGCCCAAATCTGGGTAGCAATTTGCGTAAACACCTTATATATAAGTTGGACATGGTTTTCATGCTCCCTAGCGATGAAACTTGCGCACATTTTAAATCTAAAAATTGAATCAATAGGAAAATGAACAACAATGGAGAACTGCACACAATGATTTAGTACAAAAAGCATATAAAAAGTTTTCACTTACTACCTTGTTCAATGATAACATCAATCACTTGTGACAAAGGTACATACTTTTCTATCGTAATTACTCCCCAAAAGGGTATAAAGGAAGGCCTTGACACCTTGAAGAAAAAAACAACAAAAATTCCAAAAAATTAGTACCAACATAGTTTTATCCTTTCAAGATAATAATTCAAGTACAACCAAAATAAACTACCTTGTAGACTATTTCATGAGGAGTAACATATAGTTTACGTGATGAAATATCCTTCCGAAGCACATATCTTTTGATGGGAAGATACAGCAACATGATAATCCCTACTCCCCAAGCTAAAACCAGCAGCAAGGATATTGAAACCCATATAATGGTGTCATACTGTAGATTTTTTGCAGCAAGTTCATTGAAAGAGGCTGTGTACAGTATCTGCTCAGAAGCATCGGCTTCTTCATCTTCACTAAGCTCTGATATAGGATCAGAAACCAGCAAATCCTTTGATGAACCACGTTCTGGCAGTACATCTGAACGCCCCGTCAACATTCTACAAGTTCAAAAATTAACAATGAAATATATAACATTACACAACATAAAACCTGAATTTACGGGGTAAAACAATACAAACATAAATGGACTCTGTGTCTTCTTCAAATTGGAGTCTCAAATAATTATGAGAACTCGAGTTGATTTTAATCAGTTTGGGAATAAAATTTGATGAGACCCCAGCTTTTGATGCTCCATTGGCTGCTAGTAAAATTTGGGGAAATAAAAGAATGTAAAAAAGTATAAATCTTGGATGGGGAGGCTTTCATTTATTCAAAAACAGATTAACTTAAAATATGTCATCAAAATCTGTTTTCTTTTTCTTGGTTTTTTGCAGCAACTGAACTGGCAGTAAGAAAGTATATAGATCATTTGTAACCCCAGAGGCACAACTGCTCTACAAACAACATTATAGATGACAACCTTTCATTTTCAGTACATTCGGACTACATATTAGCATAGCATTATATTGAAATACCGTAATACGATTATTAGATCCGATGCTTCGTTTAATGAAAACATAAGAAGAAAACAAAATCGATAATTTGATTCCTTCCATTTTCCCTCGTTTTCTCGGCTACCAATCAGAGACAAGCCAGCGATGGAAGTAAAAGTCGATAGACATTTACCTGGAAAATTTTCTGAAGGGTATAATTGCGGAAGGTTGAGTATAATTCAGAGGTTGGTTAGGGTTTGCATTTGAGATTAAGCTACCTAACAGTCTCGCTCTCTCCTTTGATCATCGTATTCCCTGGGCGCCCAAATGCAACACCAGACCAAACATTCAACACCCGAACGGCGACACTGGGCACCCGATGTTACGGTTTTTACCCAATTATTCAATGTTCAATAATATACATAAATTAATTTTTTAATTTATTTATTAAAATAAGGCCCATATTAATAAACTAGTAATACTATATATAATACAATTTCTCAATCTCTTTTCGCACATACATTTTACTTTTTGATATGTTACATTTGGGAGTAATTTTTCAAAATAATCATCGCACTACATTATTATACTTACGTGGTGGAATATTACATTCAAATTATGGCTGTGTGCCTTTTGCATTATGAGAATTTAAAATTTTAAAAATTTAATCATTTAGCTATAATAATACCTATAATATTTTAAAAATTATTATCTCACTATATATGAAATCACAAATAAAATCGTCACATAACATAAACATAATGACATTAGTGCAAGGATGGGATCTTGTTTTTGTTGGATTCATAAAATTATACGTGAAAATATTTTCTAATTGACAATTAAAAGAATTCAAAGAACTTAGAATATGGCAATATTGTATTTTAATAATATACATGAAATATTAAAAGGGTAAATGTATTATAATTTAAATACCACTACCATATTGTGAATATTAATTAAATATTGCACCCTTAAAACAAAAAATTATATTTATCATGAATCAAACAGGCTATAAAAATATGCATTTGTCTCAATTACTCAAAATTGCCATACACGATACTATATGCAAAACTTTTTTGAAACTAGTTAGTGAGTACAGAAAAATAAAATAAAATTATTTTTTTACAATATTCTATACATACAACCTGACAAGAATGATTTGGTATTTTTAAAATTATGACTTTTTTTAAAAAATTTTGAAATGAAATATATATATATATAATTTGTGTTTACCCTCATATTTTGCCTCTTTCTTACGTGACGCTCTAAATGTTTAGATACTTTTAAAATGTCACGTCACAGGGGTAATTTATTAGATAACTATTGAATTTATTATTTTATTAAACTTATTGTATTAGTTTTGTAAGATATATATATATATATAAGATAAGATAAAATTAGTTTTGTAATATAGATAAGATACATATTTATCATATCAGATTATCAGCACTCTTTCTGAACTTAATATCTATAAAAAAAAATTATTTATAATTAAATAAAATATTATATATATTTATATATATCAATATCTATTTATATTTTAGAGATACAATACGATGTATTAGTTTTGTAAGATATATATATGTATATATACAAGATAAGATTAGTTTTTAACATAGATAAGATATATATAAATCAGATTGTCATGACTTTTTTTTAACTTAATATCTAAAAATGTGATTATAATTAAATAAAATACCATATATGTCAATATCTATTTATATTTTAAAGATACGATACGATTGTATAATTAATTATTGTAAATTTTAAATTAACTATTTATAATTTAAACAACGCTTACTTTCGTGCATTGCACGGGTTGACACCTAGTGACTACATATAGTCACATAATTTTATACATATATAAAAATTGTGTTCGCCTACCTTTCTTCTAAGTATCGTTTATGTGGTTCTGTAAATTTTTAAATATCGCGTCACAAAAGTAATGAAAATGCTTTTTAATTATTTTATACGTAAAGACATATATTAGTTGTGATTGTTAACTTTTTAACACTCTATTTAATTATCATAATCTGATTAAGTTTCTTATTTTGTTACAAAAATCTAATTTTGAAAATAATTATACTAATCTACCAATAAAAACTCAAATTTTTATTAATAAAATTATTAAATGGCACACAAATTTTTTGTTGTAATCTAATAAAGCTTTCAGTGTAAGTATGAAGCCTTAACCAATAAAGTTTTTTATTTAAAGCCGAAGTATTAACCACTTAAGTTCTTACAAATTATCTCCTACACAATTTCTCACAAATAATATTTTATTATCAAACAATGATATACATGGCTATATATGCAAATACTGGACATATATACAGGACAATTTATATGATTTAAATTAATATACTTACTTAGACATAAAATAACATTTTTTAATTAAGATTCAACTACATAGATAAACATCTCTTAAAACAACAAATCAAAACTATATTTCACATAAACTTTAATTGCTTAAAGTTTAAATGATTTTCTTTATGATAGATATATTGATATAAACTCGTAATTTCTATATTGCTTTTGTAAATCGTGTGACTGTAAGAGATAATAGAACTTTTTGATATATATCATGACAATATTTCACCCTTTTATAATATATATCATGACAATTTTATGTTTTATATGACATATTTCTCAAATTAAGGCATCGAATTGTCATTTCATAAGTGAGACTTGGTCACTCTCCTTGCATTGCACAAGTTGACACATAATTTTATATAAAAATGTGTACAATATTATGCTGGTATAACATTTTCCAAAAAAAATCAAAAGTAGAGAAATATATATTTTTTTTAATGAATCTTGATCAATTCCAAATAAGTTCAACACGCTAACCTGACCAAACAAGCCATTATTATTTAATTAAAACTACAGTATAAAAAAAACACAATAGAAAAATAGAAAGAAAAAAAAAAAAAAAAAAAAAACATAGAAACTGCAAATCATAACAAGCAAACCAATTCTTTGTACCGGAAGGAAAGCCCTCCGACGTGGACGGAACCAACCACATCTTGCAAAATCCTAATCAGCCCTCTCTCTCTCTCTCTCTCTTCTCTCTCTCTCTCTCTCTCTCTCATTGGTGAACGAATTGCAACCAAAAAACAAGACGATTTGCACGCGCTGCGCTCGTCAATCGGTATCTGCCCGAAAATGCACTCAGATTATTCGCATATTGCTCATTTGTGTGAGTTGTAATCGACGCATTTCGATTTCTGGTGTCAGGATCTTGTAGTCATGTGTTGCGGTTTGATTGATAAGAATTTTCTTGACTATCTGTGCTGTTTTGGGGTTGATTGTTAAATTTTTTTGGCTATCCATGTTGTGTTTCTGACGAATTGGTTTCATAGGTATTTTCAGCGGATATTATTCCTAAATTTGGTGAAATTCTCCTTTCAATATGGTGAAATTCCTAAAATACGTAGATATTTTTCTTTAATCCGTTTTGATTAATTATAGATATACAGGCATGTGGAGAAACAACAATACTCTGAGGATTGTTTTATCTTAAGGAGAACCATAGGTTGAATGGTAGTTGATATATACTTCTGCCTAGGCTGCAACCCCCCTTCAGCCCCCAAATGGGATCCCCTTCTAGAAGCTATAGAATTTTACAATTATCTATAACGGATGGCCAATAGGAAAAAATAAAAAATTTGAGAATTCTAAAACAATACATAACACTAAGTATTTGGGGCAATTGTTCATTAAGTGCAGCTATATCTGATTCTTTGTGTTGGTTGATTCTCACACTAATACGTATAGTCATTATTAGATTGTGGGTGATTTAAATTTTTTTTTTTCGTGGGGTTGTTTTTAGATAAGTGTTTGTGAGGGGTATTTTTATTTATTGTTTTTAATTAATGCAGGTCAACCCATTAAATTGTGGATCTATGATGGTGTGGTTCTTTGGTTTTAGAAGTGGAATGTTCTACGTAATCGTAGTTGATCTTTGATGACTAAATGGATAAGAAACAGCATATTTCGATATTTACCACCGCAAGTCTTCCATGGATGACCGGAACAGCTGTCAACCCTCTGTTCCGTGCTGCCTATCTTGCAAAAGATGGGGAGAGAAAGGTTACTTTGGTGATTCCTTGGTTGTCTTTGAAGGATCAAGAACATGTTTATCCTAACAAGATCACATTTAACTTACCTTCTGAGCAAGAGAAATACGTCCATCAGTGGCTAGAGGATCGGACTGGATTTACACCTAGTTTCAATATACGTTTTTATCCAGGAAAGGTAAGTTATTGCTATGATTGGTAATTGTTAATATGATTTCGCTTTTGAATGGAGTTTGGATTTTGATGCCTTTAAGATTCTATATTACCTACTTAATACTGTTTTAAACTGTGGTTTTCAACTTTGACATTTTTATTGGTGAAAAGGTCCAACATAACAGTACATGATTTTTTAAATTGGTTGCTAGTTTTATGTTGTAATCCTATGGGTCTTAGGAGATTGATTCATGTCCATCAAGACAAGTGCATGGACTGCTATTCCACAAGCTTTTATTCTAAATTTATGTTGAATGGTTGCATAGAAGATCTTTGGGGTTGATTATTATTACTAATGTTGTGGCTTAATGTCAGTGAAGACAATGGTAGGATTTGTCAAGCTATATAAAAGAAGTAAGGGTTTGGGGGTTTTAAATCCTCGAGGAAATTCCGGGGCTGTTCTAGTGTTGTGAACAGTTGCGCTAAAGTAATCAACATTATTAGGATACTAGGGTTGAATGTCTAGAATATAGAGGGTTTCAGTTTATTATATAGAATTTTTGGGGTACATTAAAGGTCAATAAGGCTCATTGTTTTAAAGTCAAATTGCAAAATTATCAAACATAAGAAGCACAAGAAAAAATTAAGAGCTGCACCTCGATTCCTGGAGGCATCAGATTTAGAATTAGAATTGCATCACTCAATTCTAAAGGAATATAACTATTGAAAACTTTCTCCAACGTTGTGCATCATTAAATTTAAGTAGCTATATATAGACTTGTTTGAAGGAAATGGAACCATGCAGCTGACCCCAAGTCCCCAAGTAATTGGGAGCAAGGCTTGTTGAGTTGAGTTGAGCTGAGTTGAGCTACACATCAACTTCAGGTTACTCAAATGAGATAATAGAAGTACTGGATTAGCATTTTAACTTAAGAAAGTAGAGAATTTTGGAAACTTTAACCGATAAGACTAATTTTAGAATTACTATGACTTAAGTAAAGAACCAGCAACAAAACATCATCTGAGAGACAAACCATGAAGCATCACTAAAGCCTATATCTTGAAAATCTATAGTTACGAAAATATACGAACTTGTAAAACGTAAGAAACAGTATAAGACTGAACCAGCAGCATATTAACTTTTGAAGAACGGTAAGTCTGGACTCATACCAAAGCTTAAGTATACAAGGTGAAGCGTGGGTTGGGTCCCTGCCAGCGAATTTGGACCAGTTGTCTATCATTGGCTTTCTTTGAGTGGTCAAGAGATTTCATAAGATCTTTTCGGAATTCTGGTGCAATGCAATATGGATAAGATAAAACACAGTATTCCAATTTTCTCTTTCATTTTGTTCTTTATTTCTAAAGATTTACTTTGCCAATATGGATTCCTTAATTTTTTACCATAAGAAATATGTAGTATTTAAGTATACAGTCATTCTCTCTGCCAATATTTTTTGTAGGCTTCATTGTCCTCCAATATGTCTTATTCAACAAGTTCAGCTTAGTTGTAGGGTTTGCTCATGACTTCTCAAAATAGAGGAATTGATTTCTGGTTCCTTTTGCCATCCTGACCAATGAATCATTAGGATTTGTTTTCAATAGAATTTTCTGCATTCACGGGTTCCATCCTTCCCATCGCTTCTTGTTTGATGGTTAGTTCTGAATTCTACATTGAGTTTTCAATGAATTTTGTTCTCGAGTCAATTTTCTCGGCTTCTCCGTGAAGAACTGCATTAGGGATACAACAATGGGAGGTGTGTGAAAGTCCTGAGTTAAAAAGTTCATGATTTTGGTGTTCTATTCCTATAAAATAATTTTCCCATTCCAAATGATTAGTTATATTGACCTTTTAAATGGATGGACTCAATTAGATCTAGTAGTTTATCCATCTTCCATAAAGCAACTTGCATTGGATGCGGATGGTTACTGGACCTCATTAAGAAGGGACTTGTGAAAATGAACCAAAACCGAATCACAGAATTGATTCCGCTTGGCTGAAGCAATTAAGGCAAGTAATTTTGTTACAATCAATGTTCGATCTACTAAAAGGGATAGATTGAATGGTAGTACTAGCACTTTTTTGAGGCTGAACTGGAGAAAAATGATTTGTTAAGTTGGCATTTCTTGATTGGCATATTTTTGGGACAACATGTAGAAGTATAATCATCTGTATTAAGCGCCCACTTCTCCAATATCAAGAGTGGCTGCCTTATAGCAATGTAATGTGACAACATCAGACTATTACAAGTAGGATTACCAACAGCTTAAACATCGGTACAAGTACTAAAAATGGCTTTTTGATGCTATACTTTATTTGGTCTATGATAAGAGATATGAAGTTAATGTGGCAATGTGTGATTGGTCACCATGATTTATGGTATTGTTGCAAAGTAGCAAAACCCATATGTATAAGTTGACAAAAGGAGTTGAAGTTTAAAAAAGCTGACACATTGACCTTCCTATATGCATGACCATATCAAGCTCAGAAAAAACCTTCACTTGGTAATGGATAAAGATTATTTTAGTAAGTTGCCTCTACATGTGTGGCAACAAGTAGGAATGGCAATGGTTTGGTTTCAGGTCGGGAGACCCCTCCCCCTCCCCCCCCCCCGACCTGTTTAAGCAAAATATGCTCCGAACCCGAACCAAACCTGTTTGGCTGTGACCCCAAACTTGCCTCGCCCCTGTAGTTTGCAACCCCAATCTGCCCCGAACCGACCCGAGATGTTGCTTTTGTGCTAGAAACCTAGGGTGTAGTATTGCCCGTAACGGTATAGTATCACCGCTGCATGGTTTCCTTATACTCGCGAGCAATCTGTTGCCAGAGGACATTGAAGGAGTTCATTGAGTCTGGGAGCTCTTCCAGAGGCCGTTGATGACGGACGTGCGGGTGCGATTTGAGGAGCTTTCAAGGCCGCAGCTAAGGAGGCTGCGATTGGTGGCGTTGGAGCGGTCGAGGGTCTCGAACCGGATCTTGATGAGTTTTGCCTTCTTCAACACCGATGCGATGTCGCTGTCCATTTGAGAACGGAGATCTCCCACGTCCATCGCGTATAATCAGAAAACCCCAAAAGCGCCACTGCCCCCCGACACCGGTAACACTACAAATGGCAGACATCATCCACTTGGCATATGCAAAACTGGGTTTACTTCGGTGGCAGAGCAATACAACCATGACCCAAAAATCAACTTACCAGAACTTAGGTTTTATCTTCTTCTTCTTCTTCTAATGCTTTTTGTGGGGATAGTTTGAAAAGAAAAAAGGAGAAAAAATTTGAAAATGAAGTCCAAAGGGAGATGTAGCATACTCCACCATAATATGATGCGCGAGAGAGAAAAAGGGAGAGGTAGGTCATATGTGTTGTCATTGATGTAACAACTCTCTGCAAAGTTGTCATATATTTACTTGAAGTCATAATTTTTTTACCTATTCTTTATTCTTGATGTTTATCATTGTAGGACAAATGTCTACTTTAGGCCCAGTCATTTTATCAAGAATAGGACAAAAGTATGGAGGCTCCGAACCGATCCGAATCCGACCCTAACCCAATCAGGGTTTAATGTCTTGTCCTTGAATCCAGTCCGAACCCGATAAAAGGCCCCCCAAATCCACTCCATTCGGTTCGGGTAGGTTCAGGTCGGGACCTGAGAAAACGGGGGATTTTGCCATCCCTAGCCACAAGGCATGCATGAGTTTATATTACCACAAAGAAGTTTGTTTGAGAGGCCTGCAACATTTTGTTCTAATGGTGTCTGGTCAAATGAATTTCAAATCCTTCCTTTCTTCCACATCATGCCTTGGCATCCAAATAACTTCAACTTAGATCAAGAGTATCATAACTTTTCTTGAGCCTTTATAAACAAAGCAGGGTTTACTGCAAATCCTTGTTTAAGCAGTCCCCTAATATGCCTGTTCCATGGCTACTTGCTAACACCAATAAATTATGCCACAAAGGTTTCAAATGTTTCAACTATGAAATGGGGCGAAATTGTTTTGTAAATTTCAGCTTTATCAAACTGCACTTTTCCTTGCTAACTAAAGAGTTCTCCTTAGGGATCTATGACATTGGAGATGTAGTCTCCTTCCACTCATAAATCAGCTCTGCTTCTCGCCATTTGTTCAATTAGTGATTCTAGTCTTTCAGTTGCTGTGCAATCATTCAATCAATGTTTTATATCCGAGTTTCTGTCTTATCAGTTACTCTCACTCTTCATTGGTTGCTGCAATCTGACGTGCTATGTTAGTGCATTGAATTTGAAGGTGTAGTGTCAAAAGATAAGCAGAAAGTGCCTTCAGGGAGGACCAATGAGATGACAGCTCTCAAGGGGGAAAAATCACAGGAACTAGTTGATTTCCCATAAGAGCTTGAAAGTGGGATTTGTTGGGAACTAGTATTCAAAATTCTAGAAGTCTGCAAACTATGTAAGAATTTTAGGAACTTAAGGCTTCATCAGAACCAAGTTATTGAAAATAGAAAAACATGTACTTCAATAGCTAAGATTAACCTTTTTTAGACATACTATTGCATTAACTTTTTGTAGCTCCAATAAAAAAATTTGACGTGACAAATGCCTTTCTTCATGAAGATTTGGAAAAGAACCTTATATTCCTACTTGCATTACTTTTTTCTTTAGAAAAGAGCATGTTAAAGGTGAAAGCAGTCTCTAAGTGGTTAGTTTGACGGTGTCTGCATGTTCAACCTTGTCTTCACTATTCATCTCTTCCATATTATTATCATTCCAATGATGCAACCTTAGGATTAATCCGGGGTTTGAGCCCTTTTTAGAGAATCAATATACATAGGTATACATTGAAAGTCAAGCCCTTCGAATTTGATTCAGCGAACAATATATTTGCAAATGATTCACTGATGATAATAATCAATAGAGCTAAAGAATTGTGCTAAGAATTGTTTAGATACACAAGAATATCTGTTTTAAGAGATTTAGAATTCTTTAAAGAAGCATTACGCATAGTAGTCTACCCTACACAATTAATAAGAAAATAATAGTGATGTGGCAGCTATTGTTTAGTTGGAGAAAGCATACCCACTTTGGAAACCTAAAACAACCCATATGGCAGACATCCTGGTTCAAAAGAAAGTGTCCATGGTAGGAAATTTCAAATTTTCTTTTCGTTTCAAAATTTAGGAAATTACAGAATTTTATGATGCCTGACTAATTTGCACTCAGATTGGAAGTCATCACCATTCATATTAGTATTTAAATATTTTTTGTGTGGTAAAAAAGAGAAATCACCTAATCTTTGGTGTTCTTGTAAGTTCTAGTGAATGTTATGTCGGTTTTTTGAAGACTCTACATGACCATTGATCATTGAAGTTTGAAACTGAGGCAGCTGATTGATACGCTGAACATTTAATCTAGGAGTTGAAGAAAGCTACCACTTTCAGTTGTCTTTGCTATGAAGTCTTTTAATATGTGGTGGAAATGTTGTAAGTTTGACTTCCTTGATATTCTAGTTAAGGAATGAAGTTCAGTAGAATGTAAGTTGTTTGTGGAACAAGACAAATAGTGAAAGGGCAAGTGAAATGCTAGATTCTTTTAAGATGCTTTAAGCTGTTCAGCTGTGATGATGTCTGTACATAAGTGATCAACATTGAGTAGGGGATTTCTTTGGATGAAGATCCATCTACTATCCTTGTCTAAAAAACCATATATTCTTAGACTATCCTAACTCGTTATTTGTGAAGAGAAACTAATATGAGGAGGAAGCAAAATAGATATTATATTCACATACTTTGCACCTTTAGATTAATACTTTTGATGGAAGTGGAAAGACGTGAAAAAGAGTTTTATCCCACTATTAGGTAATTGATGACTAAATACAGAAGCATGTTTCCATATGATGCATTAATTGTGTGAAAAATTAAACCATTTGATAAGGTGTTTTAGACTCATACCATTAAGAGAAAGGTTAGGTCACCAATTGCCCCAGAAACTTAAGTTCTTCGGGAATGAGCCTAACAGTGTATGTCAAGCTCAAACATCCTCCTCACATGTAGCCCTTCTTGAAGCTAAACTGAATAGGCTGCATGTAAATCAACACACAAACTACACTGAATAAGATGCTCAAACACATACTTAATAGAGTACACACCAACAAATATACCAGTGAAACAAAAACATACAACCAAACTTCAACCCAAGACCTTCTTGAATCAAATCTCTAATATCATGATAGATCTTCAATTGCCCCAAGATTTTATTTTGTTAGGGAATGAGCATGTAAATGTGGAAGTAGCTTTAATGTGCTTTGTAAATGAAAATGAGGAATGCAAGGTCGAACAAATTTTTCTTAGAAACCCCCTTGCTAGTGTTTATTGGAGAATTATGAGGATGACCATGTATAACTTCCAATCCATTGCCTTTCATCAGTGTTCGCATTAGGTTTGTGTGGTAGTTTTGTTTTTGCTTTTTGAGTGGATCGCCTTTTCGACTTTAGCCCCTATACTCAGCACCTCTTCTGAGGCTGAAGCAAGGGAAAGCCTCCCATGTGTCTTGGCCCACTAGATACGCTTGATCAGAGGAAGATTTTGCTTCCCTTGCTGAGACTTGAATATGAGGTTTGCTTATAATTTAGGTTTAGCCACACTAGAACGTTTATATTTGATTTGGATTTGTCTATTTCTTGAATTTTCAGGGGAATCTGGTAACATTCGTAATTCTCTACATTCAATGCAATGTGGAAGTATGTGATGCCAGGTATCTGTTCCATGTTTAATGCTATGCATATACCATACCAATTACCAAGGGATGGATCATAACGAGTTCAGTTTCATGTTGGGTTCCAGAATTTAGCTGATGAAAACAGTTGTGAAAGCCAACCCATTTTGAGCTTCAAATAGAAATCAAAATGAAAAGTGGAAAGAATTAGTTTAATATCTCAAGTAAATGTGGTATCATGTTGGACAACCAAGAAAGATATATTTCCTCTTTTTCCCATGGGCCACTTTTGTTGGTGAATCATTTGGTTTTGTCATAAATTGCCAAAGAAGGGTACCGGCACTTCGAATGTTCCCTTCATATCATAATATGTTATGTTATGTGCAAAAGTCTGTTTGACGGTTCGTCTTTGGAAAGGCCCATCATCCCAAACTTAAGGAGTTATTTTTCTTTTTTGTTTTTCTTGCATATAGTTCTAATCGTTATCATCACATATTCTATATTTTTATACTTACATTGCTTTTTTTTCTTTATTTATTTTCTGGGCGTACATTGCAGTTTTCCAGAGAAAAAAGGAGTATCCTTGCTTTTGGGGATATTACAGAAGTCATCCCTGATGAAGAGGCAGATATTGCTGTCCTCGAGGAACCTGAGCATCTTACATGGTATCATCATGGGAAGAGGTGGAAAACAAAATTCCGCCTGGTTGTAGGAATTGTTCACACCAATTATTTGGAATATGTGAGGAGAGAGAAGAATGGACGATTGCAAGCATTTATTCTGATGTACATAAATAGTTGGGTTGTTAATATATATTGCCATAAGGTATATCTCTTGATAACATTTTGTCTTAAAGGAATAACTTGTTTATGATTTGCATGGGGCTAAGACTATTTGGTTTCTGTAACTTAGTTTATAATCAGTCCATGTTAAATACTTTGGTGATACAGCACACTTGAATGGAAATATCTCAGTAAGTTGTTCTGTAGTGAATTTTTAAGCCTAATAATTGTTAATATTGAATGAACATCATTGATGCTTCTTATATTTTTGGTGAAAGAGAACCTTTGAAAGGTATTTTACTTTCCACTTCTACATTATGTTGTTTTGATATGCAATAACATTAAGAGTAGGATTGGGTTGGTGTTTTTAAGGATTGGGAGAGGTTTTCAGATTAAAATGGCTAGGGGTTATGTAGGTATCAATTGATCTGTGTGGCTGTGCACACTCCCACATTCACAAACTCTAGACAAGCTCACAGTGTAAGACGTATTACCTGATCTGGATCTTGCAATCTCTAACTGGTGTATAGGCCACACATAATGTTGCACTATAGAATCTCAGATGATGGCCCACAGGACGCAATATAGTACCTTGAAATTGCTCATTGCCTTTTATTTTTTTGGTACATAAAATGAATATGTAGATAGGCTATTCTACATATCCGCTAGTGAGCATTGCCCCTCAGCACCACACAACCATATGTACGAGACCCAAAACTGCTTATTCCCACCCAAATGGTATTACTGGCTTACCAGATTTTACTTTGAAATGGCAGGTGATACGGTTATCTGGTGCCACTCAGGATCTTCCAAGATCTATTATATGCAATGTTCATGGAGTCAATCCCAAGTTCCTTGAGATTGGGAAGAAAAAGAATGAACAACAGCAAAATGGCAACCAGGCCTTCACCAAAGGTGCCTATTACATTGGTAAGATGATTTGGAGCAAAGGCTACAGGGAGCTACTTAAACTTCTGCGTGATCATCAAAAGGATCTAAGTGGACTTGAGGTTGATTTATATGGAAATGGGGAGGACTCTGCTGAAGTTCAGGAAGCTGCCAAGAAATTGGAATTAACAGTTACGATTCATCCCGGTCGTGACCATGCTGATCCTTTATTTCATGAGTAAGCTCTCTACTGCTTTCGACTTCGTTGTTAATATGTACAGAATTATTCTTTTTTTCTAAAATACTGAAAAGTTTCTCTAGAAAAGGAGAAATAAGCTTTTCATATGGAAAACCCGTGAAAAAGTCAATTAATTCAGAAACTGAATGCTTGAGACCCCAAAGTAGAAACTCTATCTCTTAATATATTTGCAAGTGTCGTGGGTGTGTAATGAAAATTATGTTTAGAGTCTTTAGATGTAACCAACCCTCATCGCAGATATGAGATAGAATGGGAAGAGCTGTGGGTGATTGGAGATAGAGGACCCTTGGAAGTCCTTAACTTATTGCAGCTACAGAGGTAACTAGCAACAGTGGTCTAGGTGATGGTCATGGTGGCAGACATGAGTGATTTCATAGTATTTTGAGGTGTGCTACTTGTGTGGACAATGGTGACACCAGGAGATGGTCGCCTGTGATGCCAATGATGGTTGGAGGTGATGATAATTGTCAACGGTGGATGGAGGAGGAAGCATTGAAGGTGGTCAGCTGTTGTAATTTTGCCTAGGTGGTTGGAGTCTCCAAAATGATAATGGGCTTTGATGCCTATGGGATAAATGGTTCCTAAAAGTCGTAACTAGTTATAGAGGGATGGCTGGATACGATGGTGATGAATTTGGTCATCTATGGAGCGTAGCAAGGAGCCTTGGCTTTACTTCAGCTCTCGTCACCTCACTCAATCCTACAGCGGAAACTCGAGTCGAGGCGCTGCAAGCGAGCAAAGAAGCACTTCTTGTAACCAAAACACAAACCCCATGGATCAGCAAAGGCTTGTTCTGGACCACGCCGCTAGATTGATACTGCCAGCTTATTTTGGGATGACTGCCACCTTCCTATTTGAGTAAGGAATTAATATCGGACCCTACTGACGTTCAACCGACGACCGGGCCTAGTGGTGCTTGCGGCTTTTCCTATTTCGGCTTGGATGGAAGGACCGCACTTCTTCTCAACATCGATCCTCTCACATACTTCTTCCCTAAGATGGGATACTAAAAAAAAACAGAACAACTAGATTGATAGTCCCCCTTCATAGCTGAAAAATGACCTTGTAAGTTGGCTTGCATTTGAACGAAAGTGACGCAGGGATAGCGTGAACAAGTGTAATATTCTCAGAAAAAAATACAAGAACACAAGGAGAGAAATCAATTCTCGTGACTAAACGTTCTATTAATCATCAAAAGCTATCTATTACATTGTAAGTGAGCCTCTATATATAGGCCAAAGAGGAGTGGTGACCAAGTAATGGCAAATAGGAAACTAAACATCTAAGGAAATAGCTAATTAGGAAATTATAGAACTAGGAAACTAAACACCTAAAGAAATAGCTAATTAGGAAACTATAAAACTAGGGAACTATACTAATATAGTTTACTACCTATACAAGATTTTAGAAAAGCTGCCAAAACAGGTGGCCTAAAGTTAGATGCCTAGTTTGCCCGTGGATAGGTCCAAGTGCTCCATGTAGTCCAAGGGTATGCTGTCTGCATCAAAAAGTGAGCTGCAGCTGTAGTGGCCAGTGTCCAGGTTGCAGAGCGATGCAACCCTTTTCCTGTGCCCATCCATTAGTAAATCATAGTAAAAGATTGAAGGTGCGCTTTGTCTCCAAGTCATTACTGTCATGTTATGACTGGAATAGAGGGATTTTGTTTAAATAATGTCCTCATCTGCCGGTGTATGCTCAAAAGCTAAACGTTGTTTTTTCATATATATAGGAAGATGTGCAGTCCTGTTCTTCTGCAACTGGAAAAATTTAGCTTGGGCCTACATTAACAGCTTTTTGGACCTTTTCTCCCTTAATTATTATGTGTCCCCATTTCTGTGCAATCTGAAGGACTGAGTACTGCAGCTGCAGCTCACTTCTGCTGAAATGCAAGCCAGCTCAGAAGTTCATCTTTTTGCCCAGCATTGATAACTAATAGTAACAATGATTAGAAGTCTTCTTCTCAAAGTTATTATTGTAATATTGTACATGGAATATACGGTATTTTGTCTAATTAATGCCATCTGAACTGTGTTTGGTTGTTTTTATATTATTTTATATGAAGATTTAGTCTACTGCAACTAACAAAATTTAGTGTGGGCCTTTTAGATTAAAGTTTTTTTGGAAACGTTTACATTATTTCAAAAATAATAGTAATGCCCTCTGCTGACGCTTGTGGATGCTGAATGCTGATTGTTGAAGTTACATTGTATTGGCCATTCTTGGCTTATGTTATGCTTTTAGATTAGAAAAACTGTCCCGGAAGAAACGAGTGATCTGATTGTTCTTCTGATCAAGTTGATGCCTCAATCTAGAATGTATGGTGCTATGGGCAATGTTTTGCAGCATATTAGTGAGTGCACTGTCCTGAAAAAAAAAGAAGGTGCGGCCACTTATTTGAGGAATTATTCAAGGTTAATCTCTGTCGACGGACGATCACGAGAATATTATTGGTTTTTAGGACGTGTTATCTATAAGTGTTCATTTTTTCGTATGTTTTTCAAGGAATAAAATTTTTATTTGTTTCCATCGAAACGGCCGAAATGTTTCTGTTTCTATGAGATCAAAACAAAAAACTAGTATTATAATGAAATTCTAGTGCTTCCATTGAAACCCTGAAAAATAGCGAAATGCACCAAAACACAGCCATTGTACCGAAACAATAAGTTGTGTCACCATGAATTTTGACCTTTTCATAAATGTTTTACAATACTACATTAATATTTGTCTCTTTTGACATGTTTCTGAAACATTTCTGAAAAGTTTTTGTTTCCATGCTAACTGAAATGAAATTTTGGTCCGTGCTATTGTGTACTGCTTCTAAATAACAGCATAACATGCCACTTGTTATAGGAGACAGTCCCATTCTTTCCCTGATTCTCAATACATATACCTTCTTATGATAATAAATCAGTCCCATAAAACTGCCTGTCATTAGGAAAATCAACTGTTGGGACCCCTTTTTCTCAAGCTGATAGTACATTGCATGGGTATTAATTTCTAGGAATGATGTAATTTTATGATTTATTTTGTTTCTTTCCCTTCCAGCTACATAGTGTTCCTAAACCCAAGCACCACAGATGTGGTATGTACAACCTCAGCAGAAGCATTGGCAATGGGCAAAATAGTGGTATGTGCCAATCATCCTTCAAATGAGTTCTTCAAGCAGTTCCCAAATTGCCGAACGTACGAGGATGGCGAGGGGTTTGTTAAAGCTACACACAAGGCATTGACTGAAGAGCCCGCCCCCTTGACTGATGCACAAATGCACGAGCTTTCGTGGGAGGCTGCCACAGAAAGGTTTTTAAGGGCTGCTGAGCTGGACCAGGCACCTCCAAAGAGACTGAAAAAGACACCTTCGAAGCTTTTTATGTCCACGTCTATGAATTTGAGGAGGAACATGGAGGATGCATCAGCCTTAGTGCATTATGTGGGAACTGGATTTTTGAGTTTGCAACCAGATGAAGATCAATGTAAAGAGCTTGGTTTGGCACCGCCTTCAGGAAAATGGGGCTCTAGAGGTTGATTGCGTTGGTGCTTGCTTCGGAGGAAGTATGGGGAACCTTTGTTAGCAATCTCAGCACACCTTTGATGGTTGTGTTTCTTTTGTTCACTTCAATGTTCTTCTTCTTTTCTTTTTTCTTGAATTTTTGTTCACTCCAATGTTGTTTTCTAAAATTGAAATTTATAAGAGGGGTAGGGTTAAGGTTTCTGTTCTTATCATGGTGCTAATTCTTAAACCCTTGGTATGTTAAAAAGGGTGTTAACTCATGCAACCATTGCCAAAGGGGTTAGATTTTTGTTGTTGATCATAATTATAAAATGGGAGTTACATATTTAGCATCTTTGTAAAGCATGCTGGCTGGTGATGCCATTTTCTCCCACTTGTGTATTCTTTTCCTCTCTGGGGTTTGGGGTGTGTTCCACATTGTGGAGAGTTTATTCTGTCCAAACATTGATTGTTTGTTGCTAACTATTTTGGGTTTGATGATTGTTGTTCTTATTTTTTAGGCTTGAAAGTTTTCTGGTCTTATCTGTGATTTTTTTTTTTTGTACATCAGGAGCTCAAAGCCCTGAGGGGAGAATGAGTCCAAACTATGACCAACAGCATGTGTGAGTAGGAATGTCAATTGGTCCAATCCGGTCCATGGCCCACTGTGTTAGGGTCGGGCTTTGCGGACTCTCGTTATTTTTCGGGCTAGGCCGGTCGGTTTAAAATGTGAAAGGAAAGGCACAAGCTTAGCCCACGATTCTAGAGACAGGCTTGGGCCTTGGGCTTTTTGGGCAAGTCTTTGAGTTAGGCTTCTTTGACCCAGTTTTTTTTTTGTAACATTATGTTTTTAAAATTAATAAATTTAGTTATAATAAATTATACACTATAAATATATAAATTAAATTTTTTTTTGTAAGCTTATATATATTTAATTTCTTTAAATTTATGTAAAAAACTTTACACATACATTTATTATATAATTAATAAGAATTATTAAGATAAATTATTTATACAATTACATTTATAAAATTAATAAACGTACTTAAGAAAAATGAATTTGAAAAATGAGAGGCACGGATATGAGTGGGGGTGTTTAAAAATAAATTCAAATTGAATTTGAAAGGAAAAAAGTCGTTTAGGGGGAGTGGGGGTTCATGGCCGGGCTTGGGCTTGGTCTCTCAGGCCTGGCTTGGACTTCGGCTGGTGGGTTGGGTTGAGGCTTCTAGAAGGAGGGCTTAGGCCCACCATAAGGTGCTCAAACTTAGGCGGATCATGGTCTTCGGGTGAAATTTACATCCCTACGTGCGAGGCTGTCACAACCAATAGGCTAACCCTTTCTTTAGAGTTTATTTATGATTTAATATTCAGTCTTAAGTGCATTAATATAGGCTCGGACTCACCTTCTCACAATCTTTTGTCCAAGCAGTTAATTTAAATCAGTGACTTGAAATTGTCAATCAAGGTCATGTAAGTACAGTTGACGTTATGAAGGTTATTTTTATTGATTTAAAACTTAAAAAGTCGTATTTTGCCTTGTTTGGAGTAGGCTTTTTATTTACTAGTTTATTGTTTTTTTACCAGCTTATAGTTTTTATTTTTTTCACCAACTTTGGTAAGAAGCCAATTATATCTCAACTCTCTTGGAGCATAGTTCTGTGTTAGGATATTGGATTTGGAACATGAAATAAAAAAAAGATAGAAAAAAATAACAACTGAAACTAAAATTTATTTCTTTTATATTTGAATTAGAAAGGTGAAAAAAACAGTAAATACTTGTAAAAAACGAGTCTTTATTTAATTGACCATAAAGTTTATTTTTCACCTTGACAAATATAGTAGCCTGATTGGAACATGAGGAAAAAAAAGGAAATGAGAGAAAAATTATTATTTTCCTTGTTCTTAACTTAGGAGGGAAGAAAAACAAAAAGAGAACGAAAAAATAATTATTTTTTTCTTACTTTTCTCTCATGTTTTTTCCTGTTTCTGATAACAGCTATCCTGTTATTTTATTCTTCTTTCCTTTGAATTTCTAATTTAAATCCATTTTCTTCTTATTTTGCCTATGCATCTTCTTATGGTCTTTAATTTTGTAATAAAAGAAAATCAATTTCCTTCCATTATTCTTGCACTTTCTATGCAAAAAGTAAACAGAATAAATAAATAACAACTTCTTCTGTTATTCAAGTGTCCAAACCTATTCGAGTAGTCACTTCATTTTCAAATCTTCTGTTTCGTCATCCTATTTCGGTGGTCTTGTCTTATATTTCTATCGATAGCGATTTGCAAAAGAATGGGTTTTCAATGCCTCGTTCTCGTCTTAGAGAGAGAAAGTAGAGAGAGAAGAGCCATGAAATCGCAGAACACCTCCCACACGTGCTTCCCACTGGTTCGATCAATCTTGGAGACTCAAGAACACAATTACGGTACTCCTAATCTCACTACTTCATGATACACTCTCATATATATAATATACGCGTATATATACATATGTATAGATTTACTGTGCAGTCGATTTATTGAACACCTGTTGTCATTGTAGAGAGAGAAACCAGAGAAAGAAACAGAAGGAATGGCAGAACGGAAGAAACTGAAGTTCAGAAAACGCCGGTAATCTATTTTTTTTAATTTATAATTTAGCACAAATATTCGTATTTATTATTTGGTTACATTTATTGATCAACACTTGGTTTAATTTTGGAACTGATGTTCCAGATTATATGGATTTCTTTTTAGCTTGTCTAAATGTGGGATACTTTTGATACGTGTTTGTGTGATTTTCACCCTTAGTTTCTTGCCACGACCTAAATTTCCGTGCCCTGGATAATTCAAGGCGTGACGCTGCAGTAATAATAATAGTACGACTAATCATTACACATCGAACATCTCTATTAATAAGAGTACTGTTTTATTAATAACCTTAATATTTATTTATATTGCAATTGTGAGAAATACAATAATTGCATGCTCTAACTCAAGTCTTCCTATCTTGCCTTGTTGCTTCCATAGCATCTGTTATTCTTTCATCTGAAATGTTACCCATAAAAGGGCGTGAGCTATGAAGTCCAGCAGTACAATAAAATCCCAAGGCACAATATGTTTACAGCGTAGATAAGCAGTTGAAAGAAAATAATGAGACATCAAGATAAATAAATAAATAAATAAATAAATACTGATAACAATTTTCTATTTCTCAAGTATTGGTAATCATAATAATAAAGTTAAAATAATTATATATATATATATATACCCTGCAAATATTATAAGATACAAATGATAATAATTTGACCATAGTTATTCAATATATTTTTTATTGCCACACAAGGGCTTTCCTTTATAACCATTGCTACACAAGGGCTTTCGTGATCTAACCATTGCCATACATGGGCATCCATAAACCAACAATTGCCACACAAGGGCATCCAGTAACTAACTGTTGCCACATAAGGGCATCTGTCAACTAACCACTTACTTTATGATTTATTATTATTATTATTATTATTTAGATTGTATTACCAGTTGAGCTGTCTCAATTTCTGATGAAAAATTATTCAAGCAAATAGATAATAAACAATACCTGTGTAATAAGCTTTTTGAAAATAGTAAAGATGAAAATAGCAAATTACAGAAATAGGTTAATTACTCCCTACCAGTATGTCCTCTTGCTGACCTTGTAGTCCATGTAATTCTGTCAAAATAAAGTTACAGTTTCAACAATAATCTGAATAATATTAATACTTTGTTTGTGGCCTAAACACAATATTTCCTACAGTCTCTAAGAGGTCCTAGGAATTTATTCGTGTTGTTCGGTCTTTTTAGGAATTCCTATTGGGCTAATACTTATAAAATAAAAACAAAACAGTTATGGTGATTAAATCAGATTAAGTAAATTTTGATGATATTCTACACAAAGTGATGTACAAGTTGAAACAAACCAGAGCCAAGCTTCAGAACTATACATACCCTGTTTTGCTACTCAATCTATAAACACTGATAACTCAATCATTTCTCAATGGCTTCTTTCGAAATTTATATTGAAATTGAATTTTTCTTCAAGCCTGATCTATCCATGGATTCAGAACCAATTTTTGTTGAGATTTGAGCCCCAAAAGACCTCTGAAAGTGGCGTTTTTCTGGTGAATTCTCACCAGATTTACCCCGTCTTTAAACTCTATTTTCTTAGCCAATACTCAACCAAATGAGGCAAAATTTATGCCTAAAATGATCTATTTTTTGAGCCTTACACTCTAGAGGTTTCAGTTCGTTTATCGAAATAGGTTTTGACCCTCAAAAGAGAGCCGAAACGTTGCTGTCGCTGACTGGTTTTCACCAGTTCGCACTAGTTTTCTTCGTCATCTTTACACTCTATTTTCTTCCTTGTTTCTTCACTGATTGAGGTGAAATTTGTGCCTAACCTGAAGAAATTTTTGAAGTATCTCACATGGTGGTTTTGTAAGGTCGACCAGACCTCATTTAGATCTTCGAAACAGGCTCCGAAACTCACCGCTCCTACCCGATGTTGCGCAGCAACCTGCAATTCCTTTCTTTATATTTTTTTTCTCATCAATATTCCATTACCCAAACTATTTTAAGCTCATATAACACCATTCTAGTGTCTTATAACCAGTTCAATTTACGTTAAGGAATTAAGGTGCGTGATCATATATGAAGCGAGTGTGTGAACCTGTGAGTTTGTAGTCTACAATTGGGCTACCAGCTTGCAAATTCTTCTTCCATACCTTCTCAGAGATCATCCTACAACACTTGATTAACACATATATGAGTGGGTTCTGAATTTCTAAAGGCTTCACAAAATCAATGAAGCCAGGCACTGTGAGAATTTTATTCCAATAGTTTCGTAGTGTGCTGATGTGTGGGAAGTATAATAGAGTAATTAGGAAGAGATATACCTCACTTTGGTTGAATTTAGTAGCCTCTCCTGCCTTTACCAGATGCTCTCCTACTTTCCCCTCTATCCCTCTCTCTCCCTCTTTTCCCAACAATCCCCACACTTAAATCACTCCAACCCCCCTTTTGCTCTGTTTTGTTGAGTATTCAGCTTGGTGTGAGCAGAAGAGAGCCCGAATGGTCCCTATTTATCACTGTGTAAAGGGTTTCCCCACCTGACACTTGTCTAAAGGTTTTTTGTGTTTAGTTGATTAGATACCCTTGCAATTATATTATTTTGCTAGTTAGGGCTTAATGATATGTAAGCATACTTCACTCTCCTTAAAATCTAGTTTCCATTCTAACTACTTCACATTTTCCTTTTACTTTTGCCCTTGATTGCTGTGCAGCTATATGTAAATTGATTACAATACTTTTTAATCCACTAATCTTCTATGTTTTATATACATACTTAATATTATTTTATTATTTATCTCTTTATATTATCATTGCTATTATCTTTCTTTATGCTATCCAGAAATTTAATCCATGCAAATGTTTTTCTTTAATAACTAAACTAAGGATAAAATTTGAAAGTGTTACATTTCTTAGATCAATTTTCTTTTGGTTCATCATTTGTGCTGCATTATTGGGTCACATGATCTTAAAAGAAATTGAATTTGATGGCATTTGTATAGAGTTCAGAATTGTATTCTTTGGCTAGTGGAAATAGTGAGGGTTTGTGCTGGGTAATGTGGTTTATGGATTTTGGACATATTTGCCGCTTGTTAGGTTTTGTTTAATTTGGTGGAAAACTTGGGATGTGTGAAATGTTTTTGTTTTTAATTTTGTCAAACTGTGAGGTGGCTAGTCCATTGTCAAAATGACCTTCGCACATGCAGGTAGTACATGATGCAGGAATATATGTTTTGTTGGATGCGATCGTTAAATTTAACTAAAGAGAACAGTAGCTGTTGTCTGGTTCAAACACACTTCTTGTGTTTCTTGTTTATTAGTATTTTGCGAGATCAGTTAATGCTGGATAGGTCAAATTGTTGGGGAACAATAGCATTTCTTGTCCAGAAAGGAGCAACATTTGAATTTAAGATATTGAAGAAGCGGACTCAGTTAGATGTCTTAAGCAGCCAATCGCAGTGAAAATGCTTAAATACTTTCAGAAAGTATGGATGGCATGTAATATGACTGTTTCCTGGTATTTAAACTATTTGACATTCATTGAACTATTAAAATGCTCTTAACTAAGCAACCTGAAATCTAAAATTTGGATTGAGGCTATTACTTGATTCTCTCTAACTAAATATGGTTATGGTCTCTGTAGAAATCCCATACTTTTCGTTATGTACAAATAATCTAAGGGCATGTTGTTATCGATATAGAGATAAGATTTTCCATGGATCCAGTCTTATCACTTTGATGAACCTAACTACTTTATCAGCTTATGTGCAACCCTTTATCTTCCCTCAATCTATAAACGGAAGGTTCAGCTTAATTTTGAACATGGATTGAGTTTAACCCAAAGAAAACAGTTTTGAAGGCAATATGACTGTTTTCTACTTACTTGGATGCATAAAAAATCTTTTTGCTTCTATATGCCATATCCTTTGTTGAATCATAAGTCATTTTATAGTTTCCTATATTTGTATCCTATAATTTATTGGCCTTCCTCTTGCTTTTTAGGACACAACAAACTAGTTGTATTGGTCATATACTTATATCCTCTCGTTGGAGATTGTAATATGTAATCGGTTACTTAAAAGTTTTCACTTGCGACTTCCTAGTTTTTGGAAGTTTCCACACTTAAATTGCCTTTGAATGAGAATAGAAAAGAACTTTGTAAAGTGGTCTTCTTTCGATGTTGAAGAAGATAGAATTTTAATTTATTTTTTGGGTGCCCTCCTGGGGGAAAGGGTAGTGGGGTGTTGGATAAAAAGCAAAGATGAAGGGCTTTGAACATTGAGCATTGTAGTTAGGAGAATTGGTATGTTTTTTGGATAGTGGTGTAATAATGCCTAAAGAAGTTTAGAAAAGGATAAAGATTCTAGAAAGCCTCCCAATGGCTTCTCTCAATCTTGAGGTGCTTTGGGGCAAACATTGTAACTTTAAAATTGTGGAACCACTCTAATAAGAGCCACTAATGGTAGTCAAATTTTATACTTGTGGAATATGTAATGTAAGTACCTCCTATGCAGTCTCCACATATTTCAAGTGGAATATGAAATCTAACTTCAACACTTAAAGTTTTATAGATCTGGTAAGATGTTTGCTTTATCCAACTATTTCGTAAGTCCATTGTGTACATCAATTACTTGCATTTGGAGTCTGGAATTGTCAATTGCACCAATTTCTTTGCATTCTTTCTAAAAGCCACCGCACTTAGCTGACAATATCACCCTTTTACATCATTATTAATGCCAATATCCTCCTGGACATCACCCTCCTATTGTCCAATGTCATAGATGGGCTCTCGTTCTTTCTCCAAATCATCTTCTACAAGTTATCCTAAACCCACCTCTTTGGACATTTGTTGACTAATGTTTAATCTGTTATGCTAAAGCACTTGTTACTGCTTCATGCTCGCTCTGGAGAGCTATGGTGGCCACGTGAGTAATTCCTCCCTATCTAGGATTTTGTGAGTCACAATCCTCATCTGACAGTAATGAATTGAGTTTGTGGACACCTCAGGATTGGGAGGGTGGCAATTCTTGAAGTTGTTGCAAGTGTTCTATCTAGAGAAGGTGTTGCGGCCGAGGGTCAGAATGATATTTGGTTGGTGACTTCCGGTGATGGGAGGTTCGTGTAAGAGTCTTTTTGTTTTGCTCTGTTAGGATATAATGATGACATTTTCACTAGAAGAAGTTATGGAATAGTGGAGTGCTATGAATGCTGCATTCTTTCGTTGGTTTGCAGCCCAAGAGAAGATTCTCGCAATTGATAATTTGATTATGGGGCATAAGTTTTTTGTTAATTGGTGCTGTTTTAGCAAGTAGGATGGGGAATTGGTAACCCTCATCCTATTCCATCGCGCGTGGACTAGAGAGTTTTGGGCTTTGGTGTTAACTATGCTTGGGATGAGCTGGGTCTTCCCCAATAGGGTTTCAAAGGTGTTTCAAGGCTGGTGGGGTGGTAGGATTGGGAAGAGGAGGCATAGTTAGCCGCTTGTTCCTTTTGTTTGTTTTGTTTAATTTGGTAAAGGAACATAAGATCTTTACAAGGCTTTAAGTAGCCTATGTATAGATTGAAAAGAATTTTTTTATTTTCTGTCTTGTATAGTTGGTTTTCAGGAATGATTAATCCCAACATAGGCCATTTTTTGGATTTTGTTACTAACATGGAGAGGTGAATGTATGGCTTCTCAAGTGGTACTTTTGCTTGCAAAGCTCTTTGTATACAGTTGCATCCCCTTAATGCTTCTTAATACATTTTATTACTTATATATGAAGAAAACTAGCGGTCCACCATTTTAATTTCATGCTTTTTTTGTACCACATGCATTTTAGTAGCTAAAACAAAGCAGAAAACTCATTTGATTTGCCCTCCTCTTTGATAGGAGAATACCCCACTCACTAGTTTTGGTGAATGGAATGCCGGTAGGTTTTTCCCCCCAACCTCTGGGGGTCTTAGGAGACCCACTCTCTACTTTTGCTTATATTGTGATAGAAATGCTTAGTTGCTTGTTGCCTAGGTGGTTCATGGAGGTTTTGTGGATGGTTTCCAGTTGGGTCACGTGGAATGAAAAGAGGTGTTGGTATTTCATATTTTTTTATCTTGATGACACGATTATCTTTTGATGGAGCTAAGTCAAAACAACTTAGGCATCTACAATGTTTATCGCTTCGTTATAAGGTGGTGTTTGGATTGAAGGTGGACCTTGAGAAGTCAAAACTTATGTCAGTGGGCTAGGGGGAGAATGTGGAGACTTTAGCATCTATTTGGGGTGTGGGCTGGGGTTTCTCCCTTCATCTTATTCAGGCTTGCTGCTGGGGTAATCATTCATATCTAAGGTTGTGTAGGATTTAGTGATGGAGAGATTTAAAAAAAAAATTGGCAGGTTGGGAGCAACAAAATTTGTCTAAGTGAGTATGTATTACGTTAATAAAGAGCATGTGATCAAGTGTCACTCGATACTTGTCTTTATTCACTGTTCCTATTTGAGTGGTTAAGCGGTTGGAGAAGCTGCAAAGAGATTTTATATGGGCTGGTTTTGGAGAGGAATTCAAGTATCATTTGGTTGATTGGGATATGGTGTGTTTGTTAATTAGAGGGGGAGGCTTGGGCATTAGGAGGTTGGTTATTTTTAAACAAGCTCTTCTATTTTTGTAAATTTGCTAATGACGGAGATTTTCTAGAGAAGGTTGTGGCTTCTAAGCATGCTTTGATGTGGGAAGGCTGGGTTCACCAAAGGTTTCTTTGTTGCATGGAAGGGGTACAATGCTGGGGAATTTTTTTGCAAGTGCACTAGCTTGACTGTTGGAAGAGGGGAGAAAGTGAGATTTTAAAGACATAGGTGGTTTGTAGGGGAGACTGTGGACACTACAATCCCATCTCTCTTTGGGATTGCTACGGACAAAGATGCAGGAGTGGCAAATTATTTGAATGTAGAGGGGTGGTACGGTGTTCTACAATGTGCCTTTTAGGTGTGCTTTTTAGGATTGGGTGGTTGAGGAGGTGGAGGTTATTCTCACCTTGTTGCACAGTTTGGCGGGATTAGGTAAGGGATATGATACTATGAGGCGGGAGATGTCTAAATTAGGGAAATTTGGATGGTGGTTTGGCTGTATCTTATTCCTTGGAAAGGAATTTGGAGCTCTAAAATTGGTCAGCAACTCATGATAAATTCTTTAGTCCTTGCTATGGATAATTTGATTCACGGAAGTACTGTCAATTAATGTTGTATGTGCAAGGAAAATTCGGAATTAATGGATCCCTTACTCATTCATTGTAGGGTGGTCAACGAGATGCAAGCTTTGGTTTTGTCATATTTTGGAATCCATTAGGTGTTTCAGAGGAAGATTATAGAGCTTATGTGTTGTTGGAATATTTGTTGGCAGGAGTACAAGGCAGGCATAAAAAGTGGTTCCGTTTTGTTTGATGTTGTAAATTATAAGGGGAGAAAAGAATTGACAGTCTTGTGATGGGGTGGAGAAATCTCTTTTCAAGATGATGTCTTCCTTGTTGTCTCTTTTGCATAGGTGGGTCTCGAGGGCTAGTAATTTTTTTTTTTTTGGTATCTTTTGGATTTTTATAGAGAATTTTGAGGATGAGATGGATGTGTAGCCTTTTTTTTTTTCTCTCTTAGGAATACTTGTGTTGCATATGGGTTGCATCCCCTTGAATGCCATTATTGTACTAATATAAATAAAAATTCTGAAAATTCACCTTGGAAGGGTGTATTCTATTCCAAATAAATTTCGACTTTAACTATCTGAATTACATGTAATTCTTGTATTTTTTCAATAAACTCATGCCTCATCTTATCTACAATATTGTAAGAAGTTAAGTCTTCATCTACGCTGACAAACGTCAGTCTTCTGTTACTTTGTATTCTCATCAAAGGTTGGTCATGTCTTCCAACAAGTCTGTAGTTCAAAGATTTGATTTTGCATACAGAATTACTTCATCTAATCTGATTTGAACTTCCTTGTTTAATTGCTTTCATTTGTAAGTGAATCATTTTTGGAACAACTTGATTGTTGCTCTACCTTATCCCCAGTCTTTCATACATGGGGTGCATTTGGACTTTAATGCAAAGGAGCAACATCTCAGCTAGCTTTTAAAATGCATAATTTGCAACCTGTCTTATTGGGACGATTTGGGCAGGTTTCACTTTAGATAGGGATGGGTGGGGCACTGTAGGGATGAAATGAGTGGGTTATATATTACTATTAATAAAATCTACCATTATTTATTTTAAATTAAAGAAATACCCTTCCCTTTAGCCTTTATATAACCATTTATCTTCAGGATTTCATTAAGTAGGGTTTCTTTCACCTCTTGCCTCCTACAGCCGCCGTCCTGCCCAAACTTCTTGTTGCCATTTCCATTGTTGGCTTCTGTAGCATTCAGATGTAAGTCCAAATCTAATCGATGAAAGCTTCTTAAATTTATCATATAGATCTGTTAGATCATTTTCCTCTTTCTTTTAAATTTGGGATTTTTTTTTTCCTTTTTATTCCTTTTTTTTTCCCCGTACTTTGGTTGTCATCGTTGCTGCATCATCATGTTCATAATCATCATCATCTCTCTTTTGTTTCTAATCTTGTGGGTAAGCACCCCCTTTCTACTTGCCACAGATCTTGATTACCTATCTCTTGCTTTTATTTTTGTTTTTTGAAATGGAGGAGGGAGGGTTGCAAGGTTGGAGGGGGGCAATTTTGTGATTATGATTTGAGAAATGGACCACATCACTAGAGTGGGATAGGGGAGGGGAGGGGTCTTCTAAGATGGGTGATTTAGGTCTAGGAGGGGCCTTTTCTTTACCTATTCCCCTGCTCTGTATATGTGCCACCATTGCCATCTCACACACCACGCTACGCTCACAATGGATACTAAGATAATTTGCATTTGCTGCTTGTTTTTTAGGTCTTATATTCTTTCTCCTTTCTATATGATAATGTTATATAGTTACATTCCCTAATAGTTGTTCTTTTATTTTTAATTTATTTGACAATACGATTTGAAAATTTTGTCATTTGGAGGTTTGCTTTACTTGCAGCAAAAAGTTACTTAGATTAGTTCAGTCATGCTTATAATGTGAATTGGGGCATTTTTTTGATTGTAGTTATTTAAACTAAAAGTCTTCAAAAGTTGCATGTCAATCATTTTATTTGCTTTTGTGCATCTCTCTGTCTGGGGGCAGATGTGGGGGGTATGAAAGTGCACATTTAGTGCTGTATTGTTTTGAAAATTTGAAATTGATGTTATTAACAAAATTGTATGTCATTAGAAAACATTTCAACATACATGTGATTCTTTCTACATTTGCTTTAAAGGCTTTGGCGTCATAGTTTATTCAGCTTAATATGTTGCCTAATTTCAACACATCCTAAATGTGGAGTTCCTTAGAGATGGCAACTTCTGGAGGATGGCTAATTATGAATTAATTCCAAAGGTGCTCAAAATAACAAAGTAATCACTTACCACATAAAAATAGTTGACAAAGTAATCCGTTTTCTCTATCATCAAATTTATAATTGCAATGCCAGAAGGGCCATAAATGTTTGTTTTGGTTGTTGAAAAGTGAGTGATGCTCTCATGGAAAAAATTAAGTTACCCTGAGAAAACCTAGTCTACATTACTTTGATGTTTTACATTTACCCTTCAATGTTCTGTACATACATAGGTCTACTTTGGCATCTCCACAAATTCCTGCAACCTAGAATCTAAATTAAATAAGCCTCACCTCTCTACAATGCCATCCAACCCTTCTTATCCCTTATGCTTGGTTATGCTCCAGAAATATACTTCCACAGAACTAAAAGGAGGACAAAAAAGAGAATTGAAAAGGAATTGGTAATTCTTTATTTGTTTTTTAGCATGTTCGAAACTCCTGTTAGCAATGCACAAGAGTGAGCGGAGTAGCTTGTAAGTATATTTCTAGATTCTAGCCATTTTTTAGATATAAACTAGATACATAATCGTCAAAATTTTAAAGTTGGTCTTACGATGTTATTTTTCGGAATGTTGTGTTTTACTGCTATCCTAAGTTCGTGAAGTTTTATTCTATGTAGAATTTACCCTCATTATGGTATTGTTTTACATTGGTTTTGGCTAGAGAAATTGTTACTTTGCCATAAATGGCGGACTGGCTTCCTGATGGTTGGCAAGTCAGGACTAAAATCAATAAAGATGGTTCCATACGTGAGGTAACTCACCTTTTCACGTCATCTCCCTAGCAATTAATGTTTTTCCTTAATCTGGTGTATTGTTGAGCTTAATGTAATTCATCATTTGTTTTTTTTATGATGCTGGCACTAATGTCATTGTTTTGGAAATTTTGTTGCTTGCATTGAGATGATATAATGATGAAATCAAATTCAGTATTTGTGGTAAAATTGAGGTTTTAAATCATGGCCTCCAGAGGGTGTATCAACTACTGACTGATTAATTTTTTTTTCTCTCATTTTCTCCACCAAATGGATCTCTAAATTAGATTTATCAAATCTAATTACAAAGTACCAAGGTTTGAATTTTGACCCTTGAATTAATCTTCCAATAAATTGAGATTCAAAGAGATCAAAGGTCGAAACTTCTTTCTAGTCAAATTTTGTTCAGTTCATTTTTAGCTTGAGTTCAGATTCTTAACTTCTAAGCAAGGAGCAAAAGCATGAAGTATCGATTTTGCAGCAAAAGTATTTGAAGAAAAAAATCAATGGATATAAAGCAGGCAATGGAAAGAATTTTTACCTCTTGAGAGCTCAGAGAGTTGTCCACTCTCTCTGGGATAGCATCCTTTGACATTCGCTCTACAGAGTGCTTTGTTTTCGTTTTTTTTTTTTTTGTTGGAATAGCTTAATTGTCGAGCATAGCCTTGCCCAACTATCTGCTTTCAGATTGTTGCTAAATGGTGTACTACCGAAAGGATGGAATTGTCTCCCTCTGTCTCAAACCGGTTGCTGGACTTTCGCCTTGAGTCACCAGTATAATCCTGTCATCTGAAGTTTTTTACAGCTTTCAATAAAGAATCATGGACTAGAGGTCCTACGTAATCAAAACTAGGGGAAAGGAAAACACCTAGGAGTGGAAACAACATGCAAGAAAACCAAAAAAATTCTCAAGTTGGAGTGAAATTCCATTTTAGAAGTCGGCATCCTATTTTGGGAGCAGAGGTTTCCTTTCTAAATAGTTCAAAATGCTACCAAAGTTTTGGAGTTCAAGGGAAGGAGAGGTTTGAACCATGGATGAAATGCAGTTTCTTTCTGTTGAAGTGAGCAAGTTTTCATGCTGATAGTGTACTATTACATGGAGTGTTCAAAACACCAGGTAAAGATTTAGTTGAATCTTTGAACTCTTAAACAAGTCATTTCACATTTTGTAGAGTTTTAGGTTTTGAAAGTGACTCAAGTTCATAAAATTACAAATAATATTGGTGGGGTTTAGATCATCTCTCATTTGAAGATTAAATGAGTAATAAGAAGAAAATTAGTACATGGATTTTTTATTAAAATTGAAAAGAAACATATAATAGGGTCTACAAGGAAATATTATAGTGCATTTGGAGAAAGCAGTTTTAACTATTAGTTGACATGATCAATTAGTTGAAGTGGTGACTAGCATGTGAACAATTTGACGAGAGCAGTGAGGAAATTTTTTAATATAACTAGTGAACATCAAAACTCAGCTGATCCACTCTTATCTTGTTTGCACCATGTATGGAAATTTAGTGGCATTTAAGATAAGGGCCCTTGGCGCATGTTGTTTATTTATTCTTAGTCCCTCTTATCATGAAGGAAGAGATGTTTTGGAGTTTGAAGGTTTTAAGTTTAACAAGATTAAAAAAGCCAGTTATGGGACATTTTCTTAGGTTGAAACTATTGGTAAAAATTATTGTAAATAAAATGAACGAATAGTAAAAATCATTGTTAGAAGATTCCTCATGGTGCTAGCTTTCATCTCTATGTTGCAGTCATTCATAAAAAGTTAAGAGATTGTGAATGACGTTGTGGATGGAGATAATGTTTTTAACTGGTTGGTGAGTCAATTTTGCTCGCAATACAAAAACAATAACATTCCATCTGTAGCAATTTCATTGGGATGGTTTTATAACACCATGAAGGGAGGTGCAACTTTGATTGGGTGCAATGCTAGAAACCAATTAATCTGACCACCTTGGGTTATAGCAGAGTTATACACAGTACTCTGAGACTTCATTGGCACTAATTCTCTCACTGGACTGCCTTATCTCTCACTGAGCCTTCTCTTTTTATACCTCTGACTTGTTTTGCCACCTCTCCATCAAGCCACCACCACACTACCCACACAATACTAGTGTTCTACTAGGATTGTCATTTCAAGGCTAACATTGACATTCCATTTGATTATTTGTTTTCAGTTTCCCACTGAATAGATCAAATAAGTTGGTATTGATGGCTGGCATTAGCCAAACTGGCCCATTCCAGATAATCAGTGTAAGCAAAGTCTTTTCAGTGGAAGAGAAGGCCTAAAATTGCCAACAAGTTGCTTACATCCCATTTATGACGTCTTAGGCTTATCGTCTCTTTGAACAATGTATACCTTAATGCTAAGGATGTAAGACCAACTGTTGATGTTCTATTGGATGGATGGTACCAAAGTTCTATCCCAAAATATGATATTGAACTTTTGGAACAGTGAAACTTCCTCTGCCTACTGAAAAATAAAAATTTACAAGCTGATAATTGCTTCTGTCAATTAAGCTGCTAAATGATGGGAAATATAAACTTGTTTTCACTATACTTGAAATGGTGTTTGCATATCCTTTCCGTTTGACTGTCCCTTGCCTTTGATAGGTTTGATGCTCTTGGACAACTCATATTTTACTGTAGTTACTGTAGTTTCCTTAATGCTTCATAACACAATAACTGAAAAAATTGAAGCCTCTATCATAAAACTTGGTGCAGTGTAACTGGAAAAATGTTTTAAATCAATGGAACTTAATCACACTTACCGATGCCATTTCTACAACTGCTCCTGTTTCTTATGTTTAACTGTTATAGTGCTACACCAACAAGACAACTGGCCAAGCATTCCATACAATGGAAGCCATGTTACGATATGCGAATTATTTGAAGAATGTGGAGCCTCGCCTTGGGAGTAAGTTTGTTCTTACTACACTTTTTTTTGTTGTCTGTAGCTTTTTTTAATTTTCTAAGTGTGAGCTTAATGTGCATGCTACCGAGTAAAGACTTCTTTGAAAAGAGTAGATAAGAATTGAACAACGAAAAATAAACCATGGAAGAATAGTTTCAGTGTCTGAAAATACTCCAAGAAACTTCTTACTGTAAGTAATTTTGTGTTTCACATAATTTGTCTAATATGCTTTGTATTTGTATCTTTGTATTTTATAATCGTATTACAATATGATTGTCTCCAATGCGATGACATGGGGTATTTGCTGGTTTTCTGAAGGATGATTCCTTAGCATCATCATGATGCAAATTATATTCCTGGTTGGAATTTCAGATGTAGTTATGCCATTTCAAGTAGCTTAAATTTTTGGAAATTAGTGTAAAAAATTACAGTTAACAGGTCTTTTTGGACCTTCTATTGCATGGCTCCAGAAATAAAGTTTTATGATTAGTTTGGTGTTTTGAAAATGTTAGCCTTCAAAAAAAAAAGGTTTTAACTCTTATAATGTGAAAGATAAACTCCAGGACAAGCATCTCCTATCTACGGACCTACTATTATGTTTCTTTCTTCCCCCCAACTCTACTTGGAAATTGCTGTTGTTAGCTTCTTTCTACTTATTTCCAAGGAGAGTCGTCAATGCATTTGTTTTTCTCTTGGTGGCATAAAATAAAAATGGTTTGCAGTTGGGCTAGGAAATTGTGAAGGAAATGAACAGGCATTTCTCAGAAAATGTAATTTTGTTTGGCTCCCCATAAAAAAAGTGGATGCGCGCAAGTACTTCCATTTTCTTTTCCTCTCATTTCTTCAACAAATCTGAGATCCAAACACACCGTTAAGGTATTGGTTGTATTATGTGCTGTCATATGTCAGTCTGATACAACTGATGTGGTTGTGAATGGGTCAACATATTATATCAACTGATCTATGAATTTTGCTTTAATTTGCGTTGGCTGTTTTATTTGAATACATTCGCACATTAATCACATGTTACACGGCCATGTTTGCCGAGTTATTGGATTTTCTTAGCTGTCAAAAATATTTTAAGATGTCTTGGCTAGTTTCCTAGTACAGGGGTTTGCAGCTCCAGGGAAAGAGAGAGAGCGAATGGATACCCAGCTAACCTTTGTTCAGCTCCACCAGTAGTGAGAATTGGCCTTTGTGTGCTTGCTATTTATTGAAGCTTTGGTGAATTCCCTAACAACGCCACTATTTTTTTTGGTTGATAAGTTAAGTAAATTAGATTAGAAAGGTAGCAAGGGGAATACCACCCATATACATCAATAATTAAAGAAGCAAAACACATAGCACTATACATCAAAATGATTGTCATGCCCGCTCCTAATCAAGCGCCATTAATGCCGTCTTAGGATAAACGTGATCGCACATGTTACCTACCTGTAAACGAAACCTCAATATAATCCCAAAGATAGAAATCTTATAGGAATAAATATCATCATATAAATAAATAAAAACCATCTCATAATCCTCCAACATACATAAAAAATAGAACTACTAATCCACACTTTTGAATATTTACAAAATCACAAATAAACAAAACTCTAACAAGACTTTAATACAATGTACAACAATGTACATGACTAATAACTCAATTAAAAAGCTTCTCGAAACTCCTCAACTCAACACCAACACCAATAGTGGACTGAACATTTCTAATTTCTTGCAAAACAACCTGTGTGAGCTATATATCAACGCGTTCACTAAGACACTCAAACTCTTAAAGAATGCATAATAGATAGCATTGTATAATTCACCAATAGATAAACCATCATCAATGCACTATGAATCTCCTGTGATGCAATGTATGATACACCACAAATAAGCACGCTGTTTAGATAACATTGGTCCAATATATCGATGGCTTGTTATCAAGGAATGTCCACTGTGGCACCCTTTAGGTTAGTCTCACGTGACTAAACCTTAGGTTAACCCCATATTGGCTAAACCTTTTCCCGTGCAATACAAATTATGTACACAATATGACTTGTATGCATATATCACCTCATAATCCACCAATATCCATCAATATAGATATTAAGACATTCAACACAATATGAATAAGAATATCTTATAACCCCACCTGTTACTGCTTAACAATCACAATCGAGTCACCCCTTTGGTTGAACTGGAGTGCTTTGATCCACTTTGGAACCTACCAAATACCGTCACAAAAAACTTGATTAAATAATTGTAATAATTGCTAACCAATGTATGTTTATGACCTATACTCCTTAAACATGTGCTTTAGGACATCAATGATGCATTAGAACTCAATAGGATATTAAACCCTTTTCCAATGTAATACAAGTCCTTCAAACACTACAATGATGTTTCTAAAGTCTCCAACAAGATTTTGAGCTCTAAGACATGCACAAAATGAAGGATTCAAGACTTCCACTTGGAAACCATATGCAATCTCCCTCTCCTCATCCAACTCGCACTTTCATGGCATGAAAGGTATGCTAACATGCAATAATCCACAAAAATATAACCACACAATCATGAACATAAGATTCTCACATCAAGAAAATGAAAGACAAGCCTTTCTTTACACTTCCTCCTTCCTCTTCCTCTCTTTTCTTCTCTCTCCTTTTTCTCTCTTTTTCTCACTCTCTCTCTCACCAAACTCAATTTTCTACACAAACTCCTCTCTCCTTGACTTTCAAGTTAGCAATAGATACAAAGTGTATCTATAATGTCATATGCCACACACACATACAATGCTAGCAAATGAGATGAAACACATAAGTGATGCACACACCTCACTTAGGCTTAAACACACACTTAGGTGTCAAGCCCACACATGCACAACAAGCACCTCACATCTAACTCAAGCACGACACACCCCTAGCTCCTCTCCTAATATACTTGATTAGCATAATTAAACATGTTTAAGCTAATTAATCATCATTAATCTTAAATTAAGCATCGAGATTAATTAAGCTAATTAATTATGGATTAACTTAATTAATTATACACTAATCACACTAAAAAAATATGATAATCCCCTGCTGTCATGCTCACATTAAACTATGCCTAACAAGCACCTCGATTAGGATTAATCATGTACTATGAACATGATATTAAGATAAATGACATGTTAAGTTAGTTAGGGTCTTACAACTTTTCCCCTCTTAAAGAAATTCGTCTTGAAATTCACTTACCGCATTAGAACCGATATAGATATTAAGCTTTCATCTGTTCTTTCCTCTCCCATGTTGCTTCTTCCATTGAATGACCTCTCTAAAGTACTTTCACTAACGGAATTACTTTGTTACGTAGTACTTGCTCTCTTTGGTGTATAATTTGGACCGGTTCTTCCACATAACTCAAGTCATCTTTTAATTCAACTAATTGTTGTGTCAAAATATGGGAAGGATCCGACATGTATTTCCGTAGCATAGAAACATGAAACACAATATGTAACTTGGACATATCCAAAGGTAAGTCTAATTTGTAAGCCGTAGCTCCCACTTTTTCAATAATAACATAAGGCCCAATATATCTTGGACTTAAATTACCTTTCTTTTCAAATCTCATAATACCCTTCCATGGAGATAGTTTCAAGAACACTTGTTCACCTACATCAAATTCTAATTGCCTTATTCTATTATCAGCATAACTTTTCTGTCTACCTTGTGCCATTTTCAAGTGTTCTCGAACCACTTTGATCTTCTCCATGGTATCTTGTATCATTTCGGGACCCAACAATTGTCTTTCTTCCAACTCACTCCAACAAACTGGAGTTCTGCACCGTCTCCCATACAGAGTTTCAAATGGAGCCATACCTATACTGGATAGGACTGATAACTGTTATTATAAGCAAACTCCATTAAAGCTAAATGATCCGCCCAACTTCCTTTAAATTCAAGTACACACGCTCTCAACATGTCTTCAAGAGTTTGAATAGTTCTTTCTGACTGCCCATTAGTTTGAGGATGAAACGATATACTGAATTTCAAAGTCGTACCCATAACTTGCTGGAGACTAGGCCAAAACCTGGATGTAAATTTCGGATCCCTGTATGTAACTATGGATACAAGAGCCTTATGCAGTCCAACGACCTCATCAACTTATAACTTTGCATCCCTGTCAAGTGTATAAGTGGTCTTGACTGGCAAGAAATGAGCTGATTTTGTCAACCTATCAACAATCACCCAAACAGAATCATATCCTCTCAGAGTCTTAGGTAACCCCACCACAAAGTCCATGGTAATATGCTTTCGGGCTTGAGTACTGTTCTTGCTTCATCTTATCTCAAGCCTTTCTTCGTGTGTGTTGTTTTTTTTTTTTTTTTTTTTGTTTAGTGTTAAGTGTGTGTGTGTGTCTTTGGTTTGACTTGTTCTTGGCCTGTTTTGTCTCCTATTTAAAGCACGTCCCATGCATTGCTAGAAGTATGAGTTTGGTATAAATTGCATCTTGTGCATCTTTGATTGTGCATTAGTGATTCATGTGTATAGTTTCTTTCATGAGTTTTCAATTTCTTGATGCATATGCTATAACTTGTCCTTTTTGCATCAAAACACATCCCAAACCTTGATAAGAAGCATCGCTATAGATTACAAATCATCCTTTACCTGAGGGTATTGTAAATACTGGAGCAGTAGTTAATCGAGTCTTCAATTCTTGAAAGCTATGCTCACAAGTATCTGTCCATTCAAATTTTACATTTTTTTGCGTCAATCTAGTCAATGGAATTGCAATCGATGAGAACTCCTGAATAAACCGTTTGTAAAATCTCGCTAACCTTAAGAAACTTCTGATCTCGGACACATTCTTCTGTCGTTCCTAGTTCATTACAGTTTCAACCTTCTTTGGATCCACACAAATACCTTTATCAGAAATTGCATGACCCAAGAACACCACCTTGTACAGCCAAAACTCACACTTATTGAATTTAGCATAAAGTTGTTTCTCTCTCAAAGTTTGCAGTACAAGTCTCAAATGTTCTTCTTGCTTTTCTTTGCTATGGGAGTGTACTAATATATCATCAATGAATACAATAATAAATGAATCAAGAAATGGTTGAAATATCCAGTTCATCAAGTCCATAAAGATAGCTGAGGCATTAGTCACTCCAAATGGCATTACTAAAAACTCATAGTGCCCATATCGTGTTCGGAATGCTGTCTTCGACACATCACTTATCTTTCACCTTCAGCTGATGATAATCGGATCTCAAATCAATCTTAAAAAATACCTTTGCCCCTTGTAATTGATCAAACAAATCATTTATGCGTGGCAATGGATACTTGTTCTTTACTGTTACTTGATTCAGTTGTCGATAATCAATACACATCCGTATTATTCCATCTTTTTCTTGACAAATAATATCAGAGCTCCCCAAGGTGACATACTTGGTCGAATAAACCCCCGGTCAAGTAAATCTTGCAGCTGAGTTTTCAACTCCTTTAATTCTGATGGCGCCATTCTATAGGGTGTAATAGAGATTGGAGGAGGCTTCCTCATGGTAGGTTTGACGCGGTTAGGGTATAGTCTCATTTTCATAGCAGGCCTGAGTTAGACCTAGGTAAACTTGGGCTAAAAAGGTAAAGGGGTCAACCAAGAGAAAAGGGGTCAACCAAGAGAAGTTTAGTGGAGATATGGGCTTATGAAGGGCTGTGCTTTTAGGCCTAATGGAAAAATTCTTTTAGGCAGATTTAGGAGAGGGGGAGGGAAGCCCAATGGGGTGGGTCTAGGGTTTTGGTTTGTAGCTTCGTAGGTTTTAACTCTTTAAGGCCCAATGGTTAGGGGTGGGATTCATGTGGTTTGAGCTTTCAATCCAGTGGTGAATTTGGCTTCTCTTCTTCGCAGTGCTGTTCTGGTGTCGGTGAGCCCACTAGGTCTCTTAACTCAAACTTTGAGACCTATATAAATGGAGAAAGGATAGGGGGAGTAGTTTTGACATAAGTTCAAAAGAAGGCACTGTAGGTTTTACAATGGAGCTTGAGGGAAGGTTAGTTTCAAGATATTTTTGAAGGAGTCGCTGAGCTCTACAAGGGACTCTGTTGAGGAATCAACCTTTTGCCATGAAGAGGGTTTAGATATGGACTTTGGGAAGGGATTTGGGGCATTGGGGGGAAGGGGGGTGTTATACTTTTTAACCAGCTGAACTCTTTCCTTAGTGAGGCTTTGGGTGAGCTTTAATGTAACAAAGGGTTGAGTATGAAAGCAGGTTTGCAGAGGTTGAATTTTGAAAGGGGTGATGTTTGGGTTTGTAGGGCTTAAGTTGATAAAGTGGGGATTATGGGGAGCTGGATGCTGGTGAGGTAGGCTACCGAGGTGTTGATAAGGACAATTTTGCTCACTCAGTTGGTGGAAAGAGGAGGTCTGAGCTTGGGCTATTGTAGTTATAGGGGAGAGGGAGGGAGGGAGGAAAGAGATGGTGGCAGTAGTCATCATAGTGGGGGTTGCAATTGGATGTGGGGTTAGTATTTTGGGGAGATGGGTGGAGAGTGCCACAAATGACATGAAGGATATGATCTTATGGAGGTGGAGCTCTTAGAGTGTTCTCCAGTAGCTATGGTATCCCAAACTAGAACTTTGTCGGAAATAGGGATACAATAGTGGATTAGAAAGATATCTCAACATTGGTCTTTAACTACATAAGAGGCTTGAGCAAATGTTTAGGGGTTTCTTGTGACGGGTTTGAGAAGGAAGCTTCACACTTTTTTGAGGCCATCGAAGCAAGGTGGCTTAGGGAGGGGGTTACAAATGAGTGAGGAAAGAAGGAGAGATTGGGGAGGGAGTTAAGGAACTTGAATGTTCTATTAACTACAAGGGAAGGAATGGATGTGAGGAAGGGAGTAAGAAGGGGAGGGGGTTGTTATATATTTCCTCACGAAGATTAGGATCATAAGCTGAAACGTGAGGGGGTTAAATCATGAATGTCATTGATAAATGAATGGTTGTGAAGTATTTTCTAAAAGATTGGAGGGTGGATGTGATACGCATTCAAGAGACTAAGATGGAGGAGATAGGTGAGGAGATGGGGAGGAGTCTCTGGGCAGGGAGAAGTGGGATGAGAGCATCTAGGGCGATAGGCAATGCGGGTGGCATTCTCATCATGTGAGATTGGAGCTTTTTCTATTTCTTGTCTTTTCAAATTTGTGAAGGATGGTTTCAAAGGGGTTTTTCTGGGTCTTGATGGCCTGGTGGAGGATTCTTATAGAATGGAGATGTCAGAGGAACTGTTGGTTATGGCTATTAAGGTGGGTCACCCCTTTTTAAGAGGTGACATTAATGTTGTCTACTTCCCCATTGAAAGATTTATGAGGAAGTTTCTTGAATTTGTTGACGAGTTGGGTTGGTAGATTTACCTCTTATGGGTGGTTCTGTTACTGGGTCTAATAATTAAGAGATACCTTCGATGCCTTGTATTAACCTTTTTGGTGTCTTTAGATTAAGAGTAGTAGTTTCTAGATGTGGCCTAGAGTCTGTTGCCTAGGCTAATGATGTTAGATCATTTCCCTATTTTGCTACGTTGTGGGGGTATTAAGAGAAGGAGTGATGCAGAGCCCTTAGGTGTCACCTACTTGGAGCATTAGGATATATTTAGGTTTGGGTGGACATTGTCCAAAGTACTTTGAAAGGCCCATGTTCGATGGGAAATGGCCTAAGGAGTCAGACTCATGGCTATGCCATGAAATACGCCACTTTCCTGGCAGATTCCATCATTTAGGCCCCGAAAGGGCGATTGTGTCGTTTATGGAAAGATTTGACTTGCTCGTATCTTGGTCTATATAAACCCGATTCGGTCTAGGTTTTTTTCTCATGAGTTTCTTTAGTTGTCTAGTATCTAGATTTAGCCTTAATTTCAGTATTTTCATTTTTAGCAATTTTCCAAATTTCCTTATTTCTAGCCTAAATCGAGTCCTATTACGGTTAGGGTTTATTTTTCTTATATAAGCACTTGTAATGGCTTCGCCCCAACTTAGTTTTTGATCAATAATATTATTCAGAGTTTTCTCAATTTGCTGTTGTTTTGCGTTCTTTGGTAGAACTACAACAATAGTTGCCCACTTTTTGGTAGCTTCGTGGAGAGGTTCAATAGATTAGTAGAAGGTTGAGTGTAACTTATGGTTTTTCATACACGCGCTGCATCAAGGAGGGATCCTTTTACATAGAAAATATGTAGCTCCAGGTGGAGGGTTTTAGAGAGAAAGTGGGTAAGAAGGTATATGGTGGATGGAAATTCGAGCTTAGTGTTGGCTAGAAAGCCAAAGCTACTGAAGGAAGGCCTTAGAAAGTGGAACCAGAAGGAGTTCTGGAACTTAACTATTTAGAAAGCTAAAGTTTTGGAGGAGATTTGTCCCCTTGATGAAATGGAAGGTTCTAAGGGCCTGATAGAGGAGGGAAAGCACAAGGTTCATGAAAAGGGAAAAAGTCGGGAAGTTGACCAAGATGGAGGAGAGCAATCTAGGCAGCTGTGGCCTAAAGAAGGGGACAAGAACAAGCATTTTTTTCCATAAGAGGGCCAATACTTATTGTCAGTGCAATCTTATTGGTAAGGTTTGAGTTAGCAATAGGCTATTAATAGTGAAGAGGAGATTAGGAGTGGTATATTGGGTTTCTACGAGGAGCTATACTTCGATGCAAGTGTGTGGAGGTCTGATGTGTTGAATTTTAGAGGGATTTCCTTGGAGGTTTCGTGGCTAGAGTGTTCTTTCTTGGAAGAGGAGTTGGTGGAAGCCTTGAAGTCTCTTAATGGAGACAAGGCTTCAAGCCTAGATGGATGACTCTTGCCTTTTTTTCAATTTTTGTTTTTATTTCTACCAGTGCTGGGAGACTATAGGGGGGGAGGTCCTGGGGATTTTCCATTGGTTTTTTGAGATGTGTCTTTGAGAAAAGCTTGAATGCTTTGTTTGTGGCCTCAATCACTAAGAAAGAGAGGGCAGAGGACATCAAAGATATTAGACCCATTAGTCTTATGGGTGGAGCATACAAGTTGTTGGCTAAAGTGCTCGCTCGCTGCTTGAAAGAAGTTTTGCCCAAGGTGATCTCGGACTCTCATATAGAAGGCACGCAGATTTTGGATGCAATGCTAGTGGGTCATGACTCATGAGAGTTTGAATTCAAGGTTAAGGAGCGCGAGGCCAGGGTTGATATGTATGCTTCATACTAAAAGCCAATGATTATATTAATTGAGACTTCCTTTTGTATGTGTTGGATAGGATGGTGTTTGGGGAGAAATGGGTGAATTGGATTCGGTTCTGTATTTATATTCGCAGTCTCTCAATCTTGGTTAATGGTTCTCCAGTTGGATTTTTCAAGTCTCCTATAGGGCTATGTCAAGGGGATTCATTATCTCTGCTTTTTGTTTTGGGCCATGGACATGCTGAGCAGGTTGATGGATACGGAAGTGCTGGGCGGTTTCTTGGAGGGTTTCTAGGTGGGCAATGCTGATGGTGCTTCTATTTTAGTGTCACATTTGCTTTATGCAGATGACACTATTACTTTTTGCGGGCTATTGCCCAATATCTTGGTTATTTGCAGTCTTTGTTATGTTTCGAGGCTATTTTGGGTCTGAAAATGAAATTAGGGAAGTCAGCCTTGATTGTGATAGGGGATGTGCCAACTGAGATGCTAGCCTCTATTTAGGTTGTAAGGTGGAGAAACTACCTTCTACTATTCTGGGTCTCCTCTAGGGTTTGAAACATAAGGCAGTTCATGTTTAGGATTCAGTTATTAAGGGTTTCTATTTTGGTTGCTAAGTGGAGAATCTGCCTTGTATTTCTTAACTCCTTTCTCCTTGTTGGAGGAGGAGAGCATGTAATGCGGCGGACGGGATTAGCTTGTTGTCATTTTGAGGTTAAGTCTTTTTATAAAGCTCTGATAGGGCAGAGAGACACGTCTTTTCCATGGAGAGGAGTGTGGGTTCCAAACGCCCCCTCTAAGGTTACCTTTTTTGTTTGGACATCGGCTCATGGTAAGATCCTTGTTGTTAATTCAAGTAGTACGCAGCACATTCACATGAATTGGTGTTGTATGTGCAAAAGAGATGGACAAAAGCGTGGATGCTGGTGTCTTTATGCAGATTATTCGGGGGCGAACACAATAGGAAGACCTTTGAGGGGTAGACAAGCTTGTTTTTAGATTAAAGAGTAGATTCATGTATATTTTGTAAAGTTGGTTTTGTCATATTTTGAATAGTTTTTGATGTATAATGGGATAAAGGATTTTTGTACCTCTTTTTTTTGTTGATGTACATGGGTTTTTGTTTCTTGTGACGTACACCAGTGGTACCCCCTTGGTACCTTTCTAATATACTTATAACAAAAATGAGAAAGGGATGGGATTCTCAATATATTCTATCTAATCATCCAGATGAAGCATACTGCAGTTTTGTATTGGGTTATTATAGCTACCATCTATGAGGTCTAGCTGATCTCTTGTCGTAGTCTGACACTTACAACAATAGTTGTCAAAGTTAATGCCAGAGGGAAGAACAAGCCAATGGTGCTGACACTTTATTTCGATTGGAGAGACTGAAGATCTTAAGTTAAAAGGGTGACCACGATCAAGTTGGTTAGGCCCTGGCCCTTAGTTATATGACACAACGTGACTGCTATTGGTTGCCATCCTGGACAAGAGATAAAATGCACTGGAGGTATGTTTGTGTGGAGACCTTTTGAGGTGTGTCTTCTTTGTTTGATGGAACAAGATGTGTGCACCTAGTAAACTAGGAGGGTTGGGAATAAGGAACTCCACGAACATTAGTATCCTTTGCATGTCCTCACACTTCTTAGTTGGCCTGGAAGTTTCTTACGGATTAGCCAATTGCCAGTTTAATTGTTGTGAAGCAAATTATAACATGAAGATGCATTGAGAGTGGCCTACAAGAAGGCTTATTAAATGGATTAGACTTGAAGTGATACCTTAATCTCCAGTAAACTTGTGGCTATGCAGACCTTGATTTGGACAGCCTAACATGCTTCAAACATTGATTTCCCTTGGCACTAATTTTTAGGAACTGAATCCCTTGGAGAACCCAAAGTTAGCTGTTCAGTATGACTCTGGACATGGGATGCTGCTTGTATGGTATTAAGTATGAAACAAGAAAACCAAATCCATTTGTATTTACATTATTCTACTTTCATGTAGGTTTGGTACTCTTGCAAGGATAGTTCTTCGATAGAAATTTGTTTAGCCCTTCTTGGACAGGAATTTGGCATATTCTAAACACACTCATAATCTCAGCTTTTGTAGTTTCAGATCAGCTGACACCTTTGGAATGTGTACATGCAGTGGACACTTAGCAATATGCTTTTTCTTTCTATTTTAGTGTGGTGCAACACCTCTATGAAATTAACGAAGTTGGGCCAACTTACAAATGAACGGAGTTATTACTATGCTTTCAGGCATAGTAAATACCTGCGCCCAAACACATGATTGTTTGTATCATCTTCTAAGGTGTCTAGACCTATGTGTCATGGACTCTGGCACGAGTGCCGAGTGCGGGTATGTGTCTTAAGTGTTGGATTCATTTAATTCTCATGTCCAAAGATATTCGGACAACTAGATTTCATATTTTCTAAGTACTTCTTTTATTTATTTAAGGTAAAATGGTGTTTACAAACTAGAACCTAGCATTTTATGCATAAAATAGAAATCTTATACATAGTTCCATTGTAAACTCATTTATATATGTTATATGCTTGTCGGATGTATGTCCAATTAGCCATATCAGACATATATCCCTTAACCTGGTACGAGTATCGAGCGTTCGACACAGGTATTTCACAAATTTAGAATAGTCCAATTAACATAGGTCTAGACCATATTAAGTTTGTGTTAGTGCTTTTTGTAACATAGATATGACATCTAACAAGGTCTAGTTATCATAGTATTTTATAAGAATGATTAATGTAATTTGTGGATTATTGTGAGAAAAATTAGTAGGAGTCCTAGATGCTTTATAAACTACTAGCTGATTCTTTCAAAGGGGTTATAACAAATTCTACTGGAGAATTGCACGAGAAAAGAAGAAATAAAATATTCATGGATACCTGGAGGGGTTAAAATCAACTTTAATGGCTCAACTAAAAGAAAATGAAAATGGCTCACTATTTAAGATTCCCTATTCATGATGATTGGGGTATTCCAATTGTAACGCATACATTGTGAGTCCACCGTACTAGTGAAACATTAAGGACTCATAAGCCTTTCTTTTGTGGGGCAAGTAGTATCACGGCCGAATATGTACCAAGTGATTGCCAATTTTGTTATCTTTTTTGAAGCTTTGCAAGGAGCTTGTACCTCTTTGTAAAGCACTATTAACAGCTAACTAGAATCTCCCTCGTGGTCAATTTTATATCCCCTCCTTCCCCCCAACCTAGCAAAACAATATACAAGTGTCTGTGTTTCTGTTTGTGTTTTGCCTTTATAAGTTGTGGGGTTTGATGGTAACTTTTGTGTGAATATGGAAACTCAAACTTATGTGCAATACACTGCTTATAAAGAATGGAAATCTTTTAGTACTAATTAAAAGCTTACATAATTAGTGGCTGTTGTTAGTATTAGCTTATTTGTCGAAAGGATTAACTATTAGAACCTCAACTCCTTTAAAATTGCATAAGCATGCCTTTGACAGGTAATGGAGGTATTAAAAAAACTCCCTAACTACAACATTTAATTATTTATTCTAATCTTTATACTTGATAGTGAATCCTTGCTTCTTTCATGCAAGTCTCAAGTTATTTTTTCACTAACATATATGTTTTTTAGGCTTTAGAGAGGGTTACGTGGATAGCAAAGGAATGCAATATGTGGATCGACCATGGGAGCACGGTATGCCGCATTCTCTAAATGAAAAGGGTAGCCTTATAGGCCACACTATTTGAATATGTTGAACTATTTCTGGATAAAATAGTATTCCTTTGAACAAATACAAATGGATTACAATGAATCATAAGTTTGTTACTTGGTTTTCAAATTTTTTGTTTTGGTGAATTCATCATGTATGAAATTTATCGTAGTTCGTGGTACTTGATGTGCTATGGCCCTCCGCATTTAGTGCTTTCATCAAATTTAGTGAAGAAACAGGAAAATTTTTCTTTCATCAAATTTAGTGCTTTGCATGAAATTATACCACATTTTACAATGTCCATCCTTAAACATTAGTTGCTCTGGCATTAGTGTTTTCTACTCTCTTTAAACTTAACTTCCAAATTGACCCGATGTCTATCTCATTAAGTAGAGATCCGGTCCACGTGCATGTAATCTTTGACATGCAAATCAGTTGCATTACTTGCACGAGACTTCGTCATATGCTTTTGGTGTTGAAATCAATAAGATTAGTGTGGAGTGCTAGCATAACTACTAGCCTTTCCAGGAGTTCCTTAATTTTTGATGTGCATTTTATTGCATATTGCTGCTACTGCAGATCCAGTCCACTCTTTCCAAGACTATCTTGAAGGTCGTGCAGGGAAATTAAAAGAGAAGGCAGCTGAAAGCAGCTCCATCACAAATGATGCCGATATGCCAGAGAAACCGCAAGCAAAAGCGAAAGCGAAAGGGAAAGGGAAAGGGAAGGGGAAAGGAAAGGGGAAAGGGAAAGGGAAAGCGAAGAAGATGTAAAAGAGACGAATAAGAAGTGCAATAAAGTTGTTTTCATGTGTTTGCCTTATGCTGCTTGTTTTCCATTTGACTATGTTATGCTTGTGCTTGTAGTGTCCTGGGAAGTGTGGGATTTTTATGAATTTAAATGGTTTGAATAATATGTAAAACAAGTTTGCTTTCAAGCTCTCTCTCTCTCTCTCTCTCTCTCTAAATTTTTAGTTAGAAGAAATTAACTGAAACTGCAATCTCAAGATGGGTATAGCTGCAGATGGCAACAAGGTGGTTTTTTATATAGTGAGATAGTGACTTGGAATATATTGATTTGCAATTTTGGCCAAAGTTGTTTCTTATTTTTGACAGGGAAACTTGAACACAGCGTGAGATTCCTGGCTTCTTGCAAGGAAATGACGAATACAGAGACTTCATTGTAAACTAATAAAACAAACAGGGCAAGTTCGATATCCCCATTTTAAAGGCCATAGCAGTGAGATCACCATATTACATTGAAAACATAATCATCCAAATCAACAGTTATCATTTGCTGTTTGATTTCTAGCTAGTCTTACATATGATGCATATAACTATTACGTCTAGATTGGACTCTATTTGAAAGATCTCTAAAATTTCACAATATTACCATAAATTATTAGGAGTCCAAGATGCTTCATAAAATACTAGCAGATTCTTTGAAATTGGTTATTGCAAGTTCTAATGGAGAATTGCAAGAGGAATGAAGAAACAAAATTTGATGGATACCTGGATGGGCTAAAATCAATTTTAATGGCTCAACTAAAAAGAAAATGAAAATGGTTCCATGTTCAAAATGATTGCGGTATTTCAAGTGTTTTCTTTCTTTTTTATTTTTTATTTTGTGAGGTGGGAGAGAAAGAGAAGGGGGAGGGGGGCAAATCGGGTCAGTTTATTGAGAATATTCAACTTTTTGGGGGTATTTTAATGAAAACTAGAAAGAACTGATAATAACTTCAAAAGGACAAATTTTTACTGCTAGAAAGAACTGATAATAATTTCAAAAGGATTTAGTCCAATGAACTTGCCGAAGAGATATACACCCTCCGTTTCAACCAAGAGAACAAAGAACTTTAAATTTCTACGCTCTTCAAACCAATCAAACCATGCTGTACCTTGGCCCTTTAAAGTGGAAAAAAAAGAAAAAGAAAATAAAGATACTATGCATAAATTAATTTTTAATTTATTTTTTTTACCGAAGACACATAGTGAATGAGTCTCACATACATTTATATAAAATAGATTGAAAAATTAATTTATGTAAAATATTACTTAAAAAAGTTAAATTCTACAGCCATATCCATCTTTTTTCAAGGATGACCACTCTTGCCTTATGTGCCACCTTGTTTTATTATGTTGAAACTATTTCTTGGATAAAACATAACATATTTAGATAATGAAAAAGAGCAATGTTATATACAAACTTTTTTCTCACTTATTTTCTAATCCACTATACATAAGTGGGACTTACATTAATAAATGAATGTGAGCCCCATTCACTTGTGTTTAATGGATAAGAAAGTAGGTGAAAAAATAGTTTACGTACAGCATTTTTCAATGAAAAATAGATTACAATGAAACTTGATATGGTTAAAATGCATAATTCTCTCTCTCTCTCTCTCTCTCTCTCACACACACACACACATAGACCATAAGTAGGTGAAAAAATAGTTTACGTACAGCATTTTTCAATGAAAAATGGATTACAATGAAACTTGATATGGTTAAAATGCATAATTCCCTCTCTCTCTCACACACACACACACACACACACACACACACACACAGAGACCATAAGTTTGTATTTGATGAGCTACAGCCCTCTCATTTGGTGCATTTCTTTAGAAGAAGAAAATTAAGTGAACAAATAGGTAAATTTTCTTTCATTACATTTAGTGTTTCGAATGCAACTATACCACATTGTAGAATGTCCTTTCCTAAAGATAAATTGCTCAGATATTAGTGTTTTCTAGTATCAAAGTTAAACGCTGTCAATCTCATGATGTAGAGATTCAATCTACTTAAAACCCTCATCCGTCCAGGAAAAACTAAATAAGAAGAATGTGTTCATTTCCATTTCTAAGCAACTTCTAAGCTATGATCCTTTATTGATTGAATTCCAACGATTAGTGAAAGCAACTACATGAAACTCCCCAAAATTTCTCGCTTTTAACCTTTAATGTGCTGCTTCATTTGCATCACTCGCACAAAACTTATAAAACATAAGTTTTGCATTAAAATCAATACATATGTTTGTGGGTTTGCTTGCATGCGCCACAACTAGCCTTCACATTGCTACTAGAAGCAGCTCCGGTACAGCAAGGTCAGAAAATTGAAAGGTCAGGCGCTGGGGAGCAACTCTGGCACAGAAACTGAAGCAAAGCTAGAAGAAAAACTGCAACAGAAACTAGAAGACAAGGCGCCTGGAAGCAGCTTCGGTGCAACAACTGAATTAGCACAGCCGAGAAAAAAAGAACAACAGAAAAGGAAGAAGAAGTGTAGACTGTTATAAACTAAATGAATTTGAAGTAAAACAAAACACAGTATATAGTAAAATGAGTTCTTCTGGAACTGTTAAATAATAATTAATTAAATAATTTTTCTGAAACTATGGAGATAGATCTTCTTGATCACCCAAGCATGTATTGAATTAAATAGTTCTTCTGGAATTATGAGAATAGATTTTCTTGATCACCCATGCATGTATTGTTTTCATAAGACAAAAAATACAGACAACAAAAATTTAAATAGTTTACCTATACTCTTTACTTTTTCTTTCCTTCTCTTTTCCTCTTCTTCTTTCTCTTCTTTTCTTTCTCTCTCTTCTTTCTCTCTCTCTCTCTCTCTCTTTCTCTCTCTTCTGTCTCTCTCTTGCTTTTCTCTCTCTCTTTTCTGTCTCTTTCTTCTTTCTCTCTCTCTTTTTTTCTTTCTCTTTTTTTTTTTTTCCTCTCTCTTTCTCTCTTCCATTTATATAGGCAAATATAGTGGTAAGTTAATCACATGTTTGGTGAAGGTCATCCACCAGTCAACACTATTTTATAACACTTCCTCTTGGATGACCACCACAAAAAATCTGATAAAAACCGTAACGAAAGAAAAATGGGTGCGCTCAAACTGCCTCGTTAAAATTTTGCCAAAAAAAGCCTATGGAAAAAAAACTGTTGGCGAAGGAAAAAGAATACAGTCTGCGACTCTCCCTCATTCATACATCTGATATGAAGTTGAAGTTGATAGCTTCAATTATTCACAGCTTTAAGATGACGCATGCCAATATTGTGTACCAATTTCTCAAACGTTGCAGTTGGAAGTGCTTTAATAAACAAGTCTGTCAAGTTGTCACTTGAACGTATCTGCTGGATATCAATATGTTTGGTTCTGTCACCTTTGATGTAGCCTCCCTTGATTTGTGCAATACATGCTGCATTATCTTCATATAATATTGTTGAGGTATCTTTGATCGACGATAGTCCGCAACTATCTTGAATATGTTGTATCATTGATTTCAACCAAATGCATTCTCGACTTGCTTCATGAATTGCGATGATCTCGGAATGATTTGTAGAAGTTGCAGTTAGTGTCCACTTCACAGATCGCCAAGATATAGCAGTGCTACTATAGGTAAATACATACCCGATTTGTGATTGTGCTTTGTGTGGATCAAAGAGATAACCAGCATCTGCATAGCCAACTAACTTTGCTTCTGGTCCCTTTGAATAGAACAAACCCAGATCTATTGTTCCTCGAAGGTAACGGAATATGTGTTTCACCCATTTTCAATGTCTCTGAGTTGGTGTAGAACTATATCTTGCCAATAAATTTACAAAAAATGCAATATTGGGTCTTGTGATTACACCCTAAAAGTGTAATTGTAGACTCTTAATTCGTACTTTATTAGATTTATATTAGTGTTAATTGTCTTATTTTAGTTAGATATTTGTTTGAGTATGTTTTGTATGTTTTTTGTAGGTTATATAAGCTAATAAAGGCAAAAAGAAAGCAAGAATAATCAAAGCGAATTCAAGGCGAATAATTTGTTCATGAAAATTTAGACATGTCTCGGTATTTGGGCCATATCTTTTTACTCTGATGTCCGATTGAGCTGATTTTTGGACCATTGGAAAGAAGACTTCAAGAGCTACAATTTGTCCTCTAATGTGCATTGGCTGAATCGGCCTCTAAAGTGGTCAAAATCAAACTTCAAGGTGGAGGGATGAATGGTAACCGATTGATTGGCTTGGCAAACTTCAGAGAGGGTGATTTACCGATCGATCGGCCGATTAATCGGTGAACAGTGTCCGATCGATTGGTGAACAGTAAAAATAGTTTTTTTTCTGATCAAACGCTCCAATTGTCGTTCGATTGGCCGATCGATCGGTGAACAGTGCCGATCGATCAGTCGATACAGATCTGGAGCTTAAAAGCTATGTTGTTTGAAAAAATGAAGGAGAGGAAGATTTTTTGGGTTTTTAGCAGCCAAGGGGGCAGCATGAAAGGCTCCTCCAATGTTGGTTTTTATGTTTTTGTGTATTTTTAGCTTAGATTTATGTTTGTAATGTTAATGTAGGAGTAGAAATTGTAACTTTCTTTCATTGTAATGTATTTTCCTTCACTTTCTTGCCATTTTCTCTTACTTTCTTAGCAACTAAACACTAGTTTTACTTAGTTTAATGTTGGATTTACCTTCATTTATGCTCTTTATTATGAATTCTAGTAGCTAAATATCTCTTGGGTGTGATTGTGAAGATCCACCAAGGATTTTCAAGTATTTCAATGGGGATTCATGAACTTCAAAGTTTTATTCATAGATTTGTATATTTCTATTTGGTTGGGTGTTGGATTTATTCGAAAACTTAGATTCATAACCCATTTGGTAATATTTATGTACAATTCAACAATTGGTGTAAATCTTGCACATTTTTAAGGTTTGCTTCTAGGGTTCTATTAATTGGTTTAATCTCTACACTTAACTAAATATGAACTCAAGGTTTTATGGTCAAAATATTCCAAATCAAGAATCCACGGTGTGATTCTTGATTTGAGTTATAAAAATCCTCTATTGAAATTCTTGTTGTGAATTGGTGGATTGAATCAATCATATCCAAGCTTTCCATTTTAATTGCTTTACATTTAAATCAATTGCCTAGTTAATTGCTTTAATTTTCATTACACTAGTTTAGTAAATCAAAACCCCATAAAAAACCTAAAGATTTTTGGTCATTTTCTTTTTCCTTTTATTTTAGATTCAATTCCCCACATAATTGCAATTCGATCTTAGGCTAGGTTAGTGTGAGTTGAGTGCTAGAGCTTATATTTGGTTAGGTCCCTTGGGAGAGAACGATACCAGATTATCGGTTTATACTTCATCGCGACCCCCGTACTCTTGCGGGGTACTAACTCCATTTTGTAGTTTTCGGAGCGAGTCATCTTGTGCAATTTGCAAGATAGCACTGAGATATGGTACTTCAAGACCAAGAAATTCGTTACTATCTTCTCGAGAACGGAAATGAGCTATTTTGTTGTACATCAAGTGATCAGACATCCGTTAGAGAATTTCATGGATGAGCTTGTTCAATATAACATTTTTTTGTATATGTTAACTGATGAATAAATTCTTTCTGATAAATGCTTAATCTGTAAGACAAGATAATAATTTGTTCTCCCAAGGTATTTAAGTTCAAAGTTATTCTTTAAATAACTAGTAGCATAATCTCTTCCAGAGACCAATAATATTCAAAATTGCAATAATAAGAAATTCAAATTCCAAAAATAATGTATGAACAACTGTACTATTCACATATCTTTCAAACGATATTTATTGGGATAATTGTACCATCTGCGTCTAGATTGGTTTAACTCATACATATATCATTGAAGTTATAATTTGAGGTATTTGCTTCAATTGCATATGTATATTATTACCTAATCCACCATATGAATAGGCTGTGTTATACGTTTATTAAATGCATATCCAATCCTTCTGAGACTGACAAACTAATTAATAATATGAATGTAATTGTATCCTTACAAGATAGAATTTCTCATTATAATCAATACCAAGTCTCTGCGAGAAATCTTCTGGTACGAGTCATACTTTCTATCGCACTATTCCATTTTCTTATTGCGCAAATACCCATTTGTGTCAAACCGGTTTTATATCTTCAGGTGGGTGGACTATTGGTCCGAATACTTTACAGCTTCTGGTGTTTGGACTACAGGTCCGACGTCTGCTGGTGTTTGGACTACAAGTCCGATATTTTCATCTTTTAGTGTTTGAACTATAAGTTCAATACTTTACATTGTGCTAATGAGTTTAATTCTAACTCAGTAATTTCTTTCATTTTGATCGATCATATTATTGACATTTGTCGACTATCTATAGTTTAGTCTCTACATCACTTCTGGTAATTACAAGAGTCACTTTAAATAGAAATATGTTGGCAACAACAACATTATTTCTATTTCATCGTTCTCCTGTATTCTCATTATTATTCATTGAGATCTCATTATTATCAGGTACCATTTCTTTGCAGGGGATATCTCTTCAGGAGATTTCTCTTTTAGAAATTCTTTAACAGGAGTTTCTTCAAAAAGTTTAGATGATTGGGATTCCTCTTCTAGAGGTTCATTTTCATCTTCAGGAAATTGCTCTTCAGGAGTTCCTTCTTCAAGAAGGTGCTCATTTTGTTTTACTTTCCTTTTTCTAAGAGTTTAATTTTTGTATCGACATTCCTCTCACACTTTAAGCGCTTTGAAATCATGTGCTATTATATGAATATATAATTCTACAGGGACATCAACATATTGTCCTACAAGGACATTAATATGTGTTATAACATTTGCAGCTGGTATCGATATGATTTAATTATCGTCTTTGTGTCGGTGAATGTTTCAGGCAATTGATTTGCAATCATATATAAGTAAATAATTTCTTTGTGAACTTCAGATTCACATTGACTTGTCCGAGGATCACGCTACGCCTTATCTCCCCTTAATGGTGGAAAAACTGATGCAACATAAGGACTATCCGCAAAATATAAGAGTTAACAGTAAATAAATATGTAACCCTTGTATATAAAGATATATTAATCTCACAGAGTAAACAAATAATGGTTTGGCAAAAAAAATCTTTTGGTTCTTTATCGGATGTCCATGAAAATTGTATAGTATTGGATATATCATTGATGATCCTAGATGACCAAGACAATCATGCTAAAATATAAAATTCTTTTGGGATCAAATCACTTCTAGTGCATCACTTCAGATGCTGTCATTGCAGGTAATCCATAAATGTTTCTGTTGTATCACTTCAAGTGATTTCACAGTATAAAAACTTCTGATTTATCATTGTAGATGATTCCTAATATAATATAATCCAGAAGAAAAGCAGCAAGTTTAAGTGTAAAGCAAGATATTTTTATTACTTTCATTGCTATATTCTTTTTTATCATATAAAGTAAAAACATCTGTAAGAGTTGAACAAATTTCTTGTACTGCTAGTAGAATAAAATGCATCATCAATATAAAGTTTTATTTCTCTTGACCACATTATGTTAGCTTTTACAAAGTGTAGCTCGTCTGGAGCCTTCAATTAATTTGTAATGCTTGATATTATTTTAACATTAATTTTAGCTAATGTTAAGTATATGACATATCAAAGAATTATGTACATTCTTGCAATGTCTGCTAGACATATATCTTTTTCCATTCATATTTATAATAATTAAAGTATTGGTATGATTCATGCCTTCAAATGTAAAATATATATAATGTTTCATTGTCAAAATTATTCTATCATAGCATTCTATTGAATATTTAATCATCGTACTACAGGTACGTAACCAATGAAATATCTTCGTACTTCGTAGAAGGTTTATTCAGTAAACTTCTTTCTATTTTATTTTGCTCACATTATTCCACTTCTCGTGACATTTATAACCGTTAGGGTAACTCCAACAATTCAACGATTATTACATTGTAATCACATTTGTGACAATATCTATGACCATCAAATAAAAGCACATTTACTTCAGGGAATGATATAAAATTAGTCCAATATATTAGCTAATCATAGCACTTGATTTAGTGAGCTACACCACGCTGGATCCATACCATTCACTTATCACTTCAGAGCTTGATACATATTATAAATTTGTATTTTGTTAAGAAAGATGATATAACACTAATGAAAACATAGGAAGAAAATGAGGAACAAAATCAAAATAATGTGAAACTCATAAATAGTATCATAAATAGTAATGTAAATAGTATGCATGAATAGTAACTTAACTTTATATTTATACGATGTGCCATTAGAATACAATTTTTGAATTAACACTCTCGATATTACTACTGTTGTAGCACATACGAGACATAAAATATAAATATATTTGTCTATCATATCTTCATCAGGAAGATTTCCTCTACATCATTTTCATTGTGAGTAATAAAAATTGTACTCATTATTTTATTTGGCAATATTATACTATATCCTTGTTATTACAACTTCCGGTGCACTAAATCATTGTCTTGCAACTTCAAGTGTATTCAACCATAATCTTGTAACTCCAAATATATTTATTAATTATCTTGCAACTCCAGGTGCATTAAATCATAATAAGTCTTGTGAAAAATTACAGTTTTCTGGCACTTGTATTTTTCAAACATTCAATGATGACATAATGATAGACCAAATTAGGCAGCGTCCATAATAAACATAGTAAATAATAGCAGTAACATAAATTAAAGTAGTAGCAGGAGACAAATCGTCCTTATAAAGTAACAATAATTAAATAAACTACGTGCAATCCTTAATAAATATTTTATAGGAGCGCTTGATTTTTTTCATTGTATTTCGAAAATCATTACTTCTGAAATGATCTAAAGATAAAATATTTAAAGTAACACACATAATAAAATCTGACAATTATCAGTGAATAATCATGTAAAAACCTCTACCGAACATATTAATGTTAGGTGGGTATTATAATAAATGGAAACTGACAGAATGGTGAAAAGTATTACCATACTATTGATTACATATTGTTTATTATATATTACAATGCAATTACTATTCATTACTGTTCACGAATAGTAAAATGAATAGTAAACTTCATCGATCGATATATATATATATATATTATATTACTATGTTTGTCTCCATTGTAACTTTCAATCCAGACATCAAAATATAGTCAAGTCACATGTCTATGAAAAACTATTGAAATAAGGATTCCAGATTTATAAATATCATAGGCAAAACATGCAAGATCTGAGAGAAATAAAGTAACAAAGTGTTAAAATAAATACTATTCATTTAAACAGTTGAACTACTGTTCATACTATTCATGCGAATTGAGTGAATAGTAAATAAGCCAAAATGAAGATAAATTACATAAAATGAAGGAAGAACATAAAGCATTTAGAGTATCGTGCTGATAACGTGTTATAAACTAAATGAATTTGAAGCAAGTAAAATACATTATATAATAAAATGAGTTCTTCTGGAACTATGGGGATATATTTTTTTGATCATTCAAGCATGCATTGAATTAAATAGTTCTTCTGGAATTATGGAGATAAATCTTCTTGATCACTTAATCATGTATTGCTTTCATAAGACAAAAGATACAGACAACAAAAATTTAAATAATTTACTTACACTCTTTGCCTTTTCCTTCTTTCTCTTTTCCTCTTCTTCTTTCTCTTCTTTTCTTTCTCTCTCTTCTTTCTCTCTCTCTCTCTCTCTCTCTCTTCTCTCTCTTCTGTCTCTCTCTCGCTTTTCTCTCTCTCTTCTGTCTCTTTCTTCTTTCTCTCTCTCTTTTTTTTTTTCTCTCTTTTTTTCTTCTCTCTTTCTCTCTTCTATTTATATAGACAAATATAGTGGTAGGTTAATCACATGTTTGGTGAAGGTCATCCACCAATCAACACTATTTTATAACATAGACTGATTAGAACTTTGAAGTTTCTGGAATTGATGTCATAATGATAAGCAATTTGCTTAGAAGCTCAGCAAGAACAGTAAAAAAGATTTATAACATTGCTTAAGTGTTAAATAAAAGTCTCCAATTTTTCAGCAATGACATGTTTGATAGTTTAATATCCTAATTAATGGTCTAGTATTTTAAATTTTTTTCAATAAAAGATTACAACAGTCGTGTTACGTGACTCGCTCCGAAAACTATAAAATGGAGTTAGTACCCCGCAAGAGTACGGGGGTTGCGATGAAGTATAAACCGGTAATCCGGTATCGTTATCTCCCAAGGGACCTAGCCAAATATAGGCTCTAGCACTCAACTCACACTAATCTAGCCTAGGATCGAATTGCAATTATGTGAGGAATTGGATCTAAAATAAAATGACCGAAAATCTTTAGGTTTTTGATGGGGTTTTGATTTACTAAACTAGTGCAATGAAAATTAAAGCAATTAACTAGGCAATTGATTTAAATGTAAAGCAATTAAAATGGAAAGCTTGGATATGATTGATTCAATTCATTAATTCACAACAAGAATTTCAATAGAAGATTTTTATAACTCAAATCAAGAATCACACCGTGGATTTTTGATTCAGAATATTTTGACCATAAAACCTTAAGTTCATATTTAGTTGAGTGTATAAATTGTGATAATTAATAGAACCATAGAAACAAACCTAGAAATGTGCAAGATTTATACCAATTGTTGAATTGTGCATAAATATTACCAAATGAGTTATGAATCTAAGTTTTCAAATAAATCAAACACTCAACCGAATAGAACAATTGAAATCTAGGAATAAAACTTTGAAGTTCATAAATCCTCATTAAAATACTTGAAGATCCTTGGTGGATTTTCACAATCACACCCAAGAGATGTTTAGCTACTAAAATCCATAATAAAGAGCATAAATGAAGGTAAATCTAACATTAAACTAAGTAAAACTAGTGTTTGGTTGCTAAGAAAGTGAGAGAAAATGGCAAGAAAGTGAAGGAAAATAAATTACAATGTAATAAAGTTACAATTTCTACTCCTACATTAACATTACAAACATAAATCTAAGCTAAAATACACAAAACCATAAAAACCAACCTTGGAGGAGCTTTTCACACCATCTCCTTGGCTGCTACAAACCCAAAAAATCTTCCTCTCCCCCATTTTTTCGGACCACAAAGCTTTTAAGCTCCAGATCTATATCGACCGATCGATCGGCACTGTTCACCGATCGATTGGCCGATCGAACGGCAATTGGAGCGTTCGATCGGTAAAAACTGTTTTTACTGTTCACGGGCACTGTTCACCGATCGATCGGTCACTGTTCACCGATCGATCGGGTTACTGTTCACCCGATCAATTGGTAAATCACCCTTGACTCGCTCCGAAAACTACAAAATGGAGTTAGTACCCCGCAAGAGTACGGGGGTCGCGATGAAGTATAAACCGGTAATCCGGTATCGTTCTCTCCCAAGGGACCTAGCCAAATATAGGCTCTAACACTCAACTCACACTAACCTAGCCTAGGATCGAATTGCAATTATGTGGGGAATTGAATCTAAAATAAAAGAAAAAATAAAAGAACCGAAAATCTTTAGGTTTTTGATGGGGTTTTGATTTACTAAACTAGTGCAATGAAAATTAAAGCAATTAACTAGGCACTTGATTTAAATGTAAAGCAATTAAAATGGAAAACTTGGATATGATTGATTCAATCCACCAATTCACAACAAGAATTTCAATAAAGGATTTTTATAACTCAAATCAAGAATCACACCGTGGATTCTTGATTCGGAATATTTTGACCATAAAACCTTGAGTTCATATTTAGTTGAGTGTAGATATTAAACCAATTAATAGAACCCTAGAAGCAAACCTTAAAAATGTGTAAGATTTATACCAATTGTTGAATTGTGCATAAACATTACCAAATGGGTTATGAATCTAAGTTTTCGAATAAATCCAACACCCAACCAAATAGAACTATACAAATCTATGAATAAAAACTTTGAAGTTGATGAATCCCCATTGAAATACTTGAAAATCCTTGGTGGATCTTCACAATCACACCCAAGAGGTGTTTAGCTACTAGAATCCATAATAACAAGCATAAATGAAGGTAAATCTAACATTAAACTAAGTAAAACTAGTGTTTGGTTGCTAAGAAAGTGAGAGAAAATGGCAAGAAAGTGAAGGAAAATAAATTACAATTTAAGAAAGTTACAATTTCTACTCCTACATTAACATTACACACATAAATCTAAGCTAAAATACACAAAAACATAAAAACCAACCTTGGAGGAGCTTTTCACACCACCCCATTGGCTGCTACAAACCCAAAAAATCTTCCTCTCCTCCATTTTTTCGGACAACAAAGCTTTTAAGCTCCAGATCTATATCGACCGATCGATCGGCACTGTTCACCGATCGATCGGCCGATCGAACGGCAATTGGAGCGTTCGATCGGAAAAAAAACTGTTTTTACTGTTCACGGGTACTGTTCACCGATCGATCGGGTTACTGTTCACCCGATCGATCGGGTTACTGTTCACCCGATCGATCGGCCGATCACCTTCTCTGAAGTTTGCCAAGCCAATCGATCGGTTACTATTCATCCCTCCACCTTGAAGCTTGATTTTGACCACTTTAGAGGCCGATTCAGCCGATGCACATTAGAGGACAAATTGTAGCTCTTGAAGTCTTCTTTCCAATGGCACAAAAATCAGCTCAATCGGACATCGGAGTAAAAAGATATGGCCCAAATACCGAGACGGGTCTGAATTTTCATGAACAAATTATTCGCCTTGAACCCGCTTTGATTATTCTTGCTTTCTTTTTGCCTTTATTAGTTTATATAACCTACAAAGCACACACAAAACATAATCAAACAAATATCTAACTAAAATAAGGAAATTAACACTAATATAAATCTAACAAAGTGCGGATTAAGAGCCTATGATTACACTTTTAGGATGTAATCAACCCTCTCTGAAGTTTGCCAAGCCATTCGATCGGTTACTATTCATTTTTCCACCTTGAAGCTTGATTTTGACCACTTTAGAGGCCGATTCAGCCGATGCACATTAGAGGACAAATTGTAGCTCTTGAAGTCTTCTTTCCAATGACACAAAAATCAGCTCAATTGGACATCGGAGTAAAAAGATATGGCCTAAATACCGAGACAGGTCTGAATTTTCATGAACAAATTATTCGCCTTGAACCCGCTTTGATTATTCTTGCTTTTTTTTTGCCTTTATTAGCTTATATAACCTACAAAGCACACACAAAATATAATCAAATAAATATCTAACTAAAATAAAAAAATTAACACTAATATAAATCTAACAAAGTGCGGATTAAGAGCCTATGATTACACTTTTAGGGTGTAATCATTACGATCTTATAGTTTTGGGTTTAAGATTTACTTCGTAATATTAGCATTGGTTTAAAATTTCAACAATTAATGTTTTGAGGTTATTTTTGGCAAATTATAAAAAATTGAATTCCAAATACCATTCCCTCATTTTGCAGTTGTGTTGGAAAAGGAAGTAAAAAGATGTTAAATAGTATTCTATCTCATTAATAATTCTTAAACAAATATCTTCCATTTTATCTATAATTTAAACTAAATTCAACTACATTAATTAAGGTCAAATGTGACCTATAGATAAATGGGTCTTTTATATTTAGGGCTTAATGATAGCATGACAATATGATTACATGTATTCATACTAGACAAATACTAGCATCAGTCACGCCTATGCAAGCACTCACTCGCTTGACGTTGTCACATCATCTACGCCTTATCATTTTTAGTGGGTTCCAGCTGATATGACAATGTCAGACACGCGTGTGTCCTCCAACCGCGTCTATGCTAGTATTCCTCTTTATATAATAATTTATTAAAAAGACTTACTAACATGTGATCTAGTATCAAGCATGCATGATGAGATGCACAAAGTGTAGGTTCAAATATTTTCACAATTTGTTAAAGTGTACTACTCTTACTGCATGCCAAACATGTATTTTTTGGTTGGACATAAGTTAGCATATGCCTTTATTAAAAGTTTAGTTTTGCAATAAATTTTGTGTTTTTAAATTAAACTTCATGCAATCCATATAAACATAGGCTTTATATATAATTTTTATACAGAATGACATGATTGTTTGTGACGTTTTATTTTAAATCAAAGCACCAATCATTTTGATTAATAAGTTCAAAAAAGCCACTGTCACATCATTCTAGTATAATTTTTTTTTTATAATAGTACTCTAAGAATAACATTTTTCATTTTGGATGCATATAGTAACAACTAATTTCAATTGAATCTTTGTTTATTGCTACAGTTCCTTGGACCTTAGCCACAATTGCTGTAACAGAGTCAGTATTGCAAGCCACCTTAGTTGAGCCCAATCACTTTTGGTAGGCCCTAGTTGAGATAGCAACATTAGGAGACGAGTATCCCTCAGCAGCGAAATGCTAGCATTTCTCTTATATTTTTTTGTCACATTTGCATCAGTTGTAGTAACAGTGCTATTTTCAGGGTACTTTATCTTTTAATTTCTGTTGTGGGTTTCTTTCCAGCTATGCATCAGTTGAAATGCACATCAAAAAGCAAAGGATAGCTCTTACAAAAGGGCTGTCATATGTATTGATTTCAATGCCAAACTTATGTGGTGTGAAGTCTTGTGCAATTAATTAAATTAAAGCAGCAAAGCGAGACATTATGGGTCATTCGGTTCTACCATGGTCGCTCTACGAATTGTCCTCTGTTTTCCATGTAACAATCTTAAATACCAGTAACAGAAATTCTACATCTCGGCAAGGATAAAATTTCTTGAGGCAAGAAACCCCACCCCCCAAAAACAAATTCTACTTATTTAATGGCGAGACAACTTAGATGGTCATTGAGAAATATATTTATTTAATCATTTCTCTCTAGGTAATTGTTGATGCAGCCATAATAATTGTAGAAATTTATTCCTATAAAATACAAATCTAAGCCACTACATATATTTGTTTTTCCAAATCAACTAACTGAAGTTAAACAACATACTTATTCAAGAAATATCTTAGAATAAATATAACATCAATGTATAAAAAAAAACACATGTTCATTCAGCAGAAAATTTCATATTTCCATTTTATTATCACAAAAACTATATCTGTATCATAATTATTTTTAACTTCATCATACCATTGTATTCTAAATAGCTCATAACAATTACGTACAACCTCAATTTGTCTTCAACAAAATTAACCTAACAACAATGTTGTTTAATCAAATAAATACTTTAATTTATTAAATTACTAATTTTGATAACTACCATACTCATGCAACACAATAAATAAAAATTCGTCTTAAATAATTATCATATGATATTATTAAGAAAACTACAATAACTATCCATGTCCATTAGTTTATAATACAAATATAACCTACAACTTTTATTTATGTTTTTTGGGGCATCTAAAGCATCATTATTTATATCATATAACTAATACATAATCTTTTTTCTAAAAAATATATGAAATTTGTATTAGTTGATACATATTTCACCATCCCAATCAAAATTTATTAAACTAAAATTTTATCAATGAACAGGGTTTTCCCAAAGCACATGATATTACCGTTTTGCTCTTTTTCAACCACCCTTTCCTTTGGCCGTTACTGTTGAATGAGAGTATTAATGAGATTTCAACCACAATATATATGCGGCGATACATACATATTAATCAGCTTTTGGGTCCTGTGACGTGTCTAACTTGCCCCAAACTTTAGCTTTTCCTCTTTGTCATTCCCAATTTCGTAGGGATGAAAAAGGTTTTTTGATTTCTTTGTATGTACATTGAATACACTAAATCTAAAGCCTTATCTTTACCCTCAACAAATATAAAAAAATAAAGATACAGAGTAGTTTTGTTTTTTTACATTCTCACTTGCTATATCTCAACAACTATTGTACTAGATGAAATAAATGCTTGTTTTTTCCTCCAACCTCTTATAGTTTTGTTTTTTTGCATACTCATTTGTCATATCTCAACAGCTATTGTACAAGATAAAAATAAATGTGTGGTAGATAAGAATACAGCTCCGTCTATATAACTAGGCATTTAGAATAATGAACAACAGCCATAAACATTTTTCACTAGCAAACCAAGTTCATCTACCAAAAGTAAGCATTCGAAAAAAAACATCTACAGCAATCAGCAACAATGTCTCAATGCTTCTACCTTTTCCTTTCTCTCTCTTTCTAAAATATAGATCTCCCATCAATAAAATCTTATAAATTCCACTTTCCCATGTTTCTCCCACCATCCCTCAGTTAACTTTCCCTCAATTCTTCAGTTTCTTCTTAGTTCAATAGGTGAGGCTCTTTAGTTTCTATATAGAATACTAAACAACTTTTACTAAGAAAATATAAATTCTAAACATCGTTACTTTTGCTATCATCACTATCACAACGTAAGTAAAAATCAAGTTTATTCTATACTATAGTTCTAAATTAATTCTCTCAATCTAACCTATATTAATTTTGATGTTAAAATGCAGATGATACAATTCAACAACAACAAACTTGCCAAAAAAAAAAAAAAATGACTCAAATATCAAACTACATAGACCAAGTCCAACAAATGACAATGCTTTAAATGCTCCAAAAAATGTAAATAGGTAAACAAATCCAACTACAAAAAAATAGCTTATCATACAACAAAATTCCAACTGCTTCACATTTATTAATTGAACCTTGTTTTCATTCTGCAGGCAATGGGATCAAAAGAAGGGGAAAAAAAAACCTCTTTTGATAAAATCAATTCTTCCCAGCTTGACGTACATATTTCTCGCCCTCCAATTCTCCAAAACGGGCGAGACAGTAGATATAGACAACTCTCTCTCTCTCTGTGATAAAGTATTGTTTATCATAATGTTTTAGCAAGCACATTATAAATTATTTTACACAATGTAATACAATCAATATAAATTCTAATGTTTCAGTTTATATGCATTCTTGTTTACAACCAATTATGCATTCTTTTTTATTTCTCTTTCAAAATAAATTCTTTTAGTTTCACTTATAACTACAAAATCTAAGAAACAAATTTCACTCTCTCTTTGGTTGGGCACTTATTGGGCATTACACTTGCCTGCTTTGCACGCAACCCTATCACTAGTAAATTATTAAAGGCACAATCAAAGTTAGGGGAGGACAATTGATAAAGTTAAGGCACATTAGTATAATTAAACTGGGCCCACTGAAATCAATTAAAAGTTCAAGCTTAATTACCACATCTAAACATACATTAGTTAGAGCCCAACTCAACAATCCTATTTATTAGACCATTACAAATTATAACTCGATTACATAGACGATAGAATTTTCTAAAAAACTTGACTTATAATAAGTGAATGCAATTAATCATATTGTTATGACATTATTAAGCCCTAAAATCTATGTAAAGGACCCATTGAGGAATTAATGAGTCCTCTTAACATTCATACAGCCTTAGTTAATGTAGTTGTATTTTATTTAAATTGTAGCTATTAAGGAAGACATTTAATTTAAGAGTTATTAATAAGATAAAATGCTATACAATATTTTTCCTTTTTAATACAAGTATTAAATGAATGAAGAGATGTGGAATTTAAAATTTTATAATTTACCAAAAAAATACCCTCAAGACATTAATTTTTGTGATTTTTAAACCATGATAACATTACAAGACATTATAAACCCAAAATTACAAGATGGTAACACAACTTTTGTTATCCTTTATCGCAAAAAAATTAAATATTAGTATAAAGATACACCTACCTTTAGCTATAGCTGTAGCCCACAACCACTCATTTGAAAAACCCCATCAAACATTTCAAAAGTCCCTTGAAATGAGGAGAGGGAGAAGCTTGAACTCAACATATTCTTGAAATATCTAGCACAACCCCATTTATGGTTGTCCATTGAAACTCACATACATATTTTCTAACTTCCTTGAAAACTAAAATAGCGAGCATTAGCATAATTTAAAAAATCCAATTGCCATATCATTCTAGTAGAGTTTTCTGTATAAACATTATGTAAGAATAAACTAGTCTAGAAACAATGATGACTTGTTTCCATGACTAATACACTCATTGATTGGACCAAAACTCAACTTGTTGTGAGTTATTGTATAGATAAGGGCAAGTATATCTTTACACTAGTATTTAATTTTTTTTCAAATAAAAGATTACAAGATTTGGGTTACCATCTTGTAATTATTGGTTTACAATTATTGAGTAATTTTAGCATGAGTTTAAAATTTAAAAAATTGATGTTTGGAGGCTATGTTTGAAGAATTATAAAAGTTTAAATTTCAAACCCCTTCATTCATTTAGTACTTGTACTGGAAAGAGAAAATACTAAACAGTATTTTATCTCATCATAATTCTTAAATTGAATGTCTTCCTTATTAGCTACAATTAAATGAAATTTAACTGATGAGTGTTAAGAGGACTTAGGGCTTATATAATGGTAAGATGGCAATATGATTAATTACATTCATACTAACAATTTTTATAAATTAAGTTGTGTAATAAATACTATGTTTTGGAGTTAAACTTTTGAATGGTCTAATAAATAAGATAGGTGAGTTGGAGCCCAACTAGTGTATGTCTAGATTGGAGTGATTAGGGTTTGAACTTTTTAGTTGATTTAAGTGGTCCCAGTTTAATTAAGGTGATTTGCTGACACGTTTGTTAACTCATTGGAAACACAAGAGGATGTTATCAATTGTCATCCTTAACTTCGGAGTTATTTTTTTAACAACTTATCCGTGAGTAATAATATTCAAGATAGAACTCTTTTTTTTTAATACAAAATTTTCATGTAGAATGATGTAGTTGTTTATGCTCCTTTAATTTCAAACCAAAACACTCAGAATTTTTAAAATACCATTGCCTAGTCAGGATGGAGTTTTTTTGTATAAAGAAATATGCTATAACACAAGCGAAAAGGGTGTAATAATTTATTTATAACAGAGAATAAATATTTTTCACTTTCATTGTATAAGTTTTTAAAGGGCAAATATTGTTTTTAATTCTCACATCTAATTGGAAACCAGATAATAATGCATAGTGATATAATAGAACATAATTGAAATGATCGATTAGTTTCTAGTAAAATACATGTCGTTGCCATTTTCATTATGCATACAATATTGGAAAATAAACTATCAATAAATAATCATAATATGATAAATAAACTTTTCAGTAATACAGGTCTATAACATCAGTTTATCATTATCCACCACATTTTTGTAATTTTTAGGGCGACAATGAATTGGTAATAGGTCCAAGAATGAAGAAGAGGTAAAATTACTAAATGAATACGAACTGTGGTTAATACCTGAGGCATAAAAGAATCATTTTCTACAGCAAAGCAAACGAAAACAAAGTTAATGGAGAATAACTGTATAACGATTACCAGAGCAACTGACCTTAAACCAATAAAGGGGTTCAAAGTTGGTTCTCAGGGCTTAATGATATCACATCTCCAATTTGCAAATGACACAATTCTATTTTGTGAAGCAAACAAGGAGCAGTTGATCAACCTCAAAAGAGTATTAAGGTGCTTTGAATTATTGTTAGGCCTTAGGATCAATTATCATAAAAGTTCAGTTTGTGGGGTAGGGGTCAATGATCATTTCATGCAACAGATTGCTCAGGTCTTCAGATGCAAAATTCAAAATCTGCCTATGAACTATTTAGGACTCTCTTTAGGGGCTAATCCTAGACTTGTGAAGACATGGGAGGGTGTCATTGATAAGGTGAAAGGAAGATTAGCTTTGTAGAAGAGAAATATGTTGTCCATTGGTGGAAGATTGACTCCTATTAAATCTACTTTGGTAAACATGCCCATCTATTACCTATCATTGTTTAAGGCTCCAAAGGAGGTTTGCAATAGGCTGGAAAGAATTCAAAGAAGCTTTTTATGGGGAGAGGCAGGTAAGAATGAGGTCCACTTGGTGGGATGGCAAAAAGTTACAACGAGTAAGAAAGGAGGAGGTTTAGGCATTATTCCTATCTCAACCATAAACAAAGCTTTAATTGCTAATTGGTGGTGGAGATATGCAAAGGAAAAAAAAGATCTTGTGGAGGAATCTTGTAGGCTAGAAATATAATTATGATGTCAAAGCATGGCTGCCCAAGGCAATTGAAAGGAAGCCTTGCTCTAAGGTATGAAATGATTTCTTGAAGGTGGTCACTGAGGATAATGAATTCAGGGATATTTTATTTAGTGATCTAAAGCTTAATGTGGGGGATGAAAATGACTGCAGATTTTGGAAAGATGTCTGGAATAGGGATTAACCTTTGAGTAAGGATTTTCCAAGGTTATTTGCAATATCAACTCAGTGATCCTAGTTTATAGCTAAAGTTAATGGAGACACGGGTGAATGTGAATTATTATATAGAAGACAGCTTAGAGGATGGGAGGAAGAGGAACACATGAGATTGTTGGGAAGAATTGCAGATATTAGATTGGACAGGTCTAAGCAAGATTTAATCACTTGGAAGATGGAGAATGATGGTATTTTTTCTATTAAGTCTTGTTGTAGGGAGCTGTGGAATAGGAATGAATCTTTTTCATCTGTCAATAGGCACTTGTGGGGTTTCAAAGTCCCTTTAAAAGCCAAAGTCTTTGGTTGGTTGGTCTTACAAGAGAAAATCAAATCTAAGGTCTTGCTCCATAAAAGAAGATGCCTACCACAGGGGTGTGATACCATTTGCATAATGTGTCTAGGTAGTGAGGAGGATGCAAATCATTTATTATTAACATGCAGTTATGCTTGGAGGCTTTAGAGTTATTTAATTGAGTGGTGGGGATTGCAATGGGTGTGCCCCGATAAACTTCTTAACTTATTTAAGTGGTGGAGAGGTATGAATTTCAAATATGTGGAAAAGCTTCTGTGGGATGCATTATTTTTATCAGTTTTATTGCATTTATGGAAAGTCAGGAATGAGTTAACGTTCAATAGAATTGCTGTCAAATGGGAATAGTTGATTGAAAACTTAAAAGATGCAGGCGACATTGTGGGTGATAGTGGGAATCAAGAGTCCTCATTTCTCTGTTGTTGATGTGATGTACTCTTTAGAAGGGGTGAGAAACACCAGTTTAGCAAGGGGTTGAGTTTCAGAGTAGTTAGAGTTTCATGGGCTGATTCCGTATCTTGATCACTCATTAGTATAGGTGGAAAAGGTTTTATTTTTCTGTTTTCATTCGGGTGCGGGCTGTGTCAGTAATGACTATGGTCATTTTGCAACTAAACCCCATCCCTTTATGTAAGCAGTTATTGTTATTTATGTATCTCATTTTACTGTTTAAAAAAAAAACTGTATAACAATGTATAATTGAAGTAATTAGGTGCTAAAAAAAGCAAACGTCATAACAAAACCATAGCCACGTGTAATGAAAGTAAGTTATTGAAAAATAACCGCAATAACTATATACAACCTTCCAGTAGGTTAGCGACACTTTATTTGTCGTCATTGAAAGTAAGTTAACGAGAAATAACTGCATTACTTATATATAACCTTTTTTTTTTAAGTAATATAGGCACTTGATTTGTCATTATTTACTAAAATTTTTGTAGTAGAAATAAAAATGATTAGCTTCTATGAAAGCAAATGTGAAAACAAAATAAACGATAACGGGATATAACAATATAAAACTGAAATGATTAGGTCTTGGAAAAGCAAATGTAGTCCGCATCTCCACATGAAACCCAAGATAAATCAACAATAAATAACTATAAGTACTTGTCGTTATTTACAAGTACTTCTGACAATTCGTAGAACAAAAATGTAGAAGCTGTAGACGTGCAAATAATTAACTAAAATAACGACATTAACGACAAAAACCAGTATCATGCATAGTTATTAATCTCATATAGGTTAAGGTACTGTTTTTGCTATTAGTACGGTACGTACCGGTATCGCTGTAATACCAGGTACTGTCTCGGATTTATTGCTATAAATATTATATGCTATAAAAATATATATATTTAAAATATCAAGGGTTTTAATATAATGTAAACTTATTATCCAACCTAAAAATATATTTAAAAATACTTAAAAGACATATTATTGTCTAGTATATGCCTAACATAATTTTTAATTGACAATTATCATCAAAAGACAATAAAATTAAATTATTTTAAAATAAATTACCCAAAACTAGTATGATATGGTAAATTCGGTAACACTGGCATTGGCCGGTATTTTTGCAGTACGGTATTCACTTTCATTGGTACCGTAGAAAGGCCGGTACGATATTTCTGATGTCGGTACGAGATTAATAACTATGGTATCATGCCATTTTTGTCAATAACATACGGGGCATGATTATTTAAACATATGTAGTCTGAACAAATTGTAGAGTTCCAAAGATAGAAAAGGAAGATAATAGATATAATAGTTGTAAAACCAAACTTTCCTTTCCATATTTGGCCAAAAAAATAAAAATGCACATATGCAAGAATGGTGAATGTAAGTCCTAATAGGACCATCATAGTGACTTATTTTGTTGTGATCTAAAGCTCTATTTGTGCCCTAACAAATATTTCAAAACTACCATTGTCACATATTGCCTTATCCACAAACAACTCATCAAAGGCAATTAGCCTTCACATTTCACTGCCAGATTGTTTCTCACTCAGAGAGAGAGAGAGAGAGAGAGAGAGAGAGAGAGAGAGGGCGAATAAGACAGAACCCATCACGCATTACACACTCCCCTTCAAGGAAAATGACAAAAACAACTCAGGAATCTGAACAACAGCTCTGCTGGGTTGCGTGCTCTCCCCTTACTTCCCCTCCTATAAATACCCCCATTCATAGTTTGTGCAAGAGAGGTAGAGAAAGAAAGGGAAACTAAGTAGAGAGAGAGAGAGGGAGAAGAGAAGAGAATGGCTGACGAGTTACCAGAGGGCATGCCACCAGGATGGTTCCTTGACCACAAAATCCGCAAGGATGGAACAGTCGAAAGGGTGATCCCTCAGTTTTACATGCATACATACATACATATCCATATACATATACATACATACATATATATATATATCTATGTTTATACTGTAGTATTCTTGATTTTTAGTGTTAAAAATTCTTCAAGTTTGCAGTCTTGTGCTGATTTAGTATACCGATGAATCAGTTCTATATGTTTGTGTTGGTGTCACAGTAATGACACACTTTGAATATGTACGTTCCATTTTTTTAGCAGCTATACTCATGAAAATTAGTTCGTTTGATTTGCATGCACTTGCATTGACATCATGCATTAGTTTGTTGGATTTGCAGTCGCTTTGCATTGATATGATTTTCTTTATCATATCAATTTTTACCATAATGATTAGTGTGATTTCACTGTAAAATTGCTAAACCTTAACTGTGTATATGGTATTTACATAGATGTAAAGTTATTAATTCTCAACTTAATTTTCTATGGAAACAAATGTGTTGAGCCTAGAAATTTTTTTTGAAAATTACCTAGCTTTTTATCGGCGTGTTTATCGGCGTGTTAAGTTCCACAAGAAGTGCAAAGACTGATCTTTTTGATATGTGGCTGCTGTAGTTCTACCACAATATTCAAACGGGGCAGAAATTTAACACAAAGCAGGAGATGATGCGTTTTGCGAGATATAAGAACAACATAAGTCCACATCTTGACGGTGAGATTGAATTTCTTGACTAACTTTTTCCACAATTTTTCATTTGATCGTGAATAATGGCCTATGATACATTCCAATTATTCAACTTTGTCATGACCGGAATGTCCAATTATATGTAACAGTCCATGTTTGTGTCTATAAAATTGAAATTTCTGTAAATGATCAGTTCAAGAATGTTGTATCTGTATACTAGCCAGTACTCGTAGAATAGGGCCTAGGTTATGTGTTAATCTCTAAGCCTGTAAACTTTATTCTTATAGAACCCCATGCCAAATTCTGCTTGACTTTCTTATGCATTGATTGATTTTCACTTCTTTAGACTTTAAACCTGTTCGTGCAATCTTTTACTTACATTCCTTCTTTAGGCCATAAAAATAAGAGTTATATTTTGGAAAATTTTTCTTAAAAACTGTTATTTTGTGCAATTCACAACATAGAAAGAATGGAAACCTTTAAGGATGAAAAATATGCTTACATAATTAACGGTCATATTTAGAATCAGCTCATTTTGGGAAAGGAATGACTGTTGAAACCCTCGAGTCCCCTAAGACTGCGTACGTGTGCGTTTTGACAGGTGATGGAGGTATAAATAAGCTCTTACACCCAAAAGTTTTATTTTTTGTCTTCATATTTATGCTTGACATTGAATCTTTGCTTCTTTGAGTCTCAAGTGATTGCATTTTGACATATGTTAGTCTTCTTTTCAGCGTTTAATGAATGTTACATGGATGACAAAGGACGATACGTGGAGCGACCATGGGAGAACGGTGTGCCACATACCCTCTGTATTCTATGATATGATATCTATGGACTTATATCATATAGTTTGAATATTTAAAGTATTTCAGCACATAAAATCATATTTATAAAGAAAGCAAAAAAAAAAAGGAATTGTTAACGAAAGTACGTATGGATAAATCCATGAGTTCTTATGTCTTTTCATAATTTCTCTATTTTCTTTTTTTTTTTGAAAATTTTATATTGGGAATTAGTGGTACTAAACATATCTGGTTAATGTTTGATGGGCTATGGCCCTTCCCTCAATCTTCTTTTATGAAAATCACTACTAATCAAATCCTAGAAGTTCATTATTTTGTATGTTGTTGTTTACTCAAAAGGGAAAAATTAAATGAAGAAATATGCAATACTTTTTGTTTACCAAATGTATTGTGTTGAATGGAAGTGTACCACTGCTAGGGTGTTCTTTTTCTAGATCTCTTTGAAGCTTAAATCCAATTCCAATCTCACAAAGATGAGATTATGATTTTTAAAACAAACAACCCAAACAAAAAGTTACTTCTTTTCCATTTCCAATTGTAAGTTCTAAGATATGATCCTGTATTGATTTGTTCTTGTTAATTGGAGTCACCAAGTTTCAAACAAGTAAAAACAAAATATATAAAAATGCCGAAAATGTCTTGCACGTAATCTTTAATGCTTGTTTCTTTACTTTTGATGTGCATTTTATTGTGTATTGCTGCTACTGCAGATCCAGTCCACTCTTTCAAAGACTATGTTGAAGGTCGCGCGGGGAAATTGAAAGATAAGCTGGAATCTGAATGCAGCTCCATCACTAGTGATGCCAGGATGCCGGAAAAACCCCAACAGAAAGCAAAAGGGAAAGGGAAGAAGAAGTGAAAGGGCAGATGAATAAGAAGTGAAAAATGTTGTTTGTGTGAAGCTTCTTGTTTTCCATTCTGTGTTATGCTTGTTGTTTTCCATTTTCTATGTTATGCTTGTGGTTGTAGTACCTTGGGAAGTGTAGGACTTGTGTGAGTTTGAATGGTTTGAATAAGATGGCTTGGCTTTATGTTTTTCCCCTTAGATTTGTGCAAAAACCAAGTTCTCTCTCTCTCTCTCTCTCTCTCTCTCTCTCTCTCTCTCTCTCTCTCTCTCTCTCTCTCTCTCTCTCTCTCTAAGTTTTTAGTTAGAAGGAATTAACTGAAAATGCAATCTCATGGTGGGTACAGCTTGAGAGGGCTTTAACTTCATCCGACGGCCATGATGGATTACCAGATGGTATAGAAGCAAAGAAAAGCAATTCTTCAAAGCAAAATCAAGAGTTAGTAGTTGTGAACTGTTTATAATTTCGATGACGATTAAATCATCTGATTAGCCAGCATTTTAGGCTCGGTGAAGGATGAGCGGGTGATGGTTGTAGAGAGACTGAATGGAGAAGAGAACCCTAACAAGGCTACATAAAACTGGGGATTAAGACAGGCATTCAATTTTAAGTAAAATGGGATTTTAGTGTATAGTTTTTGTATCAGGAGGGAACCTTTTTAATCAACCACAAGAGCTGTCTCTTGGTTTTTCACAATCTTAATATTGCAGAATGCTTAGATTGTTTGCAATAATCATTCCCCTTCTAATCCATAAGTTTGACATTTCATTGGCAAATAAGGCAGCTTAGCGAAACGAATAATGGTTACATCCAAACCGGACCCTAGTTTTTGAATTAGCTTAGAAAGTTCACAGGAGTTTTCAAATTTAACATTCAGGAGTTCATAACACATGTTACCCCTGCTATTCAGTGACGATCGACATCTAGTGTGTGTTTCAAGTGTGAGTAAATATATATATGTTATCTTAACAAGGAGTTGTTATCTATTTATATGTCCATACTGCCAACTGCATATATGGTTACCATTCCACACAGAGAGAGAGAGAGAGAGAGAGAGAGAGAGAGAGAGACTACAAGAGATCCAGGAACTGACAGCGAGACGTGGTCATCCTAAAAAATCTTCATGTAGGATTCTGTGGAAAGAATAGTTAGATCTTACCAGTTTTTCAAAATGTCTTAGGGATACGAATGGTTAGTACCGCTTAAATTAATTTTGATTTCAGTTCTATGTTCGTTATGGAATTTTCTCTTTTTAACTTCCCGTTTAAAGTTGTCAAAGTCAAATGAGACTATCAATTTTTTGTTTGGAGTGCATTAAGTGGGAATCATCTCTTAATATATATGTATGATACAAAGGTGGCAAATGACAGGGCATGAAATCTTCTCAAAATGATGATGATCTTGGTTAGCTTGTTTGAAGAAGTGATAAATATTTGTATTGTTCAGGCTACAGAGGATTGCATACATTTTTTTCTGTAGGAGTCTAAACATTACAACAATTTCTCTACACGTAAAGTAAAAATGCGTATATTTTTTTCTCTCTAGATTTGCAATAGTAAAAGTTTCATATACTTGATCCAGGAATGGAACCATGCATGGACTATGAGGAGCATGGCACTGTCATTTCAACAAAATTTAACTTAGGCCCTACTAATTTAGAGGATTTATGAAAAGATAGTGTATATTGAGTCCCTTTAAAATTTCAAAATTTTTTGTTTTGACCTTTCCAAAATTCAAGAATTTTGACCTTAAGCCCTGTAAAGTAAAAAAACTTTTATATTGACTTTTTATAGCCCTCCTCAACAAAATTTCTGATTTTGCCCTAAGAATGTTTGTTTTTCTGTTTTCACCATAATGTATTTAAGGGCACAGGACTAACAAGACAGTAAAGACCAGCACCAAAACGGCATCGTGCGGGCTTAACCCTCCAGTCGACTACTCATGCAGAGAATTCAAAACAATCCGACTCCACGAAGGAAGTTCAAAACCTCTCTCTCTCTCTCTCTCTCTGCGAAAAGCACAAACTCACAAAGCACCTTTTTAATTCTCGTTTTTGTCTTATTTCCATGGAATCGAAACGGAAGTGGGAAAGATATTCAATGCTCTCGTTCCCGGCTTTCATACACGTTTCAGGTTTCTCCGGCGAGAGAACGAGAAATGCATACACGTGGTTTGCAGAGGCATCTTCTCCAGCTCAGGCCATCTGCTTTTAAACCCTAGCCCTACTGCTCCAATGGAGAACTCGGAGAGAGAAGACACGAGAGAGAAATGGCTCCCGGACGCCGAAGCCGATGCCAAAGCCAAAACTCCATTCCCGCCGGCTGGTACCTCGCCGATCACGTAAACAACGGCACAACGGCCGAGGTATCAATCTACACACAAATATATGTTTTTCGTTGTATTTATGTAAGGGTTTCAGTATTTGAATTTTGAAAATTGTCAGTTGTGTTATGGATTCTGTGGAATTAGATGAATATACTACTGAATTCATTTCAATTAATGATGGTACATTTATTGAACTGTACTAATAGAGTTTGTGTAAATTGGGGTTAACTTGTTAAACCATATTTTTTTGGTCAATCTTGCACTCTGCAGTTGCTTACTGCTTTCTTTATTATAATTGTGATTGTTATTTTTTCTCTTCTTCTTGTAGATGTGGGTGCGGATGAAAAGTAATATTAGATTTGCATCACATGCGCTGATTCTATGTTCAGACACAATTTCTGATTTGCCTAATATGTTGATAATTCTCCCTTTGAATTTCTGATTTGCCTGATATGATCAACAATTCTTAATGTATGATGGTTCGGTTCAGTTTTCGGAAATTCTGAACCTTACATCAAAGGAGTGATATAAAGAAAAGGGTAAATAAATATATCTTGCATGTCAGACATGGGGAGAAGGCTTTGTACATCTAAGTTCTAACACTCCCCAGATCCCGCTGTGGCAGGACACTCATGCACTGAGTTGCCTTTTTATGTCAGTTGAGGTTTTGTTTAGGTTTGGAGAGTTTTGATTCCACATTAGATAATATTGCATTTGGTGGATATTTGTTATGGTTCTAAATCCAGCAAACATTGACAAGTTTGATACTAAAATTGCCGTTGTAGATTTGAGCACTATACTACAAGGAAGCATGAGAATATGCCACAAAAGGAACATTGCCCATATTATAGAATGAATGCTATTGCTACAATTACTGTAGGTTTCTAAAATGCATTGACTATTTATATTTCTAAATCCAAAACATATTGTCGAATTGGTAGTTAGATCTCCGTTGTAGATGTCAGTAATATGCAACAAGGTAACACGACAATGTACGACAAAAGAAATGATGTCAGTGATATGCAACAAAGGAGCATGACAATATACGGCTAAAGAAATGAATTGCTAGTTAAATCTCCGGTGTAGATGTCAGTAGTATGCAACAAGGGAACACGACAACGTACAACAAAAGAAATGATGTCAGTAATATGTGACAAGGAACACGACAATGTATGACAAAAGAAATGATGTCAGTAATATGCAACAAGGGAGCATGACAATATACGGCAAAATAAATGAATTGCTAGTTAAATCTCCAGCGTCAATGTCAGTAGTATGCAACAAGGGAACACAACAAGGTACAACAAAAGAAATGATGTCAGTAATATGTGACAAGGAACACGACAATGTATGACAAAAGAAATGAATTGGTAGTTAAATCTCCATTGTAGATGTCAGTAACATGCAACAAGGGAACACGACAGTGTAGGACAAAAGAACATGACAATGTACGACAAAAGCAATGAATTGGTAGTTAAACTTCCGTTGTATATATCAATGATATGTGTCAAGGAATGTGACAAAGTACGACAAAGAAATATTTCCCATTATGTACAATGAATGCTATGATCATAGTAGGTTGAATATAGTTAGGTAGGTAATTGCATCATTCATGTATTAGCACTTGCCAGGAATCTGACATTATCAGCTCGTGAGGTCTAGTTAAAACTAGCAGATGGAATCGTTTTCCAATAGTCATATTGTGTAATCAGGCATACTAGTAGGAAGCATTCATGTGTTCTCTGTTCATGTTGGTAGCTACTTATTGGACATGATTTCCTAGTTTGCTTTGATATCGAGATGTTATTGAATAGTTCTCTATAAATGGTTAACTTTGCCTAACATTAAGCTTAATTGTTTTCTGTCTACTTGTTTTTTGCTGTATTATTTCATTTGCTATTGATGTATGAGGATAAGAATTTAGTGCTAGGAGTTGGCTTTCATAATAATATTGCAACAAATGCTTAGCCACTGGTTCACTTGTTGAAGTGAACTAGTAATGCCTTGTGATCAATGAGGTAGAGCTATGAAAAGAACAGTGTTGGTCATGAGTGCTGTGGGATTAAGTCAATTGCAAATTAGACTTTCTGAGATTGAGCCTAGATTCTGAACTCTTTTTCTTAACAACCGAAAGTCAGGCTATGGATGTCTCACTCATTTAAATTTGTGAGGTCAAGTGCAAATATACGTTTGCAAAATTGTATTAGTTATTGGAAAAATATACGTATGAAAAATTTCGTAAACTCCTCTTGTAGATAGACTAAAAGTCGAACAGAATTCTTTTGAATCATTTTGCCCCTTTTCTTTAAAGATATATATTTCAGATAGAGGCACATAAATGTACGAAAAATTAGGTAAAGTGGTCGATGAAAAAATGTGACACAATTGTTTGACTCATCTCGTTAGCTAACTTGTTCAATTTCATTAGCTCAGATGTCAAAGATGATAACTTAACAACCCTAGCTTGAGCAAGATGAAACTCCACCCAACTAGATGAGGTTTGCCTCCATAGCTATTGATATTGCAAGACTAGAATAAAACTACTCATAGAAAGGTGTTAACAAAACCACTCTACTCTGACGTTTTCTATTCCATAAGTTTTTCTCCAAGTTAATAAATCAGTAAGACACGATTCCTTCTCCACTCTAAAAATTTCCCTTAAATTGGTTTAAGCAAGAATATTGCTCCCATGGTTAACCACCATCACAAATCTAGATTGGTTTTTCTTTGCTGCTCTCCTTCCAAGGCATAGTGTTGTCTCTATTAATTTCTTCCAAAATCCCATATAACTGTTACTTAGTTTAAAGTTTAACATAACAGTTATTGATACAATATGTAACTTAAAAACCGCTTTCCTTCATAAATTCTCTGACGCTATGGCAGATAAGTTTCCATATTTGTACCTTTGATACAATTTTTAAATATCAATGCACAGGTCCAAAGTTGTCCAAAACTTATTGGGATTTTCGTACTCTTCATGTTCTTATCAAATGATTTTGTTAACTTGATGAAGCCTTATTCCATCTTTCTCAAGTCATGTCTGGTTTCTTTTTTAATGGTTGGTATGTTTGGTCTCGGTTAGCCTCGTGCTACAGAAACCCTCATCTCCAATGGGTTACAAGATTCTTCTAAAATTGATACTTTTGAAATCCTTAATTTCGTAATTTCCATTAAAACCCTTCAGTCTTCACTAATTGATGTCAGAAAAATGAGGCTCTCTTTCATTTGTTTACAACTTCACCAAATGAGTTTTGATATGTAACTAGAGGCACATACCAATATATGTCATTTTTAGGTTATCCCCTTTTCATGATGGTTTATTGTTTCACCCAATTCTAATCATTTTGCTTACTTTCTAGATCTACTGTAATGTTAAAGTACTAGATCAACAGTTTTTACGAAAATCCAATCTAACTCTTTAAATTTTAAATGATGAATACTGCAATACCATCACTTCTTTTGGAAGTTATTAATGCCCTCATTGTCAGGGACGTAACTACTGTATGTTAAGCGACTTTTGAGATGTTATGAAAGTACATGTTCTATATTACTGCAGATGTTGAACTCAATGTTGGTTTGTGGGCAACACATATCATCAGCCTTTAAGGCAAATTAGTTATAGTTTGCTCTGTCTCACTCCATTTAGATTTGCATACCTTAGTATTAGAGCACGGAAGCCAAGTTCTGTGCTAATGGTTGCTGTGAACTGTATATCTATGTTTTAGAATTATAAATTATTTCTGGGCTCAAAAGTCAATAACTGAATTCTTCTTTGAGCCTGAGGCTAGCCACATAGTGCAACACACTCCAAAAGTTAGGTTTGTAGCCAGTATACCTCCAGCACTTTTAAATAACAGGACCGGCCAGCATTGTGTGATGGCCTTTTGGTTAGATGAAAAGTCATTTTAGAAATAAGTTTTATGTTAAAAATTTATTTGCATTGCACTAAGCATATTGGCACATACCAAAAGCTATGCTGCTTGGACCACCAAAAATAGAAGGGGAAAAAAAAAGAGGATGAAGAAGATACAAGCAGTTATAACAAAAAACTGTGTTTGTATAACTTGATAGAATTTGAAACTTTTGGTACTCCATCATAGGATCTTTTGATTGCAGAACTACACTTAATATTCATTTTGATGAGTGGTCTTGTAGTGTTATACAAATCTTCTGGGCCAGAAATTCTACAGCATGGAAGAACTTCTGTGTTATGTAAAGTATGCTGAGAAGGAAAAGCTTTCCATTTACTCACTGGTAAGTTTGATTTCCAGAAACAGTAATTGTATTAAAAATTCAACATACTTTATAATCACACATAGTGTTTCTATGTTTAAATGTGAACACCTGTGGTTTTGAATGCATAACTGTGCCTCCTCCAGTTTTTACCATAGTGTATGGCTAAACTACTTGCATGAGATATTTGATGGGAATAAAATAGGGTTTGCACCAAATGTAGCAACAATTTTCAATAGCTCAATTTTTAAGGTATGTTTATCCTGTATGTCTATGATGATGACTTGCGTAAGTTTGATTCAATATGTGCTGTGGTTCCATAGAGTGATGCGGAAAAAGTTCCCAGTGTGTTCTCTGTGTTAAGAGACCCTTTTTTTCAGAAGTAAAGAAATTTCTGTTGTGAGATGTCCAAATAAGAGTCTACTGAATTCATAACCCAAATAAGTTGGTAATAAGCTGAGCTGTAGAAAGTGTCACAATGACAAGTAAGCTGGGACGTAATTTGCTGTTCCGGTGTCCATCTACCATAGGTAGTCATATAGACTTTCATTCTTCAGATAAGTTTTCCAGTTACAAAAATCACATAAGATGAGTGATTTTATGCTGAACGTTAGTATGTTGAATTCTAAATTCTGTTTATCTCTTGTTAAAGACGCCTATGAAAATTTGTTTCATTTGGCTTGCAATATTGCTTATGAAAGTTGGAAGTGAGACTTATAGGAGAAGAGGGAGGGTTCCATGATGCCTTTTTTTATAGGGAAAAGAATGTAAGGAAGTAGATGAGATGCTGCACTTGGGGGTGTTTGCCAGCTATCTGCAGACGACTTCCAATATGGTTTTCAAATGCAGATGGAAGATTTTTGATATTGTAATCTCCCAAGTCATTTTTAGTTGTTAATGGACCAGATCTTCAAATATTTTAAAAACTAACTTCTTAATGTCACCTTACAATTACCCATTTTGAAAAGTTTTTGGAAGGAAGTTCTCCAAAATTCCCCTCCCCCCACTCCCAACCTCATCATTGCTGTTCAAAAATAAGAAAGGCTTTCAAAAACATTGCATACAGTTCTAGCCTTTTCTTTCTATTTCTGTAGGTTTCTAGCTCTCATTGTAACTCAAGATTACGGATTTCAGAATCTCACAGAAATTCAGGTCTTCAAACTTATTGTTTGCTCAACAACTCAATTCAACAAAGCCCTTTTTTCAAGCACTTGGGGTTTACTATATTCATGAAGTTCGAGCGTTTTACCAACTGCCATATCTGTTTCTGGGCTATTATTCAACCATTTCATTGTATCAAGTTCATTGTCAGCCAGATTTATCAGCTTCACACTATCCGAATTCATCCCTTGTCTTTTTATATATTTTGGCCAATAAATAGTCAATCCATTTGAGATTTTGCTATTTCTCTATCTTGGTGTAGCATAATTACATCATCAGTGACTATGAAAATAGTGATATATGTTAGCCTTTCTATCATGGCCATAATATCTCTCTGAATTGCATGCACATTTAATTGTTGCTACACCATCATGATTATTTTACTGTTCTGGGTAATTGATAGAATGGCAAGCTAAAATGGTGAGCAGTATTTGGAGAGAGATCCTGCATAAAGAAAGGGATATTATGAATGTTAAAGTTAGATTGTGAATGGATTTTCTTCAACAGCACAAGAATTCTAGATTCTTACATACATGTTTCCTTATTGCAGGGCTCTAATGCTTTGACTGTAGGTGGATCTAAACCATCAGAAGCAAGGAAAGTGAAGCCTGATTCCAAAGCAAAGAGAAGCCGGACCACGAAGCCATAGATTCTTCTGCCTTTTTTTTTTTCTTTTTTTCTGTTACTATGAAAACTTTTGTTTATCAGGAAGTTGGTTTATATAGAGAGATGTGTACTTCATACTTCAAAGTGATAGTGACTTGGACGTCAAAGGTTAAAAATATAGAAACAACCTATTTATATATGACTCTCCTCATCACTGCCTGCTAGCCTTGTGAATTGGCTGCTCCTTTTTTCTTCTATCATGATAACACATGTTTTATTAGTGCTTTCAAGAAAATTGGAATTTTACTTTCTTGACCAAATATTCGAATTAGGTAATTTCTAGCTAGTGATTTATTTATTTTAGTTTTTTCTTTTCTTTTCCAGAGGCCTTATTCTTGAGTTTGATTGGGATGCTCAGAGTCTCAAACTTGGAATCTTTTATTCTGCTCTTGGCAGCAGCTGCTTTTAACCTTTCGAGCTAGCACACGCGACTGAAAATTTACAGTCTATTTGGGATGGGAAGGGAAATAATTTTTCTTTCATTTCTGTCTCCTTTCCTTTTCTAATTTTCCTTCCATTTCTATTTTCTTTTTCTTTTGTTGCTTCCCTTTCCCAGGTTCCAAACAGGCTGTTAGACAGAGAGAACATAGGGCACCTTTTCAGAAAGTAATATTCTAATCATACAAAAATTCTTTTAGCAATGGCAGCATATACAAGCCACTTTAATAAGGTCTTTTATCTTAAATCTATTTTTATTTTTTTATTTTCACAATGGCAATATCCATCTAAGTAAGAAACCTACTTGATTATGAGAGGGTGTGCATGGCGCTCCAAGAGAATCTAATCTTTCACTCTCTCCATTTATCGCAACAAAAGGAGCATGGTAATTCTACACAACTAAAAGATTTATAAAGAATTTTTACATAAAAAATATAGTTGAATGACAGTCACGCACTTTAAAACAAGGCACCTTTCATAATAACTCTCTTTTATGTTTTGGTTATAGGATATCTAGGTAAATCTGCAGTCCTCATGAAATATGTGAATTCTAATTACAAAAATATTATATAAATATAAAATTTATTATCAGAATGATATGGTTGAATGAGAGTTATTTAGTTAAAAACTAGACACCTATTGTGGTGGCTCTTAATTACAAAAATGTCACTGTCTTATTATTCTAGTAAAATTTTATGTATAAATTTTTTGTAAAAATAACATGTTTCTTATAAAAAAATATATTAGTACATCCTTCTAATAAAATTTGTGTTGTGGAACAATAGCATTTTCCAACAAGCATGGCCTCATTTTTCTGAAAAATTATTCAGTACTTTTGCATTACCTTGTTATTTTTGCTTCACTACTAATATAGTGGTGGTGGGAGACTTACTCCCCGTCCCTTCTATGAGTGAAGGAGTAAGGCCAATTGACAGTAAGAAGCACCGAATAATTTCTCCATTTTCTCTACCAGATAAAGCTTCAGTAGCGATTGCGGCTATGGTTTCCATTTTCACCACTCATTTCAACCATACCCGAATCTCAGATTTTTAACAAATTGAACCCCAAAGTAAGAATGGCCCGGGATAATAGAAGGAATTAAGAGTTCGATCACCATGATCGCTTGCTTCAACACCTCCAGAATCCTCTTGTTTCTCTGCTTGCTCTGCTTTCTTAGCCTCGGCATCAGAGTGAGCTCAGATCATCTGTCATATGACTGCCCAAACACAACTACTTACGCCCCAACAGCACCTACCAAGCCAACCTCAAAATCCTTTTCTCTGCTCTCTCCTCCAACGCCACCAGCATCGACGGCTTCTTTAACTTCACCACCGGCCGGAACCCCCCTGACATAGCCTACGGCCTCTTTCTATGCCGAGGCGATATTTCAACAGCTGATTGTCAAGATTGTGTCATAAATGCTAGCAAAGAAATCGTAAAGCTCTGCCTCAAGGAGAAAGTGGCAATAGCTTGGTATGATTGTTGCTTGTTTCGTTACTCAAACCAGTCCATCATCTCCATCGCGGATCAATCACTCAGAAAGGATTTGCCTAATAATACACAGAGTGTTACAGATATTTATAGCCTTATCAGGCAAGAAATTTGCTACTAAGGAAGCCAACTTCACTGCACTGGAAAAGCTTTATAGCCTTGCACAATGCACACCAGATATATCCATCGATGGTTGCAATTCGTGCCTTCGAGATGCTATAGCAAGCCTGCCGAGTTGCTGCTATGGAAAACGAGAAGCAAAAGTTCTGTTTCCTAGCTGTTATGTCAGATACGAGCTGTTCCGGTTCTACCGGATTGTTCCCTCCCCACCGGTGCCTAAGCCGGTCCTTCGTCCTCCTCCTCCTCCAAGTCCTGGTAAGCTTGAAACCTAACATGGGTCTTCATTCATTCATCATTACTAATATTTTGGGGCAGAATCAACTTACGGTTTACACATGTAGAACTTTCCATTTTCCCACCCCCCATAATTTTTAAGCAACCCACATTTCAAAAACCATCATCGGGTTACGTACCTCTTCCCTGCCCATCACCATTACAGAATTTACATTCGATCAGTCATATTACCCATGAATCAGATTTATATTTTCAGTCGTGTAAAGCTTAAACTTCTTGCTGAGGAGATTGCCTTCAAACATGGCCCACATCCTGACAGAATAGGCATGCTATGATTAGCTCCTTAATTGTAAATATCGTAAATGTCAAGCTGTGCTATAGTATGTGAGATTTAAATGCAACAGAATAGACATAATTTTTTGTTTCTGCCAAACAATACTCTAAAAAGATTGATTATCAGTGGAGCAGACCTTACCCTTATTTAGTTTATTAATTAAACAATCCTTTTGTTCTCTCAGTAAAGGGGAGAAGAACCTCATTAAAAGTGATCATTGCCATTTAAGAAGCACGGATACAGACACGGACACAAATACGGACACAGATACAGACACAGGACATGATAATTTCAAAAAACAGGGGACACAGATACGGTGGGGACACGGCAAAAAATTATTATTTTTATATATTTTATTTTTCATGTCTATAAATATAACATTTACCTACCACCAAAAATATTAAAAAATCCAATACTCAATATAATAGACAACAGGTTATCAATTCATCATTCATCAAACCTAGATAAAAACACTAGTTAAAGAAGATCATCATCCATTACATCATTAGATTCATTACTGTCTAAAGCATGAACTAGTAAGCATCCAACTTTCACCAAAACAAAAAAAAAAAAAACAGCAGTGGCAGGTAAGTAGTACCAATTTATTTAGTTGATTTTGCTGGGCAGTATCCACATTGAACATAAGCAGCAGTGAATAAGAAAAAGAAGAACAAAAAAAGAAGGAAAAAAGAAGAAATACAGTAGCAGCAAATCTGGACACTGAAGAGGAAGAAGAAGAAATGTTTTGATTTGAGATATTTTGTACATTTTATATTGAAGTTAAGAAAATTAAAAAATATAACCCATTTAAAAAATTTCATAATTACACTTCAACCCTTGCCGTGTCGTAAAGGTGTCCCAGCCGTGTCCTCGACGTGTCCTAGCCGTGTCCAGGTGTGTCCATAGCTTAAAAAAAAAAAAAAAATAGGACATGCCACCTGGCTTGTCCGACACGTATTTTGACGTGTCCTAGGAGTATCCGTGTCCGTGGTATGTCCGACACACAAACGGCACCCTAAACGGTGTGTCCGTGCTTCCTAGATTGCCATCAATGTTCCAATAGTAGTCGCTGTGTTGATTTTCTTCATAGGCTTCTGCTTCCTAAGTAGGAGAAGAAAGAAGAAATATGAAGACATAAAAGATGATTCGTATTTTGGGTTGGGGGGTTGGATTTTCCGTTTTGCCATTTACTCATCCAATAATCACAATGAAAAATTCACTACATTAACTTTTGTCTTGTTCACTAGGAAATGAAATCACAACGGTAGAGTCCTTGCAGTATGATTTCGCTACAATTCAAGTTGCCACAAAAGAATTCTCTGATGAGAACAAAATTGGTAGGGGTGGATTTGGCGATGTCTACAAGGTATGTGAGAACTCGGTTGTGTCTACTTGCACTTAATTTCATGTTCTGAAATTTCAGAAGCTTCAATTGATCATGATTTCACTGGTTGGTATATACCCTCAGGGTACACTTGCTAATGGACAAGAGATATCTGTGAAGAGGCTATCTAGAAGCTCAGGGCAGGGCGCAGAAGAATTCAAGAATGAGGTTATACTGGTAGCCAAACTTCAACACAGAAATCTAGTGAGGCTACTAGGATTCTGCTTGGAAGGAGAAGAAAAGATACTCATTTATGAATTTGTGCCCAACAGAGGCCTTGACTACTTTCTATTTGGTTTGGCACCTCTGAACACATCAACTACTTAAATTATTCTTTTATCTGATTTAGTGTTCTAAGAGATAAAAAGCACATTGGAGTTATTGAATTGCATGATTGAATTGGATCGCCATAATTCCTCTATGCTGACTTGAATAGTGAGTCTCATATGAACGTACAAATCTAGGATAACAACAGAAGTTGGAGTGGCCCAACACACTACAAGATTATAAGAGGGATAGCTCGAAGAATTCTTTACCTTCATGAAGATTCCCAACTACGAATTATTCATCGTGATCTCAAAGCTAGCAATATATTGTTAGATGAGGATATGGATGCAAAAATTTCAGATTTTGGCATGGCAAGGATCTTTGGATTGGATCAAACTCAAGGCAATACAAGAAGAGTGGTTGGAACATTGTAAGTTTTGAGTCCCCCTCATTCCTTCTATCTATTTTTTCATAATTTAAGGAGGCAAAAAAATAAATAAATAAAAACAGTCATTCTAATTATTCAAGAGTTTGGTGACTTAAACCATTAACCAATTTTCCATTAATTCCATCAAAATAGAGTGCCTCAAGAGTTATTTTTGCTATCTTTTTAATTTTTTTTTTCTGTATTACTGTGCTGGCTTGTAGTGGTTACATGTCTCCAGAGTATTTGATGCATGGAAAATTCTATGTTCAGTTTTGGTGTGTTAGTTCTAGAGATCATAAGTGGCAAGAAGAACATCAATTTTTACCATTCAGTCTGGGCTGATCTCCTCAGCTATGTGAGTCAAAACTGTATACTGCAATTTTCCTATTCCAGAGCCAATATCATCAATTTACAAGTCATATACTTAATTGTGCAGGCTTGGAAACTCTGGAGGGATGGAGCACCCTTGGAACTGGTGGATTCAACCATAGGAGATTCTTATTCGAAAAGTGAAGTTATTAGATGCATTCATATCGGTTTATTGTGTGTCCAAGATGATCAGGATGCCAGGCCCTCCATGGCAACATTAGTTCTGATGCTCAACAGTTACTCGGTTAGCCTACCAGTGCCTCGACAACCTGCATTCTTTACTCGTAGCAGAACAGGATCTAATAGGCCAAAAGTTCTAGAGTCCGATCAGTCTACAAGCAAGTCAATTGTATGTTCAGTGAATGAAGCTTCAATTTCTAAACTGTACCCTCGATAACGTGAGAAGTCTAGATGACATCAAGGATATAACTCTACGGGTTGAGATGAATAAACTCAGACACGAGGAATGGATTTCAGCACTTGAAAGATTAAGAACTACAAAATGTAATCCCAAGCTTGGTCATTAAGGATTCATTTGGATTGATGGATTTCAAATGAAGGGATTTGAGGTTTGTGTTTTGTAAAACTGTAGGAGAGTTGGCCATTATAGGTTGATTGAGAAACTAAAGAGAGAGATAGAGATAGACCAGATGTATTTTATTATGATCCTTGTAGAATTTGAATCCTCAGCATGAAGGATTTTAGATAGTTATTTCAAATCCATCATGTCGAAGCTTTCAAATTTAATCTAGAAATTCATATCTAAACTATCAAATCTAAATGTGACTATGTGAACTATTCTTCTTAAATGGTCGGTACCAAATTTTCCTTCCAAACCACAGGGGAATGGGCTTTAGCGACGAGGGTTTTGTGACGTACCAAACTTCGTCGCTAAAGATAACCTTTAGCGACAGTTTTGGTGCTTTTGCGACCAATCCTTCATCATAAACTAATGTTTCTTGTGGTGTTATTTTAAAATTCGAGGTAAATCCGAATTTTCTCCATCATGTATATTAATTGCCAAAGAGATATTATCTTCAATGTGTTCAAAGTTTCTGTTTGGGCATGATATGTGGACTTGGTCATGATGACATTTATTAAAATTTGGAGAGAATACAGTGAGGTATTTTCTAGCTCATTACGTATTACTAGGTACAAGTAAAAATTTTCCTTGACCCACTTCACAATAATATCTGTAAGCCCCGACTCTTCTCGCTGACAATATTGACAATTTGAAAATTATTATTATTTCAAAAAAGTATTATATAAAAAATTTTATCAAAATAATGTGGTAGTAACATTTTTGTAATTAAGTGCCATCACATAATTCTGGTGATAAGTTATGTATGAATTTTTTAATTTTATAGTATTAAACCAATCAATATATAAAATAGGAGACACATCAGATTATTAGTGTCTAAAGTTTCATCAAACTTCATGGAGTGAAGACTCTTCATCCATGAACCTCAATTCTAACCGTTTAATTAAACATTTGAAAATAAAAGTACATAAATCACATGGTCAAACACTTTAAAATCACATGAAAATTAGCAAACGGCTTATGTGGGAGCCGCTATTTTCATTCATGTAACTTAGTTGGTAAGATGAAGTGTAGCTATTAGACTATTCATGGATCATGAAAATATTTTCATCCCAAGTATCAATTTCCTTATTTGGATGTCCCCCCCTTCTTAATGGAATGCCCTACTGTCGGGGATTTAGGCTGATTAGCCTGTTGTTAGGGCATCTTAAACAATCTTTGTTTTAGAAGTGGCAACTTTTTCCTTGAAGAATTGCAATGCTGTTTTCATAAAACTAGTTTCACAAACTAGTGTTACCCAAAAACGAAATACTCCATCTGCGTGAGTGTGTGAGAGAGAGATGAACATTTGGAATTGACATGGACAATTAAGAGAACTGGTGACTTGCATAGGCCCAAGTTTAGTCCATGTGTGCGTAAATTGATCTGAACACTTTGTTAGCAGAAGAAAAAAAAAAAAGACCTTGGGACTTGGCCCAGTGGTAGGGGCCTTCCCCTTCTAAGTACTCACTCCTTGATGCATCATGCATTCGTACTTTTATTTATTTATGTGGTTATGCGGACAAGGGTGTCCAGACCATAGTTACCGGGAAATTCATTTTAGAGGGGAAACGTGTTTTCTCAAAAACGCGTTTATGATATCAATAAAGAGCTCGTTTGGAAATTTTGGTGAAACGTTCAGGAAATGCAAAGAAAATTTTTTGAAAACTCTTAAGAAACGTTTGGAAAGCACTTGAAAAATTTGGAAAAAACACTTTGAAAACTTGAAATATTAATTTTTATACATTTTTTCTCCTTAAGTTTTAACTAAGTATCTATGAAATTATTCATCTAGGTTTCCACTAAGTTTTCCAAAGGCCTCAACTAAGTTTCATAAAAGTCTCTTTTGAGTTTCGTGAAAGTTTTACAATCATTTTCTTCTTCTCATTTCCTCCTGTAATTTTTGACCCGTTTCCAACTTCTGTTTTCCATTTTGGTAACTATGGTCCAGACTAGCTTCCGTGTATCTTAACTAATTTTCTCATTGATCGGTTCAAAGTTAGTCTATTCAAGCCAAAACTAGGAGATTCATGTGAGATAAATTTCTCGCAGACCTCAAAAGAATATAACCATATTTTTCATGTTCGATAAAAAAAATTAAGATTATCTTAAAAAAGGAGATATATTTCGGACAGTAGCCAATACATGAACAAGGTAAAGTTCCATTGAAAAACGCGAACAAGATATACTCGTCTGCATTCCTTCTATGGCTCTTGACAAAAGCTTTGAATGGCAGCATGGTTAGTTTATGACTTTTAACGGTTCTTCTTTTCGTTTTCTGTTACTGTATATTATTTCTTCACATTGTGCACGATCACATTGTGAGTACTATCCTTCTAGTATAAATTAATTTCTTTTTATAATGATTGGTGGATTTTTTTTTTTTTTTGGGGTATTTCGGAAGTAAAAATAATTAGAAAGGCCCTTATAAAAGAAGTCTCCATACAGACTCCTAATCTGATTAAGGGGTTATCTAGCACAATAAGACTTTCAGGTTCACTCATTCTTAGTTTTGCTAAAGCATTACAGTGGTTTCTCTCTCAAAAGATATGAGTGGTACTGGTAGTGTAATGTTCCATAAGGTATCTAGCATCCTCAACGAGGCCAGGTGGGGTTGATTTTTGCTCATCCATTTCTCTTCTCTCTGTTAGAATAAAATTATTCTTTTATTGAAATTCCAAAACTTTATTTACATTATTTAATTATTCGATTGTAAGTTTTTATTACAAAGTTTATTACATCATTTGTTACATGAGATTTAATGGGGTGTTATAATATTTACTAGCTATTCATTGAGAAGTTTAATAGTCATAATGGCTAGTTATACTAAGTCTACATAAGACTCTTATTTGGTTTTGTTGGAGACACACAAAAAAAGAGATATACTTGAGATACAAAAATATATATATACACCATCTTCTACATACATCTCTTTGCTTTTGATATTGTGTTTATGGACAACCGTGGCTGGGACGGTTTATTGTTCTTCCGGTAGACGTGATTTTTAAGGAGATATGCTGTGAGCAATTGGGTTGAATCTTGGAGTAGCTGATCTCCGATTGTATCTTCACGTAGGGAGGCATAGTTGCTTTAGGACAGTGATATCACGCCTCTCAATTCTCACAGGCCAACTTTTCTATTTTCCTTTAACTATGTTTTATTGTTTATCAAGTTAATACTATTGTACTGTAATTTGATTTATTGTTAAGTTATGATTTATTTGTGTTAATGAGAATTACAAGATGTGTTTTTATGAAATTTTTCAAACAATCTAAAGCAACTGTATGTTTATAATTTTGTGGTTATAGTTAAATTTTTTGCCATTTAAAAATATGAAAATTGCTATCTCTGTATATGAAAATTGTTGTATACTATTTTGGCAATGTTACATATACTTTATTCTTGTTTGTATAGAAGCAATGTGTGAGACGTGGTGTTATGAATGAGTTACATAAGACGTGATTTTAATGTATTATCATGTGATTGATAGGGTTAGTTTTGACTCTGCCTTTAAATTTTGCTCTTTGTCTTGATTGTATATCCTTTTAAACAAACATTCGTACCTGTTTCCTTGGAAAAAAAAAACCTATTGTGAATAAAAATAAAACCAGTTTTTTTTTTTGCCGAAAACAAGTTTCTTTTCATTGGAAAAATTCAAATGTATGTATTGTTTATCTTACTTAACATTGGATTGGAACTCTAGAAACGGTTTGATTCATTGAGGTATAAAATTTATATTATACCATAAATACGTGATTGATAATTGGGATGCCATATATATATATGAATATCTATAATTTTGCACGGGGAGTGTGATATGAGTACTTTCAGTCTTGTGAGTGGAGAACCATGAACTGAGACTTGACTCAACTAAGTGGGTAGAAAATTTGACCAATTGTATGTGCCAGACAGTTTACACAGTATCATCCATGTGTGAGGAGTAGGATATCCAAGAGTCATCTTAGACATGTACGTTATATAAACTTCAAGTTTTATTGTTTGGTTATATCTTAAAAAAAAAAAAAACTATCTTGTTCTATAAATTAGAAAATTGGGTTTGAAACTATAGGTCTGTTTATTGCTCACGGTTTTTTTAAAAAAACTATTGGTGTTCACTCAAATCAACGGAAATGATTTTTTATTGCTTGCAGTCTATTTTATGTATTGTTCACTAGTTTGAAAACTTGGGTTACTGTTTAATGTTAATTTTGCAACCAGTTTGCTGGTAGTTTGAAATTTATTGACTGTTTTGTGTTTACTAGGAAAATGGCATATACTATTTCCTGTTTATTGTAAAACCTTATTGCTGGTTATTTGAAACCTAGTGATTGTTCTCCTTGGCCGGTTACATAATTTCTTCTTAATGTATGAGATATATTATGCGTATATCATATAAGTATCTTTTAATAACCAGTTACAAAATTGCATTCATGCTGATATGATAACTGACATTAATGTATAATATTTGTTATTTATGGGGTCGGTTAATTGTGCAAGAATGATATTTGACCGTTTGTGTTTCTTGTTAGTGGATTGTTTTCAAGTTAGAGTTGATGATAGATTACAATTTAGTAATATTATTAAAAGGTGGTCAGGTTAGCAAAGTTTTGATTGATCCGCAGCTATTATAAACAGTCAAGTTTAATTGGAATTTAATTTCATCATTTCATTGGAACCTTTATTTTTCTTAGAGTTCGGTTGGTACGGTCACTTGAATTAAACATGTTATCTATATTTGTTTGTATTTTATGTGAATATCAGTTTTCATCATAGGTAATTTTGAGACTCTACTATGCACACTGTTATGCCATGGTCCCAGTACCAGTGTCGATATATATTTTTATATGAGGGAGACTAGCATGACAGTAGTTGTTCATAATTTTACATTTGGGTTTTCGTCTGAGCAATAAATAAATAAAATATTAAATCTGTTTCCTTCCCATATATGCCACATACTGTTAGGTTTCCATTTGGAGTAATTTATAGTCTTTAAATTCCTATTCTCTGAGGAGCATGCTAGTTGAATGACATAATATGCCGAAATGTGGGGGTTGGTGTTTGTATTCTTAATTTCATGATTTTATATCTTCTAAATTTTTTAAATCTGATCAAGTATTTTACCATGAGAAATTATGTGTATGCTAACCTTGGCTCGTATTGGAGATATTCTGCTGGAAATTTTTTACATGGGTCACATATGATTTCTCCATTATCTTTCTATGATTTTCTATTAACGGCAGTGACAAGGAATTCATTGGATGGAAGTTTTGGGTGGGAGTTATACTTAGAATGATATGTATGGGATCCGTTTCATATATCTTGATGTCACAACCGGGTCAATCTATATTATACAGATTACATATATCTTACTGCTCAAGACGACATGGACTTCTCCATCGATTGTTCTATGGATTGAATATGGTTTTCTATATGGTATTCTATATTTCTTATTGTTCAAGAAGACCGAAGCTCTATCAAGCATTTTGGTATTCTATATACCAATTGCTTAAGAAGACAAGGGTCTCTTATTCTAGCATTTTCTATTTCTTATGGCTCAAGAAGACATGGATTTCTCTACAATTTCTTCTATAGCAGTATTAAATGGTTTTCTATATGCATATTTTCTCGCGAGTGCTAATATCTTTGGTTTCTATGGATCTAGCAAAGAAGGAACTATATTTATTCATTGCTCTAAGCATAATGGCGAGTTGACATGTGGCTTCATTATGAAGTGGTTTTATCCGCGTGGATATTCTCTACGGACGAGTGTTGGAGGCTAAATTCTTTATATATTGAGGCGGGCTTGAGAAAGGAGGCGAGTTTGAGAAGCCAAAATGTTACATAAAATTAATTGCCTCTGCACTAGCACTTGAGGCTAGCTCCGTTATATGTCTGAGGGGGGTGAGCATAAGCCTACAAGGAGTCACCTAGGGAAGTAACCTGTCTTTTGTGATTGGGGACCCCATGAAGGAAGTTCAATGGGTAAAAACAATTCATACTACGTGATTCAAACCCATCACCATTATATGAGGAGACACTAAAAATGTTCTTCTGCTCATCCCTAAGGCATTTGTGCTGTGGAAATGTGAACGTTAAGGAAGAGTATAACCCTGAATGAGTCCAAGACGGGCAAACTCCCCCAGGGTATTCTCGTCACATGTACCCTTGGAGGATTCACCTAAGTGAGAGTCATCGTGAGGCCGCGACTATGACAATTAGGCTGTTCTCTAGTAACTCTCATGAGAATCAAGATCAGTGCATAGTCATAATCTCACCAACCTGCAAACATGTCTAATGGTCGGTACTGTGTGTGTGACATGTTGAATTCTGGCTCAAAGGGTCTAGTTCAAGGTGTAGTCTCACTATGATCCTTCAGAGGGAAATTGTTAACATTAAGTGAGGTTCAAGTCCAAAAGACACCTACACCTATATTTATTTTTGTTTATTTTAAAATTTTAAAATTTGTGGGGGATTGTTAGAATAAAATTATTCTTTTATTGAAATTCCAAAACTTTATTTAAATTATTTAATTATTTAGTTACAAGTTTTTATTACATCATTTGTTATATGGGATTTAATGGGGTGCTATAATATTTATTAGCTACTCATTGAGAAGTTTAATAGTCATAACGGCTAGTTCTCCTAGGTCTATATAAGACTCCTATTTGGTCTTGTTGGAGACACAAACAAAAAGAGATATACTTGAGATACAAATATATATATATATATATATATATATAAACCATCTTCTACATACATCTCTTTGCTTTTGATATTGTGTTTATGAGCAACCGTAGCTGGGACGATTCATTGTTCTCCTGGTAGATGTGACTTCCGAGGAGATAGGCTGTGAGCAATTGGGTTGAATCTTAGAGCAGCTGATGTCCGATTGTATCTTCACGTAGGGAGGCACAATTGCTTTAGGACAGTGATATCACATCTCTCAATTCTCACATGCCAACTTTTCTATTTTCCTTTAACTATGTTTTATTATTTATCAAGTTAATACTATTGTACTGTAATTTGATTTATTGTTAAGTTATGATTTATTTGTGTTAATGAGAATTATAAAATGTGTTTTTATGAAATTCTTCCAACACTCTCTATGTTTGGTTCTTAGTTATGCTGTGTTTGGAACTGAAATCCAAATTTATCAAGGATTTTTGTTCTATTTTCTTTCCCATTTTCTTTTTCTTTTTCTATCATCAAATTTTTGATCCAAACACAACTTTAGAATAGAAAAAAAAAGAAAACAAAAAGAAAAGAAAGGGAGTGTCCTTGTTTTCAAGAACAAATTGCATCAGAAGTCTGTTTTTGTTTTTGTTTTTTATGTTTAATTCCATAAATTAAATAAAAGTAAATAAAAAAACACTTTTCTCACTTTTTTAAAAAAAATTCTGCTTTTATTTATTTTTCTTTTTTTTAATAAATTATTATTTTCATTACTATTTCCCCTTTTCTCCGCAAGAAAATGAGTAAAAAAGGAGAGGGAACACGCTGAACGCATAACGGCATAAGCACCAAAAAGTGAGTCCAACGGCTCACTTGCAGTTGCAGCTTAGGGAGTGCATGGGGCAGTACGCATACACTGCGTAATTTAGCGAAAGCTCGATGCCGATGTAAATCGATCAAGAGCGCCAAATCAACTGCAAAACAACCAGTTGGAGTTTTTCAATTCTCCTGTTTCCCTCACTCCAGGCCTCCAAGCTAAGACTCGAATTGTACTTGACAATGGTGAACTCGGCTTCTCAATATCACCTTCTTCAACTCTGCCTCAATCCAAGCCCCAGAAGAAACCGTAGATTCTACCGCCTTCTACTGCCTCACCTCTCGAAGTTCTTCTCCGATGTTCTTCCTCGCTTCATCGATAGAATACACATTTCTGCTCTGTGACACACCTCCAGATGTGCTTCAACTGGAGTCACTCCGCAAGGGTACGGAGGTCGCGCTTGTAGTAAAACCAGAGGATCCGGTGTCGTTCTCTCCCAAGGAAATTCTGCAAATATAGCAACAAAGCTCAACTAGCACGGGTACTTATCTTAATGGATTGCAAATGAAAATTCTTATCTTTTCTTAACATAAAAGAGACCAAAAATATGTTGGTTTTGAGATGATGGTGGTTCTTTACTTCATGCAATAATTTAGTGACTAATAAAGATAACAAAAGCTAGTTTTATGTAATTAAGGAGAAAAGCTTGGACATGGTTGTTTTGATCCACCAATTCACAACAAGGGTTTCCAATGAGAGGTTTATAACTCAAATCAAGAATCACACCTTGAATTCTTGATTCAAAAAATATTGACTATAAAAATGTGGGTTTTGTTTGATTGAGCATAAAGAGGGAATCTATAATTGGTACCTTAGAATCAAACCTTAAACATGTGCAATACCTATACCAAATATTGATTTGTGCATAAATATTGCCAAAGGGTTATGAATCTAAGTTTTTCTAATGAATCTCATGCTAAATCAAATGAAACTATATAATTTTGAGGATATGACTTTAAAGTTCCTACAACCCATTTTCAACCCTTTGAAGATCCTTGGTGGATCTTCACAACCACATCCAAGAGGTATTTAGCTACTAGAATCCATGTCAAAGAGCATAAAATAAGACAAATCTACCATTAAACTATATATAACTAGTGTTTGGTTACTAAGAAAACGAGGGAAAGTGACAAGAAAATGAGAGAAAATCATTCACTTCATACATATATATATCAAGCATTCATTTGCAATGATCCAAAAGCAATAAATGACATTAAATACAAAGCATTAAGAGTAGATCTAACTAAAAACCTTACAAGATAACAAAAATCTACTTTTTGGAGCTTCTTTCCCGTCCAGATTCTGCAGAAAATGACCTATATCCTTTTTGTCTCGAACACACGGCTTTTATACTCTGCAGAAAAACAGAGTCTGTACACACCGATTGATCGGCCGATCGAACGGTCCAGGCGATCGAACGCCCGATCGATCGCAAAACCGACCCCTCTAAAGTTTGCTTCTGTGTAGTCTGTTGAGGAAATTCCGACGTCACCGATCGAACGACCGATCGATCAGAAAAACGCCCTCTCTGAAGTTTGCTGCAGAAGGTCGAACAGAGGATCACCGATCGATCGGCCGATCGAACGTTCCGTGGACCGTTCGATCGGGCGATCGATCGGTCACCCCCACATTTGCCCATTTGCCTTAGTTTAAGCTCCAATTCCTGCAAGAAGTGTACAAAAATAGTTTTAACACGTTTTAGGAGTTAGAATACTAAATTAACACTAAATTCAACTAATCAACTAACAATTTAAGCCAAAAGATTACTATTTCTAAGAGTAATCAGTCTGGAGAAGCTTGCAACGACAAGCAGAGGAAATTCAGCTCTCAAAGCAGTGCTGAGGTTCAAGCTCCGGATCGAGGTAGATTGCAACCTACATGTGTGCGATTAAATGCAGCTGTATTTGCTTTTTCACCTTGAATGTATTTTTGTGGTTGTTTTGTTATTTTGGCATTAAAATCTGGTCCTGATATTTTGCTTTATATTTTGGTTTCTTAGTTTCTGTCAAAATGTAGTTTTGAATTACCTGTTTTTGCTTTCTTGTTGAACAATCTCTCTCACTCTCTCTTTCTCTCTCTCTAACCTAGATTGACCTTGCTCCAAAAATATATGAAAAAAGTGTTCTTGGTAATATGGATTTATACCTTAAGATGGACGTAGACGAGGTGAATAGGTCTCTACACATTTTCTAAGCAAGTGTTAGCAATGATTAATCTAAAGCAAATAGTAAACATAAAACAGAACACACAACCATTAACATACAAGATTTTTAGCGTGGAAACCCTTGCAGGAGAAAACCACGGGACCTAGTCTAACTCCAATCAAGCACTATATAAGGAACAAAGTACAAAAATGCCTTACAACTCTTTCACATCATTGAATCCACAACTTGTTGAACCTTATAGCTTGTACACAATCTGAATCCACGAACTTATTCCAGCACTTGATTCTCCACTGAGTCCACAATGAAACTTTTTGATCTAGCAACTTGAATCACCACAAGCTACTCTCTTTTCTTTGGTATGAAGGAAAGTATGATGGAGAGTCCTCTTAGAACATGTAGGCTCTTAACATATGAAGTAGAGGACTCTAAGTGGGAGAGTGCACACACAAAATACTTGAATCTATTCTCTCTCTATCCTTTTTTCCCACCCACTTGAATCTCTTCTATATATATATATATTATGGCAGCTGCTACAAGCCCTTGTTGGTTGAAGAAGAAACCCCTAGAATCTCTCTCCCTTTGATCCCCATGTGCACAAGTGTATGGGCAAGTTGATTCCCATGTGGGCAAGATGTATGGGCAAGATGTATATATGATACATGCTTGTAAATGATGTAAAATAATGTGTCTTGTTTAGTTGAGATTCCTCCCACATGTACTCACATGTTCCTTGATGAGCTAAAGCTATTTTTTTAGCTTTTTAGTGCTAGGCTGGAAAGCAATTTTGGACAAAAACTGTCCCAGTGCACCATGGCACAGTTTGGTGCGCCTGATGGCACAACTCTCTACCGTTTGAATATTTTTTGCTGAGGGGAGTGCGCCATGGTGTGGTTGAAGTGAGCCACGGTGGAGTCCATGGTGCAGTTTTCAGTATTGTAGCCATAACTTTTCCTCTAATGAGCCTTTTTGAATTCGAACCATATTATGGTAAAAAACCAGCTACAAGAGAACGGATCTACTAGAGGCAGATTCACTTGAATTTTGTTGGTGACCCATCTTCTCAAAATTCATCCAACTATTGTTGATTCTGCCCTTGAGACTTTATGGAAGCAAATTCCTAACATCTAAGGTTATTACAATGTGATCAATGTACTCGAGACTCACACATGACATAAAGAGATTTTAGCTCTCAATTTATATGGCACAAAATGAGTCAATTTTCCTAACAATCTCTTCCTTTGGCCATATTGTGACAAAACCCAATGATTACATTGAAAACACTCACAATCCCGAAACATATAGAAACAAGAACGAAGCTCCACTCTTTATAGCCTAAGTAACTCACCTGGTGATAAATCCTTAGCATAAGATCAAGTGTAAATAGAGAGGTAAAATGGAAAGCAACCAATATTACTCCCCCTCAACCAATACTACAATGATATACTCCCCCTCAACACATGCATAAACACCAAGCAAAATTAATATGAACCATTAATCATTTAAAAACAAACAAGACATTAAACAAAATACTTCTCTCATTTTTTGACACAAAATGCAACCACAAGATTTAAATGAATATACACAAAAACATATAAATGACTTGACGATCACAAATTTTAAGAAACTTATAAAAAAGATTCATATGGCAAGAGCTCAAACACACATATCAAGTACATAAGTTCATAAAGACACGTTCAAGATGAAGATCACATCAAGTTTTTGACAAGATGATGATGGTCATACCCAAATGACAAAGTGAGTGTGTGGGCATCAAGAATAATAGTATCAAGCCTTAAGAACAAAAGCATATTTTTGAGTACTAGAATGAAGAATTCACAAGAGATATCATTTAGCATGAAAATCAAACCGATTAAAAACCAATCAAAACTTAAACATTAAAAAATGCAAAGACTCCCCCTCAAATGCATAACACCTCTCAATAACTCACTTTTTTAAGGCCAAAGGTGGCTTTTACTCTAGTGTGCATGGTAGCCTTCTCTATGATGCTTCAAACCAAGTTGCACATTTTGGTGAACGTCTATAGTAGCTTTCACTTTACACTCATAGGTAGCCTTTTCCTTGGTCATGACTACATAAAATTCTTTTGAATTTGCAGTAAATTTTTTTTTTTTTTTTGAATAAGCAGCTCACTCTTGATATTCTTTTGCATTGTGAAAGCACAAGAAGGATGCAAGGCATTTAAGAGTATAAACTCTAGAGAGGATATGCAATCATAGGTCTTTTCAAGTACAATACTCATGGAATTCAAATGAAACAAATATTCAACAAAATATTTTTAGACTCAACAAGTTTCTTCTCGATAAAAGTGCACGAAAGTGTCAATTCAGTTATGAAAATCATCACTCGGACATACAAGACACTTAGTTTATACTTGGCATGAATAAAGAACTCTTCTCCAAAAAAATGTATATTGATTCCATCATATAAAGTCAAATATAGATTAATCAAAACTATGAACACAAGTCAAGAACAACAAAACCTTTTTTTTTGTGTTTTAATAAAAACAAATAGAAATATAACAAAAGATAAACAAAATTACAAAAAGGGTCATAGCACTAGGACCAGAAGAATAAACATGAAGCACTCAAATCCTAGGTTACAAAAAACTCAAGCATCATCTGACTAGACTAGCCTTTGCATAATTCCTATGGCGATTGTGGGGGAATAACCCCCGGCCCAACCCAACTCAATAGGTGAGGCCTAATCTGCGCAAATTAAAGTTGGGGCTGCCTGGCAGGCCCAGATCAGAATTAGAGGGAAGGCCAGCTTTGACTGTCGACCTCCTTCCCAGCGTAGCCCAAATTGCAAAAAACGGGCCCAAACCGCTAGCGGTCTTTCGACATTAAATGCAGAGTTGACTCGCATTAAATGCACAAGCGGCTACCCACGTGACGTCGACGTGCATGTTCGGTCAGCCGAAATCCTCCACGACGGTGCGCCAGACTCTATAAATAGTCAAGCAGCGTCAATGATGATGCCTACCCAGCAGGCCATGAGAGCCTGCTGGTAGGCCAAGGCAAAACACACTCCCTCGAGAACTCTATAAATAGCCAAGGCATCGAGAGCCATGTATGGACAGTTAACTCCAAGTATTCACAACTTTCATTCATCTTTATCGATTAAGCTTGCTAACTTAATCTTCGGAGTATGATCAGCCCACTAAGGGTCGACCCATTCTAACCTCCTTGTCTTGCAGGAAGAATTCGGACTCATCCATTTGGAGCTTGAGAGTTCGGCCCAACCTTCCCGAAAAATCCCACCTACAGCGATCTAGAGGCTTAGCATACATATTAACACAAGGATGCAAGTTCGACTTTCTAACCAAAGTGATCCTTGTTTTTGGTTTAACAATTTTTTCAAAAATTTTGGGTTGAAAGTATTGAGCTTGATTATCAAAATGATTTTGTTTAAAATTTCTTCTAGAGAAATATCTTGTCCTTGGTTGATGATTCTGAAAAGAATTATGAAATATTTGATATGGTCTTTGATAATCTTCAGCCAGGACTTGAAAATAATTGTTGTAAAATTCATTTTGATACATGGGTTCATATTAAACTTTCATCCTTGGGACAGTGAACCTTTTAAAGCAATTTGGCCTAATATGTCCTTTAATTCCACAATGATGACATATAGGTACAAAAGGTACTGGAGAAGGTTGAGTTAATCTTCAGCCAGAACTTGAAAACGATTGTTGTAAAATCCATTTTGATACATTGGTTCATATTGAACTTTCATCCTTGTGACAGTGAACCTTTTAAAGTAATTTGGCCTAATATATATCCTCTAATTCCACAATGATGACATATAGGTACAAAAGATACTGGAGAAGGTTGAGTATTTACCTGATAGGGCATTTCATTTTCCCTTGGTTGACGTACCTTGCGCTTTAGAGGTTGATGCTTTGAGGATCGCTGATTTTTCAAAAAATTTTGATTTGAAGTTGACTTGAATTCATTAATGGTTGGGAAAGGCACAGATTTTGGTTCCTTGATTGCATTGGATGAGGAAGGTGTATCTCCAAACCCTATGCCACTTCTATCATATGAGCTCTTCTGAATGCTAATCATATGCTTCAACTTTTCCATTGGTCCTACTTGGCGTTTAAAAGTTGCATTGACAACAACCAACTCTTTTTCCAAGCATAACACATTTTCTTCCAATTTCTTCTTGGATTCATTACTTTCTTGTAACTCTTTTTCAACTTCACGTAGTTTATTAGAAAGAGTCTCCCATTCAGTTTCAAATTGATTCAATTTGGTGGAGACTTCAACTACTTCTTGCGTCAGCATGTCTCTTTCCTTTTGAACGGTTTTGTACTTGACAATCTCACCTTCAACTTGTAATCTTTTAGTTTTGTGCATTCATCATACATTTATTTGTAAGCTTGTTGCATCCCATCATCCTTATTTTCAGAACCATTTGAACTTGTCTCACATTCTTGTTCACTGTTAGTTTCTATAACATCATTAGCAGAAACATGAGAGGACGAAGATGATTTAGAATATTTATACACAGATGAAGCAAATTCAATAAAATTATTAGTTTGTTTATGAGAAGAAGATTCCTTGGATTCTTCAGAACTAGTGTCATCCCAAGTGGAAGCCATCACCTTATTCTTTTTCTTTTTCTTTTTTTTTTTGTTTGGGCATTCTTGAGCAATGTGGCCATAACCTTGACATTCGTAACATTGAATTATCTTGGTTTGCTGAGACTTGGAAGGCTCGTTCTTCCTACTTCTAAGAAACTTTCTAGATTTTTCAGCAAACAATGTCATCTCAGCTTGGTCTAACTTATGCTCATCCTCACTACTGTCTTCCTTAAAGAACTTAAGAGCCATGCTCTTATTAGTCCTTTTGTTCTATTTCAGATTTACTTCATGGGTTTGAAGAGAACCTACAAGCTCCTCAACTTTGAGAGTATCAACATCTTTGCTCTCTTCTATGGCTGTAACTTTAGGTTGAAACCGATCTGGAAGAGATCTCAAAATTTTTCTAACAATTTTTGAATCTGAAATCCTATCATTGAGATTAAAACTTGAATTTACTATGTCACTCAATTTTATATAAAATGCATCAAAGGTTTCATTTTCCTCCATTCGGAGAGTTTCAAAATTTGTGGTAAACCTTTGAAGTTTTGACACTTTAATAGCACTAGTACCTTCATGAGTGACCTCTAAAATATCCTATGCTTCTTTAGTAATTTCACATTTTGAAATCCTATGAAATTCTTCAAGAGATACACTATTAAAAATAGCATTCATGGCCTTACTATTCCATCCACAATCTGCCAGCTCAGTTTTATCCCATTCAAACACAGGTTTGGGAATAACTATATTTTCAACAAGTTTTGTTGGAGAAGTCCATCCTTGTAAAACACTTAGCCAAACTCTTTCATCAAGAGACTTAAAAAATGCACGCATCTTAGCTTTCCAATAAGGATAATTAGAACCATCAAATGATAGAGGTCTAACCATAGAACTACTCTATTTAGGAAAATCCATGTTACTAGAAGCACTTTCAGGACCTCACTCAAGAAAAATAGTTTTGAAAACGATTTTAAGAGTGTTCCGCTCTAATACTAATTGAAAAAATCAAGTGTTCTTGGTAATATGGATTTATACCTTAAGATGGATCTAGAGGGGGGTGAATATGTCTCTACTCATTTTTTGAAAGCAATGATTAATCTAAAGCAAACCATAAACATAAAACAGAATACACAACCATCAACACACAAGATTTTTAGCGTTGAAACCCTTGCGGGAGAAAATTATGGGACCTAGTCTAGCTCCAATCAAGCACTATATAAGGAACAAAGTACAAGAATGCCTCACAACCGTTTTCAAACCGTTGAATCCACAACTTGGATTGAACCATGCAGCTTGTATACCATCTGAATCCACGAACTCGTTTTAGCACTTGATTCTCTATCGAGTCCACGATGAAGCTCTTCGATCTAGCAACTTGAATCACCACAAGCTACTCTTTTCTATTTGATGGTATGAAGGAAAATATGATGGAGAGTCCTCTTAGAACATGCAGGCTCTTAACATATGAATTAGAGGATTCTGAGTGGGGGAGTGCACACACAAAATACTTGAATCTATTTTCTCTCTATCCTTCCTTCCCACCCACTTGAATCTCTTATATATATATATATATATATGGCAGCTGCTATAAGCCCTTGTTGGCTGAAGAAGAAACCCCTAGAATCTCTCTCCCTTTGATCCCCATGTGCACAAGTGTATGGACAAGTTGATTCCCATGTGCACAAGTGTATGGACAAGTTTAATCCTCATGTGCACAAGTGTATGGGCAGTTGATTCCCATGTGCACAAGTGTATGGGCAGTTCATTCCCATGTGCACAAGTGTATGGGTAGGATGTATATATGATACATGCTTGTAAATGAGGTAAAATAATGTTTCCTGTTCAGTTGAGATTCCTCCCACATGTACTCACATGTTCCTTGATGGGCTAAAGCTATTTTTTAGCTTTTTAGTGCAAGGCTGGAAAGTAATTTTGTACAAAAACTATCCCAGTGCGCCATAGCACAGTTTGGTGCACCTGATGGTGCAATTCTTTGCCATCTGAATATTTTTTGCTGAAGGGAGTACGCCATGGCACGGTTGAAGTGCGCCACGATGGAGTCCATGGTGTAATCTTCGGTATTGTAGCCATAACTTTTTACTCAGATGTCAGATTGATGAGAATTATAGTTCTCTGGAATGAAGACTCGAAGATCTACAATTTTTCCTATAATGAGCCTTTTCGAATTCGAACCATATCATGGTAAAAAACCAACTACAAGAGAACGGATCTGCTAGAGGCATCTTCTCAAAATTCATCCAGCTGTTGTTGATTCTTCCTTTGAGGCTTTATGGAAGCAAATTCCTAATATCTAAGGTCATTACAATATGATCAATGCATTCAAGACTCACACGGGACATAAAGAGATTTTAGCTCTCAATTTACATGGCACAAAATGAGCCAATTTTCCTAACAATATAGAACCGTTGATAAACATTGGATTAAATGTTTTGGTTGTGCAAGCATTGTGGCTAAACTTTGTCTTGTTTTAATTTCATCTATTTCTCAAGCACATGCATTATTTTTTTTCCTCATCCCCTTTTGCCTTAGAGCTGTTTCCTCCATAAATCCATTTGCTATATTAAGTTGAGAGTTTCTTGTTTCGCAAAATTTTGTTCCTTAGGACAAAATGGACTTGGAGACAAAGCAAATAAGGCTTCAGTCTAAACCTTTGTGGATTCAATTCTGGTTGGAACCATCTAACTTAGTGAGAAAGGATTTTGAATGTATCCTGATTTTTGTTCAATAAAGTTCCTTGCAGAGTATTTACTATGTAAAGTTGCAGAAAGAAGCTGAGATTCTTTATTAAGAGAAGTATATGGGGACTATGACAAATTTAGGATCTGAAGCCCTAGAGGCTAGAGTTTGAGTTACCATAAGTGTCGAAATGCTTTGTTGGGATTGTTAGTATTAGTTATTTACATGTGATTTAGAACTTCATTACAGTCTAGTTGATGCCATCTCAGGAGCAGAATGAGCACATTTTTTATGCTAAGGAGTAAAATGGTTTTGAAGTGGTCCAATTCAAATTGCCGGAGCTGGATCTATCCTTGATAAAATAAGTGTCCTACTAAACACACGATTTTTGATACAATAGGTTCTGTATATATTGTGTATATATAATTACACACACATGTCTATATATAAATATTCTATACTGAGAAGTTTCTTAACTCTTCGAAGGCGAGAAGATGTAACTTTTTGCTGAAGTTATGGATGTAGACAATAATCTGGTAAAAGATAGAACACTCCTTTTAGCTCCCAAACCATAAGTATTCTGATGTCATGAACAAACGCAAGAGAATTCATGCACATTTTCGAGGTTTTTTAATTTTTCAATAAAGGTTCTATTTTCCAAACCTTTAAGGGTTTCAGAACGCTCATAGAATCATTCAAAGATACTTTAAATATTTTCTAAAATATTCTTATATTTTTCTAAGTATCAAACATGAACAATTCAATCAATTTTTCAATTTTCCTTATTTTTCAAGCATTTTTCTTTTTTTTAAAAAATCAAAAAATCCAAAAAGTTTTCAAATATCATGAAACCTCATACGGTTATTCAACACATTTTTTAAAGGGACATAGTGCAAAATGTTAGCCAAAAAATGCAAAACCCAAGGCTGTAGGAGCAAATTTTCAATTTCTGCAAATACCCATTTTTACAAAAACATGCAAAACTACTAAAATTCAATCAAATGAGCATTAAAAAGCAGAAATAACACCAACAGAGTGTTCAAAATGCATCAAAATATCAATTTTGACTATTTACACAACTCAGACAGAGTTCTACATATCAAGATCAACACAAAACAAAAAACCCACCTCTTGGAGTTCTCCAGCGCAATCTTTTTCTCCGACAACAATTCCAGCGACGGTAACTACTTCTGGCAACTCTCCAACGTCCTTCAAACTCACTTCTTCAATGCCCAAGGGTTCTTCAATGCAAAAATCTCGAAAAAGCTCTCAAACCTTCAAATTTCCACTAAAACCTGTAAGCCCCGAATGAAGGAGCTACGCTGCTTTTAAAATCCCAAGCCTAGAGCCACTAGTAGTGGAGCCTTGGCAATTTTATGCTTGGAGTGGTGCCAAAGGCCAGTTCTAGGTAGTTTTTCCTTTTTGCTCGCCAAAATCTGATTTCAAATGCCCCCTTGGGCCAATATGTAATTTTCAAGCTCCAGTCTTCAAAAAATTTCAGTTCTAGGCCCTTCGATCGCCTCGCGGTCAACATCAGACCCTTACTTTATCATTTTCTGCCTCCGACAAGAAAATACAGAAAAAGATGGGCAACTGTAAGCACCTTATTTTTGCTTGCTCGGCAATCTCCGGCCCGACTAGACTCATATTCAAACCGACACAAACACATTCAAGTTCAGACCAACTTTTTAGACTCAATCTAATCAATCAACCGCTTAGCATGCTTGCTAGGCCCAACAAAAGCGAAATGACCAAAATGTCTTTGGAACATTATTCGATCCAATTCCAATTGGCACGTCTTCTTAAAGACGGTAAGTCCTTATTTCAATCTTAATTTCAATTTCGATTCCAGTCCAAGTCAATTAACTCAATCCGGCCTATCTTTCAAGAAAGTTAATTCCTTAGATGGTATATTCATCCAGCAAAGCACGTTTACGGAGAAAACTCCTTGGAACTCAAACTTGTTGATCGGGACAGAACTTAAGTCCTCGAGATAGTAGAACGATTCACTTCTGGTGCCTACTAGCCCGTTAACTTAAAATGTTCACTATTCGGCATGTCGATTGGGAAAATACCTAAAGCCCGAGACGATAAGACCATCCAGTAGCTTCCCAAGATCAGACAGTCTTTGGAATGAATGCGCACCATCAAAGTGGTGGAAACACTCACAAACATCGCAACCATTAGAGTAACAGAAACACTCGCAAACTGGTCAACATTGAGAATTGCCAACAAACCCCTTATGTCACAGGACCTAACATGCCTCTTGGCCGTGGCATGTTTATCAAAGGATGAGATACTTTTGGAAACCAACTCATCTCACATTGTTATAGTGACAAAAACACTCAAAATCCAAGTCAACACCAATGCCTGCTAGACCACTCTAGTAAAAAAATGACCAAACTGCCCCTTGGGCCCTATCGACAAGCTTTTTAAGAAAGTACCTAAGCCCTCAGAGAGGTAAGTCCACCCTTTCTAGGATTGTCCCAATAAAAATCTGGCATGTTACAGTGCCTTCTTGTTAGTTTTGGATCAATTTCGAGATTAACCGGTCAAAATGACCATTTTGCCCCTAGGCATTTGATTGCCCCCGGGAACCACACCAGCTCTAGGTATCAAACCGGTTATCTTCTAGGAATGCTTTTAACAGTATTCCCAATCTTCGAGTACCCTTCCGGATTCTACTGAGTCCATTCCGGTAAACCCGGTGTAAAATGACTATTTTGCCACTAATGAGCTGTTCACCCTTTTCAACCATACTAGCTTTTGTTGTCAATCCAGTTATCTCCGAGACACTCTTTTAGGGATTCTTGTCCATTCTTGGCCTTCTGGATCATTCCCGGACTTTCCGAAGTCACTTCTAGTGGAGCCGGGCCAAAAATTACATGGTAGTCACTTGGACGGGCACCCAAATCTTCTACCTTGCGTCCCAAGGGTCAAAAGATCTATTTATTGCCACCTTAAAAGTTTTCCAAAGAGGTTGGCATGGCGCCAAGCCAAAAACCATAGGCGCCAAACCTTATTCTGGTTGCCTATAAATACAGACCTCCCCCTGCGTAAAAAGAATAGGTAAACTTAGTCCAGAAGCGCTGGTTCACTGAAAACAGGCTTCAAAACCCTAGTTCTTTCAAGCTTTCTTCAAACCCTAGCCTTTGACAGATTAGAGGACTTAGTGGATTTTGACACGTTTAAGCTATTTTCACATGATTATGTTCAAGGTGTATATTTGGTGTTGGATTGTTATTTATAAATTATATTTATTGATGAATTATACAATGTGGTTTCGAAACTAACATGGCTATGGTGATAGGAGCTAAAAGAGGTCAAGAATTGTCAATGTCAACCAAGGAGTAAATTCATCAGGTGTGTGTGCCGTGATAGGTGGGAATATAAGATAGTCTTCTTCATATTGAATGGATTGTTTGTTTTTCTAATATGTATGGTGGCAATGAATTCATATGGTGTTAATGATGGTCATATTGAGGTGATATTGGTGATTATATATATATATGTATACGTATGTGGCGATATTGCATACCATCCGTATCGTATGCCTTGTATTACACTAGAGAGAGTTAGTCATGGTGGGCTAACCAAAGGCTTAGTCAAGGTGGAAGGGCCTAGGGGTGCCACAGTGGGAATTCCTTAATAACGAGCTATCGATATGTTGGGCCAACGTTATTTAAATCGCGCACACATTCGGGTGTTTCATGCATTGCATCACAAGATATCATTGATTAGTGGATTATCTGTTGATAGCTGATTCTGTGATTATGTATATAACGTTATTTATGAGTTTGATTATCTATCATGAGTTTGATTATTTATCATGAGCACGTTGACAATTAGCTCATACTCACACCGACTGTTTTGGTAGGTAACTTGGAGATGACTATTTGGTTCACTGTAGTTTTAGTTTTAGCTGCGGTGGTATTCATGTCGGTGTCAGAATATCATGTCTCGGGGCTTGGGAAAGTTCTTGTTGCTTTACTTTTAGTTTTTTGTCATATTTGTATAAGACGTTGGGATTTGAGTTATATTTGTATTTTGTTTTATGTTACACTACTACATATTCAGATTATAGCAGTGCCCTTTTACCGGCTGAGTGATATAATATACCAGCGCTTTTGTAAACCGCCGTTAAAGTTCGTCCATATCTCAGACAGAGGAACGACAAATTGAGCGACGCCATTTTGGGAGTTATAATATACCGGCGCTTTATAAAACGCCGTGACAAGGTTTTTTAAAAATTAATAAATCCAAAACGACGTACTTTTTATTTTGGGGGGGGGCAATATTTGCCAAAACCCTAGCTGGGCCGCCTCTTTCCATCTTTACAGAAAGAAATCTCCCTTCACTCTTCTGTCGTACATTTCACTCTATCTCTCCCCTTCAAGAAATCTCCCTCCTCTTTCCACCTTCCTCGGATACGTCTCGCTGCTATAAGCCCCACTATTTCTCGTGAATTCACTGGTGCTGAATGCTTTAAGGATTCCATGCAGAATGTTTGAGGATTCGATGCTGAATTTTGAGTGCTTTCGTTGTGTGAAATCGCTGGTGAGAAGAGTTGACATTCGGTATGTTTTGCTCCTCCTCCTCTTTATTTACCTCTTTTCTTTATCGTCCAGCTAAACTTTGAAATCTTCCACATTCTTCTCCCCCCTGTTCTGTTTATTATCTTCATTCTATGCTGAACGATTTGAGGAATGATTCTCCCAACTTCATGTTCAATTTTTATTTTTTTCTCTACTTTCCTTTCAGGTTGTAATTGCGACCCTGAAAGAGTTTTGCACCTGTTATGAATCCATGAACAGAGTTTATGATTTTGGAAGTCTATCAGTTTAGGTAGTTAACAATGTGAGTTACTCAAGTAATTTTGATTGGATCAATTAATTGAAAATGTAATTACTTTAGTGCTATTGTGTTGGGAAAGCTATCACGGTGCTACTGGCCTGGAGTGTTTCGTCTGAGCATCCCATGAAATATTGAAACTCGAAATCTGAATTTTTTTTGTTTTTTCACCCCTCATCTGAGGGAGAAATACAGAGTGATTGAAGTAGCTAATTTTGGTAGTTTTAGCTGATCAACCCGAACTCCTTTTTTAATGGAAAAAACTTGGAAATAATGTTTCTGTGCATATGGTGCTTGTGTCAATTAAGAGCAAGTCGTACGATTGTCTTGCCTACTCGAGTGTTGTTTTTCATTTTTGAGAACACAAAAAAACAAGAAATTTCTTTTCTTTTCTTTTCTTTCAAGAACACAAAAAACAAAAATGAAAATAAAAGGAATACTTAAAATAGAGTCCTTTGGATTCTGAATGCTCCAACAAATATCAAATTCTATCTGAATTTGAAGCCATTGGAAGCACATAATACAAGGATGTGTTACGACTATGATATCATAATGTGGACCATCCAAATTACCAAGCAGCATGAGCAACTCGTCAAACATGCAAGTGCTAAGATGTAGAAAATATGTTAGCACTGATTGGCCTTCGTCCCTTTTTTTCTTTTACGACACAGGAGAACCTGTCCAAGATAAGGCCATTCGAACTTACCCTTGATAAGTAAACTTTTTCGAAAACTGGCACACACCTACAATTCATTAGCTATTTATAGATTAAAGAGTTCAATAGTGTTAGCAGCTGAGTTATCATGTTTTAACTTTTATTATTTTGGTCATATTCATAGCACAATTTTTCAAACTCTTTCAGGGTAGTTTATGCCCTATGTTTCTGTGTATATGATTAGATACTTTAACAATAAATCAGATAGTGTATATTTCTCAAACGTCACTCTTTGACAATCGGATTCCGTATGCATATGTGATAGTGTATTTTCATTCATTGTCGATTGACATGCTTAGGGCTGCTTGGTTATACATCCCAACGTAAATGTTCTAGATTTCTTGAAAAGTACGATTAGAGTTCTGTTTGTGTCCAAGAGCTTCATTTATCTATGATCGATTCTTAACTCAAATTAACTCGAATGAACAGAGTTCTGTTTGTTAGACGATTCCCTTTTTATTCACAAGAGTTTGTTAGATATTCCTTTTTTTTTTTACTGAGGTTACCTGTTGCTGCTTTGATATTATCCTCTTTCTTTCTATTTGTATTGCACATATATGCAGTTATGAACTTTATTCTTTTCAAGAGAATTTCAATTTAAAAGAGTACTCTTGTTCTTCCAGAGGTTATTCTCTTGGTCTTCAAATGTAAAAAGAAAAATAAAGCATAAAATTGGTCTCTTTATTTGTTTATTTTTATATCAAAGACATGATTCTAAATCTGAATTTATCGATTCACTCCTTTCCCTTTTAGTTCTGAGCTGAATTGTTAGTGTGAAGATGTCGTTTTGTTCACTTTATCTCCTTATCATGCTCAGAACCTATTTGAAGTAAAGTCAGCTGATTATTTGAGTATTTTTTGTATTCTTGCATCTATCATGTCTTAGCTACCTCATGTTATTATTCTTTCAATTCTAGGATCCGTTATCACTCTGCCTTTTTTTCATGAGCCTTGGATTCTTTAAATCAATTAAATGTAGACATTCTACAAACTCGAACTTTTCTACAATTATGAGGTTAGGCAAAATTTTCTATGGGATGTGATGTTGTCCTTCTTTCTTTCCTTTGTTTTTATTACTTTTATAGGAGGTCATGAAGGTAAGTTAGTATTGATCATCTTACTCTATTTCTGGAAACATCTAAATTTTAGTTATTTTTTTACATGCTAAAATTTTCAGCAGATTTGTAGAACATAAATTGTAGCTGTAACGCTGAAAAACTTTCTTTTAAAATGTCTATTGCTCTTCAAGAAAGTTAAAGGAGGACATATTAAGTTTAAAAGAAGATTCTCTCATTGCTGCTCAACACAATGAAACATTTTGTTTTTCCTATCTTGTTTTTCTTTAATCTTTTTCCAATCAAATGCAAATGTGTATTAGGAAAGCATCAAGGGATGCTACCCATGAACAAAAAGGACCTCAGGAACAAAAGGCCCAAGGGGCTGTACACTAGTTACACCTGCATGGTATCTAAGAACTAAAAAAAGGGTCTAAATTGGTTGAATCGTACCCGAAAGCCAACTGTACAAAACAGCTAAAACAATTTGCTCCCTTTTCTCTTCTTTTTTTTCTTTTTCTTTTTCTAAAAACGTTATAAAGCTTGCTAGGATGTAAATTTTTATTTAATTGCCTTTTAGTTTTTGCTTTAGGACTTTTTTTTGGTTTGAATGTAATTTTTATTTCATGAATGAACAATTATGAGAATATGGCTGCCCCCACCACCTTCTACTTGGATATTTCATGTTTCTTTCCACTTGGAGATGCAATTATGACTTTTTTCTCTTCTTCTTTTTTTCGTTTGTTTATTTTTATGCCAGTATCGCTTATAAATGATTATTGCTAGTTGGGATTAAAATTTGTATGTTTGTGTTCTTGAGCTGCATTTCTTCTACAAGAATGCTCACAACCTGTTAAGAATTGGATTTCACTGATCACAACCTGTTAAGAATTACTGTTTCCACGACCTGTTCTCTTGTTATCTATGGGATTTCCATGTTGCTTTTTGGTGTATTAGTGGCTTTGATTTTGCTTTATCTGTTTATTTTTGGCCATGTTTGTGGAAAAATAGCGTAGTTTGTTGGTGGTTTTAGTTCACTGTTTAGTTGGGTTTTCTATTTAAGTCCACTTAAAAGTGAACACCAATATTATTTTAACGCTATCTCAAAGGTAGAAATAAGATGGAAAAGGGTTGGTTCCTTTTATATTTATTATTTTTTATTTTATGGCCCCTCACTCTAATAATCATCTTTCAAATGAAATGTTTGCAATTATATTTTCTTTTCAATTTTTTGCAGGATAAGCTGTCATTTTGACCTGCAGAGACAGCTTGTGGATACCAAATTTAAGTTGGAAAAATTGGCTTAAAAAAAAGAACCAAAGCAATAGATGGTAATTTAGCAAAGGAAGTGGACAATGCTAAGAAAGAACTTGAACGGGTTCTCAAGCTAACTTGGAAATTAATTGGAATTTCAGCACCAAGGGCCATGGAAAAATGCAAGAACAGAAGCTGAAGGATCACCACAGCCTGCTCCTTCGATCTTTGTGAATCAGTATCAGAAAAAAAAAAAAAAAAAAAAAGAACAACGAACAAACGAGATAGATTGAGCAGGGTGCATGGGTGTGTCCGTACTATGCTTTGTTTTTCAAAATTAGGAGTCTCTATTTTCATAACTGTTTCAAATGCACCTACAACCTATATACATACATGTTGGGAACTCAGTTTTGTATTGCCATTTGAAAATACAGCTTAACCCATGGAAGAGGAACAAAGAAAACATGATCTTGCATAGTTACATAAATTGTTTGGTCAGTCACATTATCCCATGATCTCTTCAGGTCTCCATGGGTGTTGCAATCTATGCTTGCTCCTTTGTGAAGTCTGAATGTGGAAAACAGGATTTAGAGCACTACTCTAGACATATCAATCAATGTTGTCCTGTAATTCTTAAAAAAATAATTAGAGCACTACTTAAAAAAAGAATTTAAAACTATGTACATATATTTGTACAATAAAACACAATATTTTTTGAATTTTGATGGGACATTTGTCCAACGTGGCATACATCTATCTTACAAAACAGATCTAATGGCTGAAATACAATTTGGCCTCATTTTAACGGATTAGATCATTTTCCTTAGCTCCACTTTCAAGTTCAAATTCCACCAAACACATGTCCCACTCCAACGTCTCTCACACGACTCTCTATCTCCCTTCTCTCTTTCTTTCCCTCAGGTGGGTGAAAGGATTAAATGCCCTTTGTACATATTTGACCAACAAGTTTCTCCCTCTCCCACCCACCCAGCTCAAGTTCCTCTCCTAATCTTTTTATAGGTTAGAGCTTTTCTTCTTCTTCTTATTTAAAGCAAATTATAAGGTGATCTCTCTTTGCTCATTTTTTACATCCAATGTACATTTGTCTTAATATTAAGTTTTTGTCCTCTCAAATGCCTTTGTATATGCAGGTTCAACTAATTTGGAGAAAAAACATAGGAATTGTCTATCGGTTTTGAGCAAGACATTAATTTGGTTATCATTTTTTTGGTACCATAGTTTAGTATTTTTTCTAAGTGAAAAGAAAAATGAAAATGTGAAGGCAATGTCTAAAAGAGAAAAAAAAACACAAGATCTGCTAGCAGAAACTAAACTCAATTCTTTTTTTATTGTTTTTGAAGTTGACAATAGACTCGGTTTTGTTAAAGCTTGCTATCTATGTTCATATGGAGTTTGTTGTATTGTGAAATATGTACGTTCTTCTTTATTCCTCTAAGTCTTGAAAGTGTATATACACTTCTAGCTTTTTTTCGTATTAATGCATGAGGATACTTTCGTTTTCATTATTTGTAAACAAACGGAATCTACTATAAATTTTTTTTTTTTTAAATCAGACGAGATCTATTGCTGATTTTATTGGGGGAGAATTCTTGATTATTTCAATTTTTCATTATTTGTATGAGTATTGTTTTAGCCTTTACATACTCTGTTCATGTGACCAATTGTGTATAATAGAATTCTGTACTTAATAATTTCAGACACACGGGGAGAGAGAGAGAGAGGGGTTAAGGATAGAGAAAGTAGTAAAAGAGGTAGCCATTTTTCTTACTATTACTGCTGAATATTTTTTTTTTTTTAACTTAGTGCTATAGGCATGGGTCTAGGGATAACCCATGCTTACGGCACTCCCCGATAAATTGAAAGAAAAGATAAAGGAAAAAAAGGGGCAAGGACAATGTCTAAAAGAGAAGAAAACTCAATTCCTTTTTTTTTATTCTTTCAAAGCAGACAATAGACTTGCTTTTGGTAAAGCTTGCTATCAATGTTCATATGGAGTTTGTTGTGTTGTCAAATATGTATGTTGGTCTTTATTAAGTCTTGAAAGTGTAATATATACACTTTTAACCTTTTTGTATTAATGTACGAGGATACTTTCATTTTTATCATGTGTAAACAAATGGAATCTACTATCAAATGTTATGAAAATCATATTAGATCTTGGAAGAATTCTTGATTATTTAAAATTTTTATTATAGTTCGAGAATTGTTTTAACTTTTACATATGTTCTGTTTGTGTGACCAATTTTGTATAATAAAATTTTTCTTACGATGGTAAAAGCGGTAGCCATTGTTTTACCATTATTTTTAAATATATATTTTTTCAATTTATTAGAGAGTGTTGTAGGCACGGGTTATCACTAGTATATATTGCTACTCTAATTATTTTCCTAGTATTCAGAGCCTTGATGAAAAGGCTTCATCATCTTTTTAACTTTGATTCACAATAGGATGGACCAATGTGATCCTTGCCCTCTGTTAAAAATTTTGATTGGATAGCATTATGCTTGAAAATTTTTTTGGGTCATGAAGACTACATTATCAATTCGTATACTTCGGTAACAGGCTCCAGATGCATCCAGCGCACACTGTAATGTAGTTGGAAGTCTTTATGATAGTGACTCAGGGTTAGAATCGTAGGCAGAAGTGCAGCCACAAATGTAAATGCAGGCACAACAACAACCGTAGCCCAAGTGTAGCCATAAACGCAAATGCAGGTACAACAACAACTACAAGTGCAGCAACTACCACAGGCACAACAAAAATTGCAAGTACAACCACAGAAAATTATATACTCTTCAGCAAATGAGGTAAAAATATGGTACAACCATTATAGCCTGTACTTTTACTCTTAAAGATTGATCATTCTTGATAGGAAGGCGTTAGAAATCCAAATCCGTCAAGATCTCACCCTGAGATTATGCATTGAATTTTTTGTAGTATTTCATAATCAAGCTTGAAAGCTTACCTTATTATTAGAGAAGGAACCCTAGTCAGATTAACTCACGCATTATCATGGGTTTGGTATCAGGATTCATAATAGATGATAAATATTAGAGCACGCACCAACATCCTAACACATTGATTAATGTAGATGATAAATATTAGAGCACCAACATCCTAGCACATTGATTAATGTTTTATGCATGAACTTGTAAATGTACATACTTTAGTTTTATGATCATACCTTGTGCATGAAATGCAAGTACTGGCCCTTCTTATGGCATATATATTAAGCTCAAGCAATTGTAGGGCAACTCTCCTTTGGCAGCTCACCAAAGAATAGTGCAGATAACCCATGATATATGATAATAACTTACCATCAGCTGCTGATGGATCATTGCCCTATAATTGATTTGCTTACTGTAACCTTCTCATGTCGCTACGCCACATTTTGAACCATCCTAACATATTGTAATTGAATTTAGGAACCCCCAAAGAAGAAGAAGAAAAGTTTGCAAGAGTGATGTTTGTTTAATAAATTAAATAATTACATGTGTAGGTTGGCAACCTTGTAGATGTTATTAGTATAAATATACCAAAAGTAGTAGTGGCAAGAGGCTATATTGTTAGTAGAGACCCTACTAAAGTGGTGGGACGCATGCAATTGGCGTTAAGAAATTGTGAAATGCATGTTAAAGAGGTGTTAAGGCCTCAAGAACTTTTGATGAGGCCCAATGAATGTCTCAAAACACTTGGAGATGTCATCGGTGAAAATATTGTTTGGTTATATAATGATATATTGTTCAATTATTTATCTACTATTTTTACAAATTCAATGTACAAGTTCATTCATTTGCCTACTATATACACTAATATATGTGCTTAATTTTCAATTTCAAGTTTATCAAAAGAAGTAATTGTTGTGGCTATATTACAGTTTCAGAAGTACTTCAAGTGGGCATCACTATTTTGTTTGGGAATATTAGAACTATTGTTTTGGTGGTATCAATTTTTGTTTTTACTTTGAACTATTGTCATCGTGGAATTACTTTTTTATTTGTAGTTTGAACTATTGTCTTGGTTGAATTAATTTACGTGGGACATATTATGGAGGTATTGGAATTGTATGCAGTTGACATTGAATGTTTTATCATATATTTATTATGGAATTTTTAGACATTTTGCTCTTATAAAGTGGATGAATATTGATTTAGTTGCACACATATTAGTTACTATTGGTTTTTATATTTTGGTTTGGATGAAAATAGTGGGAGGTTCATAAATTAATACAAATGTAGGTCAATTGAACCATATATATATATATATATATATAAATATATGACAGTTATATCAATTATTCAAAACTAAGAAGGAGGCTTTTGCCGGCGTTTTTCAAAATGCCGTTATACGTCATTGCATTTTCAAATAATGGCCTTGACCGGTGTTTAATTAAACACACCGCCTTAGCTGTTACAATTCAAAAATATAGCTGTTACCTTGTACATAGATTACCAACGCTTCTAAAAGCGCTGTCTAAAATTATTAATATTCCTTGCACTTTTTGCTACCTTTATCGACGCTTTTAAACGCCAGTGAAACTTGACCTGCTAGAATTCCACGCCAGCAAGTGGGCTATTTATGGCACAAAGTAAACGTCGGGAAACACGCCGGCATAGGTTCACGGCGCTTCGAAAATGTCGAGAAACACACTGGCATATCCTTTAATGGCATTTTTGGGACTTTTGCTGGCATTTTGAAAGCGTCAGGAAAGGCCCAATTTGTAGTAGTGTTAGCTTGAGTTTTTATGATGGTTTGTTATGTACCTATATTGAAAGATGTGTGTAAGGTTATGCAATGTTTTACTTTGATGTATTTTATATTTATGTATGGTTGGTCCATGGTTATATAAAACAATGGTGTTTATTCTGCTGTGTTCTATATTCAGGCATGAATTAAGGTATTGTTCGCAGATATGGTGACTTGTGCGATCACTTCTTTCCTAATGTGATACTCATGATGTCTAATTGGGATGGAGTGTGATAGCTTGGCATCAGAGCTGTGGTTTTTTTCAGAAAGTGTATATTTGGTGTTGGAATATTATTAATGAATTATATTTATTAATAAAATATATAATGTAGTTTCGAAACTGACATGGTTGTGGTGATAGGAGCTAAAGGAGGTCAAGAACATTCAACGTCAACCAAGGAGTAATTTCATTGGGTGTGCGTGCGGTGACAGGTGGGAATATAATATAGTCTTATTCATATTGAATGGATTATTTATTTTTCTAATATGTATGGTAGCGGTGAATTCATATGAGGTGTTAATGGTGGTCATATATGAGGTGATAGTGGTTATTATATATATATATATATATATGTGGTGATGTTGCATACCATCCATATCATATACCTTGTATTACACTGGAGAGAGTTGGTTAGCCAAAGGCTTAGTCATGGTGGATAGGCGTAGGGGTGCCACAGTGGACATTCCTTGATAACGAGCCATTGATATATTAGGCCAACGTTATCTAAATCGCGCGAACATTCGGATGTTTTATGCATTGCATCACAAGATATCATTTGTTAGTGGATTATTTGTTGATAACTGATTCTGTGATTATGTATATAGTGTTCTTTATGAGTTTAATTATCTATCGTGAGCACGTTGACAATTAGCTCACACCCACACTGGCTGTTTTGATAGGTAACGTAGAGATGATGGGTTGGTTCACTGTAGTCTTGGTTTTAGCCGTGGTGGCATTCATGTCGGTGTCAGGATGTCATGTCTCGGGGCTTGGGAAAGCTCTTGTCGCTTTGCTTTCAGTTCTTGTCATATTTGTATAAGATGTTGGAATTTTAGTTATATTTGTATTTCGCTTTATGTTAGTTTGAGTTTTTATGAGGGTTTGTTATGTACCTATATTGAAAGATGTGTGTAAGGTTATGTGATGGTTTACTCTGATGTATTTTATATTTATGCATGGTTGGTTCATGGTTATATAAAGTAATGGTGTTTATTCCACTGTGTTCTATTTTTGGGTGTAGATTAAGGTGTCGTTCGCAGGTACGGCGATCTATGCAATCACGCCTCTTCTAATGTGACATTCATGATGTCTAATTGGGATGAGGGTATGATAGCAAAACCGTAGATATTTATGAAAACTTAGATATTTAAAAGTATCAATTTTTGGTTTATTTTTAGAAGTAGTTCAATTGTTTTGTGCTATCTAAGAGGATTGTGAGGGCCTTTTCATTATTTTCATCAAATTCTCTAAGGACTCGACGCCGAACTCATCGGGTTATACTGCTTCGCTATTCTGTGCTTGGGATTACCTTCGGACACTTCTAAGATGGTGCAAGTCAAAGAAGAATTAACTAGTCATCATCGTGTAGAAAACCAAAATTGAATTGAAAAACACTTGAATGCAATTGATTTTGATCACTATAATATGAATTACAATGACATCTAAGTGTTTCTCTTTCTCAAATGCTCTCAAAGCTCCTAAATAAAACCTAAAACTAGTCTATTGAAGAAGAGATCCTAAAATTTAAGCACAAAAATGCCTTAAATAGGCTAAAAAAAATAACAGAGTTTGCGCAAACCGTTCGAACGGCTTGCTAACTTGCTTCAAACGTTCAAAACTAGCCTTTGAAATTTTTTTATCGTTCGAACGCCCATTTGAATGGTTAGCCCATTCGAACAGTTTCATGGACTGTTCAAATGCATGTTTAAATGGTTTGACTGCTTTAACGGTTTCATGGAATGTTCAAACTAGCGTTTAAACGGCCTTTCGAATGGCTATATGAAATCATCTAAACAGTTTATGAAATCGTTCAACTGGCATAAATGGGGCTTTTGAATGGTCTATTTGTTTAGATCTCAAAAAGTTATTTGAAATCGATATATTATGGACCATAGTAACACTTCTAGTATAAGAGATATGACCTTTCAAAGTTTTAGCTCTCTGTACTTTAGCAGCTTGTACCACAGCTTCAACAACTTGTACTCTTATAGCATCTTCTTGAAACTTATTATCTTTTTATCCGAATTGCATTCGAAAGCATTCGATTTAAGCTCAAAAATATAAAAAGCAAAATAAACTTAGTTAATACTAAAATCTAACTAAAGAGATATATATGTTGGCCCAAGTAGGCAATCCAAGAGGGGGGGTGAATTGGGTTTTATAGAATTTATATCAAGAATTGCAAATAAAAATCGTTTATGTATTTTAGTAACAAATAATCAGAGTATATATATCAAGCAAATGAAGTGTACATTAATACAAGTATTTATGCAAGCATGTATAGTGAGCAAGTAAGTAAAACAGAGGCAGAAGAGAAATGCACCAGATTTATAGATGTTCGGCCAACCTTGCCTACGTCCTCTCTTCTTCGATCCTTTCGAAGGAATTCCACTATGTAATACTCCTTACACAACTGCTGGTTGTGCCACGAGTGCCCAGCTCACTCTTACAAAAGCTTCTTCCCAAACTTTCAAAGTTTTTGTCCCAATTTCTCAAACCCAATGTGGGAAGAATTTTTGTTTTCAAACTTACAAGTGTTTTTCCCAAGAACACTCAAACTTACAAGGTTACAAACCCACCCAAATGAGAATGAAAGGTAAAGATAGTTTACAAAGAGTAACTCTCCTAGTGAGTATATGAACGAATACAACTCAATGGATAACTTTAAACACTCAGCAAAAGTATGTGGCAGTGAGGTACAGGTGATTTTCAGCTTCAAGCACTTGATATGAATGGTATGATTGCTCTTCTCTTCTTCTTTGAAGCTGTATGTATCTCATATATATAGGTATGGATCGATTCTAGCCGTTGGAGAAGTATGGGAGAAGATTTGGTTACATTTTTGCCCATACCGTCTGTCAGAAAACTAGCCGTTAGGGTCTAGGGTCGACTCTTTTCATAATGAGTTAACTCTTTTTGTATTTTAGCAGATTTTTCAAGTCACTGTCCAAATGAGATGACTCTTTTGTCCCAGGAGTCGACTCTTTTTGAGCTGTCTGCAGAATTTTTGTTTTCTGTTGCAATGAGTCGACTCTTTTTGGCCAGAAGTTGACTCTTTTGAGTCTCCAGCACAAATCCAAGGCTCTGTTCGAATGAGTCGACTCTTTTTGCTTGAGGGGTCGACTCTTTTTACCAAAACCCATATTTTTGCAACTTTTCTTCATTCTTTTCCAAATCTTTCAATCTTTTCAAGGATCATTCAAATGACCTTTTTAAAGCTTGCAAATGCTTTTTCAAGGCTAGATGACTCAAGAACATCTTCAATCCATTCAAGATGAATTTTCTTCATTTTTATCACTTGTAGAGCTCTTCCATCATCATAGCTTCATCCATTGATTCAAGTCTTCTTCAAGATCTTCAAGAAAGCTTCGATGACTTAGAATCTTCATTTCTTCAATCAATATGGCTTCTCCATGGACTTCAACAACTCTTCCAAGAAAGCTTTTCTACTCTTGTGATTCCTTCCATGTCTTCAAGACATCTTCAAATCTTTCAAGAAAACTTTTATATTTTTGAGTTGGTCTCTTCTTTTTCATTCTTGCAAGATATCTTCAAGTCCTCAAAGTCTTCAATCTTTTCAATAAAAACTTTTAGCATTTTCATTCTTCTCTCTTGATATCCATCATCTTCATGTAATATCAGCTTTGGAATACATTACCTCATCATGCTTTTCATTCTTTATTCAAATCTTTGCATCACAAATCCTCTATTATGATAAGCTTCAAGTCAAGATCTAATTAATAATTCATCTGCACACTAAGTAGAATTATTAGATCATTTAACCATGTTTTGTTATCATCAAAATCAGGGCATTGACTCAACAATATAAACTTCTAAATTGAGGCTAATAAAGCACAAATTAAGGTATTGTAATTGCAATTTTGAAGCACAATCAACAATGAAGATGAGAGTTCAATGTTTAATGAAAGGCATTGAAGGCATCTTACATCTAGATTTGCAGTAGAAAATTTGAACTGTATGGTTGTAGCATATATAAACTTATAAAGGTAGGTAATGAAAATAGTTGCAAATATGATAAACTAGGGTTCAACATGGACAAAGGAAGTTCCCTAGCCTAGGGCGGAACTGCCTTTGGGGTGAGGGGTGCCATGACATCCTCAGTATTTCATTAACATTTGTCTATATTGTGTATATGTCTAATATTCTAGTAAAAATTGATTGTACAGGCTCTAGACAATTTAAAATCCTCCTTAAAGCCTCTAAACCAATAAATTATCAAAATTTTTGTACAATGCACGTTGAGTTCTACTTATTTTTTGTTTAAGAAACAATTAATTTGTTATCATTTTTCATATTTTGTTGAAGTTGAATAGAAACTAGTTTTGTTTTTTCATGTAAAAATTTAGTATTGCATCCTAATATATTTCTCATACTTTAATTTAGAAATATGTGCAAACAAAATGTAGAGTACAATAAGAGTAATGCTATATAATTTTTTTTTTTTTTTGTATAGAATGAGAGAATTGTTTGTGATCTATTCATTTCAAATCCGAACACTCACTATTTTGACTCATAACTTTAAAAAAAAAACATTATTGCCATATCATTCTGGTGGAGTTTTGTGTATAAAATTCTTGTATGAATAGAATTTTTTATATAATTTTTTTAGACAAAAAAATTCTATCCAGGCAAGAATTTTATACAAAAATGCTATTCTTTTATAAAATTTATACATAAAAAACTTCACTAGAATGACATTGCAATAGATTTTTAATTAAGAGTCATTGCAATGGCTATTTTGTTTCAAAATGAAAGGCTCAAAATTAACCACATCATTCTGCATTAGAATATTGTATAATTTGTTCTGTGTATTTATTGCATTACCCATAATTTTATTTAGGAAATAATGTTATTCTTAGAAAAAAATTCATACAAAATTTGCATACACAATTATGTGGTAGTGGCCGTTTTGTAATTAAAATTATTTTGGTGGGTGTTTATTTTGAAGTGAAAGGATCTCATTAAGACACATCATTCTGTATAGAAATTTTGTATGAATTTTTTGTTTGTATAGCATTACTCTTTTTTGAATTGGTAAAAATTTGTGTTTTACGTTGTGGCATCCCTAAAACAAAATCTTGGTTCTGCCTTGATTTGCCCTCCAAAAGTGCGTTGTAAATCCGCAAGCTTACGATAGGCATTTGTAGTCTAATTCGTTGAGTCCAAATATTGATTCTCTTGAAGACTGAGCCCAATATAGGGTATTGATACTTAGCAAACACTAAACCACGTAGAATTGAATAGTAACTAGGTGACTTGTATCTAAAATTTGATCGAAAATCTTTTGATATTGAGAGTTGTGGTGTTATTCTACTATTAAAATGCAATTGAAAGCAATTAACAACTAAGCAAGTAATTAAATCTAAACAAATGAAATTTAGAGACAATTAAAAGAAGCTTGGACACAATTGATTCGATCATCCAAGTTCAACAAGAGTTTCAATTGAGGAATTTATGACTCAAATCAAGGATCACTCCATAGATCTTTGATTCGGAAGATTTATACCATAAGAGGAGTTACCAAATGAGATTATGAATCTAAGGTTTCTATTAGATCTACAACTCAATTAGGTAGAATTAGAGAAATCATAAGATGATTCATTGAAATTCATATACCTCCATTGAAATACTTGAAGATCCTTGATTGATCTTCACAACTGCATCCAATGATGAGTTTAGCTACTTGATTCCATAGCAGAAAGCATGAAGAAATAAAAATCTTGCATTAAATTGAGAGAAAACAAGTGTTTGGTTGCAAGAAAAATGAAGGAAAGTGCAAGAAAGTAAAGCAAGATAGAGTTTATCTCTCTAAAACTACCCCTAATACAAAATATCTAAGCTAACCTAAGCTAAGGAATGAAAGATATCAAAAGATCCCCTAAAAAACGTCTAAAACAGCCTTTTATAGTTGATGCAAAAATAGGGTTTCGTCAGGTGAGTGCTGGGTGAGTGCTCGGCTAACGCTCGCCCAAGAGACTGAGTGCTTGGCTAAGCACTCGGCTAGTGCTCTTGATTTACTCGGAAATCAACTCTTTGAAGTTAGCGCTCCTGAATCAAATGGCTAAATTGGCTTGCAAAACCTAGAGATCAATGCATTTTTTTCGACGTCCGATCGCTCGGCCGAGTGCTTGGTAATTGCTCGGTGATCGCTCGTTTTGGCCATTTCTTCTACAATTAAGCTTCATTTCCTGCAATTAGATCAAAAAGGAATGTTTAGGACAATTTAAGAATAAAATACTAATCTAATACCTAAACTAGAGCTAACAATCCACTAATTAGGGGATAAGATTACACTTTTGGAGTGTAATCCTGCCCCTGCCCACCAATGAAAGAATATAAAGGCCCAACTCGCCATTAGCTGCATCCTTATTGGCTATCATAGAAGTAATAAATAGAGTATTTGTAAAAGATATGCTAATTTCTACAGGAAAATAGAGTTTCAACAACTAAAAACTTAGGTCTGAAGTAAGTAATATAGTGGACATTCGAAGAAGACGCCCTTTTTTTTTTTTTTTTGAATGGCCAAAATATATTATAGATAGAAAAGAAGATACAAGAGGAGCAGCAGGAGGCCTAAAAACTATACTAGCACAAGAGCTAGATATAAAAGGGGCAGCCCACCTGGAAAACAGGAAGAAAAAAGTTAAGGGAGATAAGAATTGGCAAGATACCAATTCAATGCATTCAATAACCAGAGCCTTAACAAAACAGTAGAACAAGCCCTTTGCTGGAGACCATACAACCCTGGAGCTTTGTAGATCCCCTCATATTAGACAGACTTCAATCCCTGAGAATACTTATTTTTTTATACCAGCCATGCCTCCCCTGACTTACCCTTGCCTTTGAATATTAATCTGAATTATCAATAGACAGCTTCAATGTTGTATAAAAAGTCATTAACCTTGAAATCAGCACCTTAAGCTCCAACTTTGACCCAGAATGTAGTGGCAAGTTTGATATCTTCAACTAACTCCAAGTAGTCAGGGATCACCTTATTGAATACATAATCATTCTTAGCTAACCACAATTTTCACAAAACTGCAATATAAAGAGCCTCCCAAATAGATTTCTTTAGATTCTTGAATCCTTGAGCAAACCTCCAATTCATATGGGACTTCAAATCCTTGGTGCATTCCCAAACCAAACCCCACCACTTTAAGATGGCTGTCCAATCTACTCCACTTTTCATTGCTCTGCATGTTTGTCCAGGTGAAAGCTCTCCCTTGCATTGGCAAATCCAATAATCCAGCACTCCTAATAAAGCTTCTAAATAGTTTCATCCTCTTGTGTAGACTGTGGATCCCCTCCTTTCACCTAAATTCAAAACTTTATTGAAATCTCCCTTAAAACCCATGTCAATTGATCTGAATTCCTAAGCTGCAAAAGTTGATCCCAAAGGAGCTCTCTTTTTCCTTCATTATTAGGTCCATAATAGTTCACTAATATGCATTCAAGGCCATCCCACAGATTGCCCCTTAGCAGAATGAAGTTTTGTTCAATCATATAAAAAGAAAGGGAGAAGAAACTTTTATTCCAAACACACAGGATTCCACCAGAATTACCCAGTGCATCAAATGCTTGCCATTCAAAATCGATTGAACCCCAGACTGGCCTTACTTTGTTGTAGGAGCACTCTTTCCCTTTTGTTTCTTGGATAAATATCATATCAATTTGTCTTTCTGTAACCAGCTTCTTGATCATTCTCTTCTTTTCGGGCCTTCCCAAACCTCTAACATTCCAAGATACTATTTTCATTCCCCCCCCCCCCCCCCCCCCCCCCCCCCCCCGCCCCACCTCAGTCCTTATTGAGAACTGGTAGGAATTACTTTTGCTTGGTTCGAACCTTTTCTTTTCTTCTATTTTTTGAATTTATCCAAATCAGACCAGTTTGCCTTGATCAATGAATGTAGTGTGTTGTCTTCATTTCCCTCAAAATTCATCCCCAGGGACTTACCAAGTTGAATGGTGTTCTCTGCCTCATGTTGTAGATGCTCCTCTAGATGCTGTAGAATGATTGAATTCCTGTTCACTATATTCTATGGGGAATAGAGGAGAGTGGTGAGGATATCGCAATATTCCCTTTTGCAGCTCTTGAATTAGGTTTGAAACTTTTTCCAATTTTCCTATGATCAAAGTCAGCCAAGGAGATAAGTTTTCTTTTCTTTTTAGTGGTGCTTGGCTTTTTGGCAGAGTTGTCCACTATTTCCAATGTTGCATGAGTTGGAGAACCAATATTTGGATAGGGAATTGCAGCTGGCGTTAGGTTCTAGTTGCTTATGGAGCCTTGTGCCAGCCCCATTTCTTCAGCTAGCATGGACTCCTCCACTAATGACTGTCTCCCATTAGTTTGTCCAATTAATTGAGAATTAAATACCTTGTCTGCATCTGGTGTTACTCCTGCTGCTACCTTTCTGGTGATAAGTGCTGAAGAAGACACTCGTGGGACATATTCCTGACTGCTGCTATTGATTTCCAATTTGAAATAAGTGCATCTCTATACCCCTTAGCAATTGAAGATGGGTTTGACTTCTCAGTATCATCCACCTGACTAGCTAGAGCCAAGTCAGCAACCCTCAATTGTGATGTGCTATGCATTTTCTTTTGAACTCTTTGCCCTTGATCTGAGGAATTCAAGTTAAAATTCTGATTTCCTACCCCAGCATTACACCCTTTGTTAACTTCATTATCTGAATATAAAGAGGACATAGATGCCCTATCAACTGAATCCTTAATGAATGATTGCGTTGGATAATCCATCTGACTTTTAACACTTTTCTATATCTGGAGCTTTTAAGAATTGCCTTTTGAAACTTTGATTTTGTATAAGAACCTTCCCACGTGCAGATTACAGTTCCCAAATATCACACTGGCCTCTGAGGTTTCGATTAATACTCTTCCATATTCCAGCTCTGCTCTTGTTGCAGTGCCATTGTCTACACAAATGGAGGAGCCCCACTGATCTCCAATTTCATGAAATTTTTGTTGCTCCAGGCATGAAGATGCATCCCCTCAACATTTAGCCAAACTCTTCTTGCAAAGTTGAGTTCTTCATATGACCATTCATGAATTGCTAAAAACCAGTTATAAAGCCAATCTCCTTCAAGCATAGCTTTTTTTTATTTTATTTTTTAATCTTTAATGTAAGAGAAGTGAATAAGTACCTTTAGTCCTCCTAACGCTATGATTTTGATGGAAAAAAATCCTTCCATTCTCATAGTGTCCTCAATAACAATAATCTGATTCAAATCATGCGCTATGCCCAGTGAGTAGTTTGAAACCAACCTTCATCCACATCTTCTGCAACTATCACTTCTGATATCGAATTAAGAATATGGCCCCCCTTTTTAATTTTATCCCCTCTGTGATCATCCATAGATTGATGATTGGATGACCTCACATCAAAGTTCGTCGTTTCCTTTTTTAACTATCTCATTGGAACCTCGTATCGTGCATAATTTACCAGCAGTTGATATTGTAGTAGCCATACCCCATCCGGCATAGATAATGTTCTATCGACTTCCCGCCTTTTCAAGAAACGAACAAATCTGTATCTTGAGTTACTCTGTTTTTTAGTCTTCTTTGGGATGAAACAATCCACAACAACTCCAAATTTTACAAAAATCCATTCTTTGTAGATTGTGGGAGGAAGGTTATCCACGAATAAGGTGAAAGTATAAACTTTTAGTTCTTTATGATAACCCTTTTCCCTTTCCATGAGTTGACCACCCGAATGCATGGAAATACAAGTCCTTTTCCAGCATGTTTGTTAGTTGTTACATACCCGGATCGGATATTTTCTTCAACTTCATTCAGAATTTATTTTCTTTGGGGCAATGTCCTATTAACTTGGTCAAGATGACTTTTATCAGTGGTCAATAAAGCCGCCCCCCACCACATTTATCACTAGAATTTTGAAGAAAAAGTCTATTCTTTCAAAAAAAATCTATCATGATATTTTAATACTTAAAGAAGCATTTGAGGAGTTTTTTATTTTAAGTGAAAGACTTATTTAATTATGTCAACTTATGTGCATAAATGTTGTATAAATTTTTATTTTTATTTTTTTTACTAAGTAAAAGGGTAAAGGGGACTACTAGTGTAACTCCCTGCTTGGACGTGATCATAACAACTTCTATTCCGTTGGGTTTTTCGGAAAGGAATAAGCTATAACTGAACCCAACCCCATTCAAGATGTAAGTTGGTAGAGACCTCTCACACACAACATCTAGTTCGCAAGAACTATTATCACAAACGAATTCAAATTCGCGATCGCGTGAACAGGATCTGCCAGAAATAACTAGGCTACCACCTCGGTGGTTGTTGTATGAATTTTCTAATCATTTAGTCAATTTTGATGTTCTTCCAACTTATGACTCAGTTTCGTGGAAGGAAAGTTTCAAAATTTTCATTCTATGATCATATCACCACGCCACTCCTGTCTTAATCAGAAAAGTTTTTCTCTTTCCTTATTTTCCACAAGAAGCAGCCGCGTTTCCTCCATTACCCACCCAAGAAATTAGTATGGCTTCGTTGACCAGCTTCAATAAGTCTTCGGCAATGGTTGCCGTATTCATCACTCATTTCCTCACCTTATCTGTGTCTGATTTTTGTAAACTATTGAGCCCCGAAGGCTTGCTGATCACCATGTTGCTCGCCTTCAACATCACAAGAGTCCTTTCGTTTCTTTGCTTTCTTAGCCTCGGCACCAGAGTGAGATCCGATTCTTTTTTGTACTACAACTGCCCAAATACAACTACTTATACTGCGAACAGCACCTACAAAGCCAACCTCAATGACCTCTTCTCTGTTCTCTCCAAAGTCTACCCTGCCAATGGCTTTTATGACTACACTGCTGGCGGTGACACTTCCGAGCCAGTTCACGGCCGCTTTCTATGCCAGGGCGATCTTTCAACTGATTATTGTCAAGCTTGTGTGACTAATGCAATCAAAGACATACTACGGTTGTGCCCCCACGAGAGCGTAGCCATAACTTTTTATGACCGTTGCTTATTACATTACTCGAACAAACGGGTCTCCCTTCCGGATCAATCAATTGCAGTTAGTATGTATAATACACAGAATGTCACGGACCCGACCAGGTTGAGGCAGGTTTTGAACGAGACCATGGATTATGTAGCGACTCAGGCTGCGATAGATCAATCGGGTAAGAAGTTTGCTACTAAAAAGGTCAACTTCACTGCACTTGATAATCTGTACGGCCTCGCCCAATGCAGACCGGATCTATCTCCTGATGGTTGCAAAAACTGTCTTCGTGATGCTATATCAATTCTCCCAAGTTTCAGCGACGGGAAGCGAGGTGGGAGACATATTTTTCCGAGCTGCTATGTCAGGTATGAGTTGTACCCGTTCTACATCACCACTACCAGCAACAGTACTGCACCACTGCCAGCACCAGCCACTCCTTCTCCTCCAGGTCCGGCAAGCAGTCCAGGTAAACTCCAAACAAACACACATATCATTCATGCATCTATTGCCAACCCCTCGAACTCTCTCTCTCTCAAGTAGAGAGAAAACCTAGAAAGAAAAGATAGTGAAGGAAATTGTGGGCGTCATTTCAATATATAAATTTTAACTTGGGTAACGGCATAATATTCATTGAAAGAAACTAATGATGCAGTAAATTTATGGGTCTCCGCTAGATCAACGATAGCACTTACAAAGATAAGAAAGCAAAGGGATAGTACTAAGCACCGGTGGGGTGCCAACCCAATACTTTCCGATATCTAAGTTAGCACGACTGAGTAGTCGGAAAGAATGACTATAGATAGTGAATAATGGTGTACCTGTTCATGAGGTTGGGTCCTCCAATTATAGTAGCTTATTTAGTGATCTCGGCATGATTGCTTACCTCTGATTTCGGTGGGCAATTTGAATTGATTATGATTCATTGAATTTCGGTTGACCATTTATGGATAATGGTAATGTGAGAATATCGCAGATAGGATCTCGGACTTCCAACTGGCAGCGAGCTTTTAGGGATTAGGTTTGGCAATTCAAAGGTTTCCCTGGCAGGTCTGTCATGCTCCTCCCGGCCTAGGGTGCCCGGTCTGGCCCATTGGCATAGAGCGATAGTTCCCATGGGATGGCTTAATTGCAAAAGTGAAGTCAAAACTAGCCTCTTTGAAATCTAGATATCTTTCCATAGATGGAAGGCTTACTCTCATTAAAGCCTCTCTTGCAAATTTGCCTATCTATTATCTCTCCCTGTTTAAAATGCCTCAAAAGGTCTGTAATGAACTTGAAATGATCCATAGAAGGTTTCTCTGGGGTGGTGTAGAAATAAAGAGGGGTATTCATTATGTAAATTGATCTCTAGTAACAAAGCCCAAAGCTACTGGGGGCTTAGGTATAACTCCTCTTAGGCTACAAAATGAAGCTCTCTTAGCAAAGTGGTGGTGGAGATTCGGCTCTGAAAAGTTATTCCCTTGGAGAAGATATGTTTAAACTAAATACTATGGCAACAATTCTAGTTGGCTCCCATCACCTAGTGTCATATTGGTCCGCTCTCCCATCTGGAGAGACATTATATCTGTAGGTATTGATCCCTGTCAATCTGGTAATATTCTGTCGAACTTCATGCAGATCCAACTTGGCTAAAGTCAAAACACCTCTTTCAGGTCTGACCATTGGATTGGGGCAAAGCCTCTAGCAAATCTGTTCCCCATGCTCTTTTCCATATCTGTTTTCAAAGATGTCACTGTGGCTGAGGTTGCCTCTCTTTTTCCCAGTTCACCAACTCATTAGAATCTATCCTTTGGAAGACCCCTATTTGTTTGGGAAGCTCAGGCCCTTCTTGAGTTGAGGTCCTTGATCTCCTCTGTTGTTTTGTCCCCATCAAAATTTGATTCCTTAAGGCAGCTGCCTGAGAAAAATGGAATTTTCACCTATCACTCCTACAAAGTGTTAGCAATCCCAAGGGTGTTGCCAGTGTCTCAATCCTTGGTCACTTTTCGTGAATCAATTGCCCCCCCTCCACCTAAATCCCAAATCTTTGTATGGCTGGCTTTATGTGGAAAGGTGAAGACAAGAGCTATGTTGATTTCTAGAGGGATCTTGCCCTTAAACCTTGATGCATCATGTGTCCTCTGTAGCCTAGTAGAGGAAAGCTCAGTTCATCTGCTTCTTCATTGCAATGTCTTTTGGCGTATTTGAGCTACTATTCTAAACTAGTGGGGATCACATTGGATCTGCCCTGCAGATATTCCAACCTAGTTGATTGGTGACTGGGCTGGAAAGGTAAGCGTCTTGAGAAGTTAATCTGGAAAGCCCTCCTCTTTGCTGTCTTGTGGAATATTTGGTTAGCTAGAAACGACTGTACTTTTAATGGCAAGAGTTTTGTTTGGGTGGATGTAGTGGAGAAAATTAAACTTCAAGTGACCTTATGGGTAAAAGCTTCAATCAGTGGCTTTTCTTTCTCCATTCATGATTTCATTTACAATAATGGAGCAGTCAAGTGTTTAGCATATTCTCCCTTAGGCTTTGTTTAATTCCTTTTTTCTAGTTTTTGTTGGCTTCTTGCTAACATTTTTTCTACTTCTTCTTTGTTGTTGGCGAGCTGTTGGCACCTTATTCCTCCCTCCTATGGCCTGTCATGGCATGGGAGGTTTAAGCCTCTACTCTCCTGTTTTATTTATATATATATATATATATATTCTTTTTCCAATTAAAAAAAAGCTATAGTCCCCTGGCCTAGAGGCAGTCAAATCTGTACTCATTAGAAATTATAATGTTTGCTTCAACTCAGAGACCGAACTAGGATTTATTCGGGGGTCGAACAGACAATATGAAGATAATAGTTAACGAGTAACATACAATGGAATTGAATTTAACATATAATGGAATTGAATTTTTTTAACTCTACGTGGGGTTTGAGAAATTTTGCTTTAGGAATCATATGCATATTAAAGCTAACTTTCATATCAATTTATGCAAAAATTAAAAAAAATTTATTTAGTTTGTATTCTATGTTATTGTAAGTGGGATTTTCCGGAAAGGCTGGACCGAACTCTCAAGCCCCAAGTGGATGAGCCCAAACTATCTCTGCAAGAAAAGAAGGTTAGAATGGGTCGACCTTGGATAGGCCGATCACACTCCGACGATTAAGTTAGCAAGCTTAATCGAGATAAAAACAAAGGAGAGTTGTGAATGCTTGGAGTTAACTGTCCATACCTAGCTCTCGATGTCTTAGGTATTTATAGCGTGACCGATGGAGTGTGTTTGGCCTTGGCCTATCAGCAGGCTCTCATGGCCTGCTGGGTAAGCATCATCATTAACGCCGCCTGGCCACTTACAGGGTCTGGTGCACCGTCGCGGGGGATTCCGGCTAACCGGATGTGCATGTCGATGTCACGTGGGCATCCGCCACTGCATTTAATGCGAGTCAACTCTGCATTTCATGCTTGAAGACCGCTAGCGATTTGGGCTTGCCTCCCGCGGTTTGGGCCGTGGCGGAGAGGAGGTCGGCAGTCAAGGCCGAACCATCCTCTAATTCTCATCTGGGCCGCCACTTTAATTTGTGTAGATTGGGCCTCATCCATTGGGTTGGGTCGGGGAATCTTCCCCCACAATTGCCCCACAGCCTTTGTATCGTTTTGGCTTTTAAAATGGCCAAGGGCTGTAACGGTCACCCGGCGACATAAATAGTGGGGATTTTAAAAGATTCATTGTCGGGGTGTCATTGAATCGACGGTCGATGCAACGTTTCGGCAGAACGTCATGATTACTGCCGTTTTCCCGCGCACGAACCGACGGCACTGGTGTGTATAAAAGAGCGACGCCCTATTTAGTTGAAAAGCACTTGGTTTTTCCTTGCCTTTTGAATAGCGTTTTGGCACTCACCACTGTAAGTGTTTTTCGAGCCCACTCCTCTTTTGCTCTTCACTGTATTTTTTGTGTTCTGATGGTTGCCTGTGATGGCATCTCATCTTCGAAAAATGCTAGATGGTCTGTCGGCCCTTGCCACATTTAAGGCTAGGTTTGACATTCCGGATGAGATCGGCTTAGAGTTGGTCGATCCCAAGGACTACCGTATGGGTGAGACCGAAAAAGGGGTACCATTCTCAGTCATTGCTATCGTAGAAGGGGGACTTAGGTTTCCCCTCAATCCTCTTCTTTATAAGTTCATAGTAAAAAATAAGGTATCGCCCTCCTAGTTATCATCGAACGTCTATAGGATCTTTTTCGGCATGCTCGAAATAAATCGGCGCCTGGGTGTGAACCTGGGCCTCGCCGAATTGGACTACTACTACTCACTTTGTAAGGTCAGAGGTAGTTACAAAGTCTACCTTTGGGCCGTACACAAGTCCTTAGAGTTAGTGAAGTGTCTGCCTTCCTCCGGGAAGGGCGTCGACGACGTTAGGGTTTGGGTAACCGGTCCCTGGGAATTCGGCAACGTTCCTGAGAAGGATAGACCGGCGATCCGATGCTCTAGAGAGCCCGTTGAAATAGGTTTGATGCTGACCTCTCATACTGTGTTTCCTTTAAATTATGATGTGCATTAAATCTAACTCACTCATTTTTTGCAGAAAAGAAGGGGAAGCGGTTGAAAACACGTGACTGGTTGGTCAACTTTGACGACCTCAACAAGGTTCTGAACTATGTCAGCGAGGGCAGATTAAGGCACGTCGCTCGGGCTACACACATGTTGCTCGCCTACCCGCTGCGATATTCGACCTTCACTGCCAATACGGGCGTGCCCCAGAGTACCCTCGCGAGATTGGCGAAGGAAGGTGTCGAGGGAGATTTTGAGGAGATTCCTACCGGCATTGCAATCGAAAGGGCTCGCAGCCCTACTGGGGTAATAGTTGCAGTTACTCCTCCATCGGAGCCTGTCGTCGACAAACAATGCGAAGCACGATCAAAATCTCACAGCTCGGCATCCAGTTCAGCGCAACACACTATTCCAGATCGCCGAGTTAGGATTCCGATCACAACACAGGAGTCTACCCTGTCCCCCAACGAGGAAGAAAGTATGAGTTTGAGGGAAAGGATGTTCGCCGCTGCTGGTTAGCCACTGAAGAAGACCGCCACAACTTCCACCGAACCCCCTTCTGTCGATTTGGTCACTGCTCCTATCAAGGAAGCCTCCCCTGTTCAAAAGAGGCAGGAGACCAGGCAGCAAAAGAAAAGGGGGCCGGAAGTTACCGTGTCGCCCCCAACACTAAAGAGGTCGAAGGGAAAGGATGTAGTCGAGGAGGTCGGCGAAGTTGTCACCATTACTCCAGATATTCTAGGCCGTCCTCTGACGACAGCGGATTCAATGATTGATTAGGCTGAGGTGGCTTTCGGGGTAATGAAGAGCATTCTTCAGAGGAGAAATATGGCCACGCTGGGGGGGGGGGGGGGGGGGGGCAAGTGATTCGGCTGTCTTTATGGGTGCCTTCCATGATTCTTTATTGGTAAGTTAGCACCGTCTTGTAATCTTTTGCGAGATTTTCTTGAATTTTTCCATGATTGTTCTTCATACTTTGCCTTTTGATGTAGGGTTGCTTGAATTCCCTGGAGGCAATGACCCGTTTCCAGAAGCTTGCCGAGGAACACCACAGACTTATCGAAGAACGTGGCCGTCTGAAAAAGGAGTGGATTGATGCAACAAGGATCGCCTTACCTTCAAGAAGCAGGCCAAGCAGGCTTCCGCCGAGCTGATGTTGATGAAGGCGAACTTCAAGAGAAAAGATGCCGAATTGACCGCACTCCAAAAGAAATTCGATGTACAGTCCGTGAATCTATACAAGGCTAATGCGGAGGTTGAGGCGCTGCAAACGGAAGTGGCCAAGTTGGAAGAGGAAGAAAAGGCCACATTGAAGAGGGGCGAAGACAGGGGGGCCAGTCGATTGGCCCAAGAGATGATGGATCTCAGCCACTCTATTTTTCGTCAGGGTTGGAATGGTGCCCTCGTTGTCGCGGAAGTGGATAAGGCTGCCGATGTATGGGGTCTCTGCCAGCACTTCTTCAACACCACTGAAGATGGTGTCGTATGCCTTAAGAAGGTGTTGGCTAATGCCCAGTACAAGCGAGAGCTCAATTTGAAGGCCGTGGCTGAGAAGGCAAAAGCTGTTGCTGAGAAGAAGGGGGCCGAAAAAGCTAAGGCTGCTGCCGAATCATCCAAGGACGTGGAAGAGATTGTTCGTAGTTCGGCGGAGATGCCTTTGCAATCGGGGGATAAGTCGGCAGAGGGCTTGTAATTTTCTTTATCGGTCATGTTTTTGTGAACAACCTTGTTTCTTATTAATGAAAAATCTATTCCAACTATCATTTTGGCTCCATTCTTTTTGTGGCAAGCTAGCCGTACCTGTTTTTTCTTGATATAATTCCTTGTGGGATCAAGTACTTTATACTTTTGTTCTTTGATATAATTTTGTTTGGCCTTCTCTTGCCGACCTGTTCAACTTGGACAGGACCAAGTTTTTATACTTGGTTTTTGTGTTTGGCCCTCTTTGGTGGACCTGTCCAACTTGGATAGGACCAAGTTTTTACACTTGATTTTTGTGTTTAGCCTTCTTTGGCCGACCTATCCAACTTGGACATGACTAAATTTTTACACTTGATTTTTGTGTTTGGCCTTCTTTGGCTGACTTGTCCAATTTGGACTGGACCAGGTTTTTACACTTGGTTTTTGCGTTTGGCTTTCTTTGGCCAACCTGTCCAACTTGGACAGGACCAGGTTTTTACACTTAGTTTTTGTGTTTGGTCTTTTTTGGCCAACCTATCCAACTTGGACAGGACCAGGTTTTTACTCTTTGTTTTTTTGTTTGGCCTTCTTTGGCCGACCTGTCCAACTTGGATAGGACCAAGTTTTTACACTTGGGTTTTTGTGTTTGGCCTTCTTTGGCCAACCTGTCCAACTTAGACAGGACCAAGTTTTTACACTTGGTTTTTGTGTTTGGCCTTTTTTGGCCAACCTGTCCAACTTGGACAAGACCAAGTTTTTACACTTGATTTTTGTGTTTGGCCTTCATAGAATGCTTTGAGCAGAATTATTTGAACAACTTCTATTTCCATTGATCTCATAAAAGCTTTATACATTTGTTACATCATATGAGACTCCTTGCTACTAGTAGAATTTCTTCAAATTGCTCGCATTCTAGGGCCGAGGAAGCTATCTTCCCTCTTCAACAGTCTCCAATCGGTATGCGCCCATGCCAACCTGGGATGTGACTCTGTAGGGGCCCTCCCAGTTGGGGCCGAGCTTGCCATCGGCTGCTTTCTTAGTTGCCCCCAGTACTTTTCGTAGGACTAGGTCACCCGGAGCGAAGTTTCTCGGTCGAACCTGTTTGTTGTATGAGCGTCTTAACTGTCGCTGATACTCTATCAATCGTATCAAGGCTGCTTCCCTCTTCTCCTCTGCGAGGTCCAGGTCCTTTGCTAGCGTTTGGTCATTGAGCCCTATGTTGAAGGTTGCTGATCTGATAGTCGGTAGCCCCGCTTCCAAAGGAATAATTGCTTCAACCTTGTAGGCCAGGGAGAACGGGGTTTGGCCAATAGACCTCCTTGGAGTCGTTCTGTAGGACCACAGAATGCTGGATAGCTCCTCCGTCCACTTCCCTTTGGCTCTTTCCAGTCGCTTTTTAACTCCGTTAAGCATGGTTTTGTTCGAATTCTTGAATTGCCTGTTGCATTGGGGATAAGCCAGCGTTGAGTAATAGTTTCTGATCCCAAGTCCTTCACAGAATGATCTAAACATATTATCGTCGAACTGGGTGCCGTTGTCTGAAAAGATGGCACGAGGGACCCTGAATCTTGTGATTATGCCTTTCCATACCAACCTTTTAGCATCAACTTCTCTGATGGTTGACAAAGGTTTTGCCTCTATCCATTTGGTGAAGTAGTCAATCGTCACGATGAGGAATCTTTTGTTGCCCGGAGCTCGGGGCAATGGTCTAACTATGTCTAGTCCCCACTAGGCGAAAGGCCACGAACTAGTGATGGTTGCTAGATCTTCAGCTGGCTGGTGGATGATGGGAGAGTACCTCTGACATTTGTCACACTTTAAGACATACTGGGCTACATCTTTCTGCATGTAGGGCCATCAGTATCCTTGTGAGATAGCCCGGTGTGCTACTGATCTACCGCCGACATGGCTTCCACATATTCCTTCGTGGATCTCGAATAGGATGCCCTGCACTTTGTCTGGTTGGACGCAGTGTAAATACGGATCCATAAAGGAACGTCTGTAAAGCTCCTTACTTGGTGACAGCCAATACTTGAGAGCTGCGTGTTTGATTCGCCGAGCTTCTTTTTTGTCTTCTGGCAATTCGTCTTTATCAAGGTAGGATATAATCGGGTCCATCCAGGATGGTCCCAACTGTTTCACAGCTAGAGTCTCCACGTTGATCATCCTTTTTCACCCTGATTTCAGGGCTGTTGCTAATGTTGCCAGAGCATCTGCGTGTGAGTTATTGTCTCTGCTGATCTGTCGAAGCTTGTAACTGTTAAACCTACCGAGTAGTTCCTTGGCCTTGACTAGGTACTGCGTCATTCTGTCGTTTTTTGCTGTGAATTCCCCTGTAATTTGGTTGACGACCAGTAAGGAGTCCGAATAAATGGCGATCTCAAGAATTTTGAGTTCAATGGCTCGGCGTATTCCGACGAGCAAGGCCTCGTACTTAGACTCGTTATTGGAGGCAACGAACTCGAGCTTGGTAGCCTGTTCGATGGTCAAACCGTCTGGCGTAATGAGTACAATGCTTGATCCTGCCCCCCGGTCATTGAAAGCTCCATCAATGTAGAGTTGTCAATGACCGGTTCTTTCCCAATGATCCAGAGGGAGTTCGTTATATGGTTGGGCAGTTGTTGGGGTTTGTTGTACCTTTTTCGATAGCTCAACAAAGAATTCGACAACAAAATCTGCAAGAACCTGCCCTTTTACGGTCGACCTAGGTTGAAACTTAATATCAAACTCCCCTAATTCCACGGCCCATTTTGCCAATCTTCCAGAGAAGTCGGCCCTTTTTAAAAGAGGTTTGAGCTGGTGGTCAGTGAGGAAATTGATGGTGTGTGCTCTGAAGTAATGCACCAACTTGCGGGATGCTACTACTAATGCTAGTGCCAACTTCTCGAGGGGTAGGTACTTGCTTTCTGCTTCGAGAAGGGTTTTGCTGACATAGTAGACTAGAAACTGTTGTCGGTCTTCTTGCCTGAGTAGAACGGCGTTGACTGCATGGCCCGATACAGCAAGGTAGAGGAAAAGTTCCTTGTGCTGGAGTGGGGTGGAGAGCAAGGGTGGTTAGGTCAAGTATTTTTTTTAGATCGGTAAGGGCAGAATCACATTCTGGGGTCCATTTGAATCGTTCTTGTTTTTTGAGAAGCTAGAAGAATGGTCGGCACCTGTCTGATGAACGGTTGGTGAACCTATTGAGTGCTGCGGCCATTCCCGTTAGTTTCTGCACCTCTTTGGCATTCTTCGGGGCTTAGATGCTTTGGACCGCACTGATCTGCCGTGGATCTACTTCAATGCCCCGATGCGTAACCAAGAACCTTAGAAATTTACCTGAGCTGACTCCGAAGACGCACTTTGAAGCATTTAGCCTCATCTTATACTTCTTCAAAATACGGAGTACCTCTTTTAGATCTGCCTGATGAGAGTCGCTAAGTTTGTCTTTCATCACCATGTCATCGATGTAGACCTCGACAGTTCTGCCGAGCTGCATCTTGAACATCTTCGTGACCAGCCGTTGATACGTGGCCCCAACATTCTTCAGACCAAAGCGCATGACCTTGTAGCAATAGATACCCCTCGGAGTGATGAAGGTCGTCTTCTCTTGATCGTCAAGGTGGAGGGGAATCTAGTGGTATCCTCGATAGGCATCCAAAAAACTCATCCTCCCAAAGCCAGCTGTTACATCCACGAGCTGGTCAATTTTGGAGAGGGGGAATGGGTCCTTGGGGCATGCCTTGTTGAGGTCAGTGAAGTCCACACAGACCCTCCACTTTCCATCCTTCTTTTTCACTACCACCATGTTTGACAGCCAGCTTGGGTAGTTGATCTATTGAATCGCCCCAACTTTTAAAAGCTTTTCAGTCTCTTCCACAACAGTGTCTACGTGCTGGGTTGCCGCCCTTCTACCTTTCTGGACCACAGGTCGGCATTTTGGGTCTACGTTTAGCTGATGACAGGCGACATCGGCGTCGATCCCCGGTATGTCATAAGGGGTCCAGGCGAACACTTCCAAAAAACTCGTCAATAAATCGATCAAGGATTGTTCCTCATGTCTAGACAGAGAGATGCCAATGACGAAGTACTTATCTCCCTGCCGATCGATGTATATCTTCTTTAGGTCCTCCACGGCTTTGTTCTCAGGTGTCTGTCCCACATCATCAATGGTTAGGGTGTCTTCGTGCAACTTCATCATCTGTACTTTCTCTGGCTTTATCTTGGTCGTACATGCTATTAGGAAGCACTATTTGGTAGCTACTTGGCCTCCCCTAATTTCTCCCACTCCACAAGGGGTCAAAAATCGGATCAGTTGATGGTAGGATGATGGAATGGCCTTCATGAGGTGCAACCAAGTTCGTCCCATGATGGCGTTGTAGGGGGAGGGTACATTAACTACCAGGAATTCGGTTTGCAATGTGATTCCTCCGACAGTTACGGGAACTGTTACCTTTCCCATAGGCCAAACTGGATCTGAACTAAATCCGACCAATAGGTTGAGCGATGGCTTGAGGTCGGACTCCTTGAGTTCCAGTTTCTTGAATAGGCTGTAGTACATGACTTCTGATGAACTCCCTTGGTCTATGAGCAATCTCTTCACGTCACAATCTGCCACTCTTAATGTTATAACCAAGGCGTCATTATGAGGAGTTTGTACCCCCACGAGATCTTCATCAGTGAAGGTAATGGACGTGTGGCAGCCGCTGACTTTGACTTTTTTGCTAGGTGGTTGTATCTATATTACTTCCCTCAAGTGTGCAGCCTTCTGCATCTCGGCCCGGTATCTATGTGGGTCGACGGTCCTTGACTCGGCTGAACCCTGCAGCACATTGATTACCCGAACAGGTCTCTCCTCTATCTCCTTCTGGGCAGTGTCCCCCACCCGTGGTTGCTCGGTTTCATTCTTTGTCTTTTCCCGATCAATGAATTGATTGAGATGGCCAGCTTTGGCCAAATCTTCCAAATGGGTTTTGAGATGCCAACATTGCTCCATCTTGTGCCCCTTCTCGCGGTGATAGGAACAGAACCTCTTCTGATCTCAGGTGGCTGGGTCCCTTCCTAACTTCTGTGGCCACTTGAAGAATGGATTGTCACGGATCTAGGGCAATATCTTATAGATGGGGTCTTTAAAAACCGTATATTCCCCCTCAGTCGCCCTTTTTCCCCAGGTGCTATCTTCTGATCGGGGTTTCTTTGCATCCTTCTTGTTTGCTTTGTCGGTAGCGTTGCCGACCTTGGTCGAACCTAGCTGGGGTATGTCTTCATCCAACCGCGCATAGCGTTCGATTCTCAGCATCAACTCTTATAGTGTGAGGGCTGGTTTTTTCGTCAATGACTGTCACAGGCGAGGCTCCCTGGGAAGGCCAATTTTGAACTGAGTCACAGCCAATTGCTCGCTGCACTCGTCAATTTTGTTGTAAGCTTTCTAGTAGCGCTATGCGTACGCCCGCAATCCTTCCCCTTTCTCTTTTCGTAGGGTTAGCAAGAAATCAACCTCCTTCGGCTGCAGGTTGTTTGCTATGAAACGAGTGGTAAACAGCTCGGCAAGCTGCCTCCAACTTGACATAGACTTAAATGGTAATTTGTCGAACCACCGTAGGGCCACACTTCCCAGACTGAAGGGAAAGATTCGACACATCAGAATTTGGTCACCACACCATACTACCATTAGTTGTTTGTAATGTCGAACATGGTTAATCGGGTCGGACTTCCCATCATACAAGGTGAATTTTGGTGGGGTGAATTTTCAAGGAATTGGGTGGGACTCAATCTCCTCTGAGAAAGGCGATGACGCGATTTGGTTTAGGGATTTTTTCACCAAGTCGCGGGCCGTGCGCTCCTTAATCTGCTGCTTCCCATCTTCCTGTTTTTTGTTATACCATTTATCCCAGTCTTCTCTCCGCCGATCTCCTTCAACCCGATCATCATGTGGCGGGGTTTCGCTCCTTCCCCTCCGCCGATCTATTGGCCGCTCGTCGCAACGCCCGGTACTAGAGGTGTGGCTCCCCCTTACCCGCGGTGCTGGGCCGTTCCTGCCACCGGTAATCCGTTCCTAGTCAGGGGACCTCTCTCTCCCACGCTCATTTCTCCCAGAGAATGCCTCCCTCATGACCCGAACTTGGGAGGTGAGGTAGGCTATCTCTTCGCCACCGCGCACCTGAATTTCCCTTTCCACCGCACGGAGTGTGTCTTCACTTGGTTTCTGTGGGGGTTTCCGCCCCTGACATAGTCTGTATTCTTCCGTATTTCATCTAGTACTTCCTGGTGACTTTCAGCGGGTGTCCGTATCTCCGACCTCAGTATTTTTCTCGGTAACCGATTTACTGGTGTGGATTGGCAGTGCGCCGAGTTGGTTTCATCTTTGCTGGTGGAGGCTCTGCTACCTCTCGCATCATGGTTCTCTCTTCCGCCTCTTTGGTTGTTCAGACTTATGGTTTTTTTTAGCCTTCCCACAGACAGCGCCAATTATAAGTGGGATTTTCTGGAAAGGCTGGGCCGAACTCTCAAGCTCCAAGTGGGTGAGCCCAAACTCTTTCTGCAAGAAAAGAAGGTTAGAAAGGGTCGACCCTGGGTGGGCCGATCACACTCCGACGATTAAATTAGCAAGCTTAATTGAGATAAAAATGAACAAGAGTTGTGAATGCTTGGAGTTAACTGTCCATACCTGGCTCTTGATGTTTTGGGTATTTATAGCGTGATCGATGGAGTGTGTTTGGCCTTGGCCTATCAGCAGGCTTTCATGGCCTACTGGGTAGGCATCATCATTGACGTCGCCTAGTCACTTATAGGGTCTGGTGCACCGTCACGGGGGATTCCGGCTGACCGGACGTGCACGTCGATATCGCGTGGGCATCCGCCACTGCATTTAATGCTAGTCAACTCTGCATTTAATACTCGAAGACCGCTAGCGGTTTGGGCTTGCCTCCCGCGGTTTGGGCTTGCCTCCCGCGGTTTGGGCCGCGGCAGAGAGGAGGTCGGCGGTCAAGGCCGAACCATCCTCTAATTCTCATCTGGGCCGCCACTTTAATTTGTGTAGATTAGACCTCATCCATTGGGTTGGGTCGGGGAATCTTCCTCCACAGTTATTAGAATTGATCTTGAAAAGATTGATAATTTTTTACCTCATTAGGGAATAAATATCTTTCCCACCTCATCATGTTATAATGTTATTGTCTAAAAGTTGATTAACTTATTTATTAGTGGTCATTTGAATATTTAGTTTTATTTTTATTCTCAAAATTATCATGCACAATAAAAAAGAAGCTTATAGATAATGAAAGAAAAGTAAGAAAATAAAAAAATATGACCACATAAATAATTGGTTAACAAAATTACTTAACATATTAATTTTAATATTCTATTTATTCACTTTTTGAATGTTTATGAGAATCAACAAATAATTCATATCATAATATGGTAACTATGAATCTGTGATTTTTGTAGCTAACTAGAACAAATTAGAGTACAAACTGCATGTTAAAGCAACTCTTTTCAATCCTAATGGAGACAAGACAAGATGAAAATAGTCAAATTTATTGATTATTGAAATATTAGTATTTTGGTGGATGAACAGAGGACAATAATAGATAGAGACAGTCTAGATAGAGAGAAAGATATTTTATGTTTAGAATGTTCAAAATCATTAAAATTATTAGTGAATATAACTTACAAAATCAATATAGGAAACCAAACAAGATAGAAAACTAAGATAGATAGACTTAAAAGTAAACTAAAATAAGCTAGAAAACTAAAACAGATAAACTTAAAATTGATTTCTTGGTGAATTAACCACTATAAGGAAATAATTTAGGGAAAGCATATCATATATAATGCGTATATCTCAGGATTTTGTATGACTATTGAAGAGATTTTCAAAATCTTAGGGGGGCCATGGCTTCTGCATAACCCCTTGCCCCGTCCCTGCTTCAACTTTTGCTGTGTGTCCAACCAATAGTTGACTAACGAAAGAGGGATTATGGTACATCAAGTTAAAAAATAAAGGAAGCATCATCTCTCAAGTCGATTTTTTCTTACCTTCTTGTAGTCATTCATCATTCATAGAACACATGAATTTTATATTATTGATATAGACGGTAACTCTGCACGAGCTTGAGAGACTAATCGGTCGAAACTCTAGACATTATGTATCAAAAATAAAACTAAATAAAGAAAGAAAGTCATTGTAAATTTGATATATAAAGAGTTATCTATCTATATTTTCACAAATGTTGGCGTACCCTATAAGAAAACTTCTATAACAATAACCAAATGATCGAGGTAACGTAGAAGACTATGGTGCGTTTTAAGTTGGAATTTTCTGAAGGAAATTAAAGAAAACGGAAAAAAAATGGAATTCAAGTCAAAATGTAATAAAAGAAAACTCTCTTTAAGTGAAAAAAAAACTCATTTTCGAATAACTCGTTGTGGGGACATAGATGAAACTCTTTTAGATTTTAAAAATAAATTCAAAAGAAAGTTTTTAAGAAATTTCAGAAATTCTAATACTATTAAAAAATACTTTATACGATCACCTAGCGTTTTTTTTTTTTTCTCCTCATAATATGTTTGTCCATGTTTTCGATTTCAACCCCTGATTTAGCTTCTTAGAATTTGTGCTTTTAGCTTCTTAGAGTTTTAGTGTTGTCAATGTTCTGGGAACCACAATATTAAATGTGAGCTCGAGATGATGACAATGACCATTGAAAGTAAGTACTCTAGATATTTTGTGTGTGCTTTTAACTTTCTTTGAGCAGTAAAAAAAAAAAAAACAAATATTTAGGGAAGGGTAAGACTTAAAACGGAACTTAAGGATGTTGTTTTTCTTGAAGAGGGATTCAATCGTGAAAAATGAGATTTCATCACAAAAAAAAATTGGCATTTAGTCACAGTCTCCAAATGTACTACATTTTGTACTTAACTATTTGGAAACTTAATTAATACATAATGCTTATATAAAATAATGCGTTTGGAGACTTGACTAAGTACATTCTCAATAAGTGACTAATACATCTAAAGAGTGCGTCTGAATCTCATTTTATTAATAATCTAGGCAATATCAACTGCACCACACTACTGAAGTAATGAAAATACAATTCCACGCCACCCAACTAGTGGCGACTTTAGGAATTTTTGTCAATGGTGACATTCAATAACTTAAATTCTACAAATTCAAATTTTAAACTTGTCATGTTTGTCACCTATTTTCAGAAAAATTGGCAAACTAATTTAAAATTCTCAAATTATAAACAAAAGGGAATTTTTATATATTAATACCATTGTTTTAAAAAAAGACATGCAAATAAACGTTTACAACTGACCTCAACAAGATTTCAAGTTTTAAAGTCGTTGCATATTAACCTCATTTTCAACACTATTAAATACATCACTTTCAATATACGTACACCAATAAACATTCATTCATTAATCTCCCATTCCCTTACGCAATCAGTTCTTTATCGAGTGTTGAACCAATCCACCACCTAACCTTCTACAACTGTTTCGTCTGCACCCCAGCCATTGTATATAGCCATATGAATCGAGTCTCATTACTGTTTGATATTTCTAGAGAGATTGACAAGTCAATGCAGTGAATTTTTACATGTTCCCTGAAAAAGTACAGTTTAGTATTCTGTACTTGAAACCACAATGTCTCTGTTAGCTTTTTTGATAGCTGTGCAAGAATAACAAAATCATGAGCTGCAGTAATAAGCTATTAGCTTATTGATGCAGCGGAACTTTAAAGAATAAGAAACTCAGTTCTTATCTGATGATTCATCACGAATATCGGAATAAAATTTTTATTTTAGCCTGTAGAATCACCACGAATCACAGACTTAAAGGCGTCAAGCGTTCGTTGATTCGCAAGAATACCGAACGATTGGAAAAAGTACAATTTTCAAGCACAAATTTTATTAAATTTCAAAAACTGCTCAAAACAGGTCAAACAATAGTATATATAGCGGCACGCAACCCTAGGGCCCGGGACAAACCGGGTTAAATAAGAAAAACTGACAAAAAGCCTAAAAAAATAAGCCCAAAACATAAAACGGGCTAAAAAAACATATTTAGAGGCGTTTTTCACGTTTTCCTAGGTCAAAAAATCATCTTATAATTCTTTCTTTTCTTTGGCTCGCCGCAAGCTTTTCGAAAACATATTATAATAGGAAAACAGAGTTAGGAGTAAAAAGTTATGGCCGATTGAAGTTTACCGACCGCCGGCCCAAGTATATCGCCGCCGCCGCGTCTCCAAGTAATTTTCTGTTATGCGATCCGCATCACTTATTCTTGCCATTACTGTTAGAACACTTTAATTCAAGTGGTGATGAATTAAATCATAGTAACACGATTTTCTGTGAAGGAATGGAAGGAAAGAAAGGGAAAAGGATTACTACTATCAGTGCAACTGTATCAGCAGTCCTAGTGGTAATGTTGCTCGCTTATGGTATCTACTACTGTAGAAGAAGGAAAACAATGGAGAAAGGTAATTACAGTCTTCTAGCAGTTACTGTAATTTAATTACAGTCCAATGTTTTGATTACAATCCACCAATGTATTCGCTAATTCTCTTTTTCCTTGTAGAGGAGAAAGAAAATTGCGAAGAAGTTCAAACACTTAACCTGGCTGGAGGAAGATTTAGTGATGACTGCAATAGTGAAAATTTGCAAGGAGAGAAGCAGTTGAAACACCAAGATTTTCCTTCAATCCGGTTAGATCTTATACACGCAGCTACACAACATTTTTCTGAAGAAAATAAACTTGGAGAAGGTGGATTTGGTCCAGTGTATAAGGTATATTTGGCACTGACAAATTATTTTTAAGTAGTTATCAATTGAAGCCAGTAAAATGTACGGCGAGATGGTCAATTAAGCGATTAAATCGTAGGGTTAGATTTAAAAGACCAAAACAATCTTAAATTGGCATTTACCTTGCATAACTTGAAAACTGTTTGCAGGGAACATTACCAGATGGCAAGGAGATTGCAGTTAAGAGGCTCTCAAGAACTTCTGGCCAAGGATTACACGAGTTCAAGAATGAAGTTATTCTAATCGCAAGGCTACAACATTGGAATCTTGTCAAACTATTGGGTTGCTGCTTAGAGGGAAACGAGTTGCTGCTCATCTACGAGTACATGCCCAACAAAAGCTTAGATGCCTTCCTCTTTGGTCCAACCCTTCTCCTTTTGTCAATTTCTAATTGATATAATTCTAAGGCAAGCAAAATAATAAAAAGGAATTTATCACAAAATGGTAATCAAGGTGAATGTTGTTTGTTTCCATTTCAGATTCAACTAGAGGCACGCAACTAGACTGGAAGACACGACTTAGCATTATCAGTGGGATTGCACGTGGTCTTCTTTACCTGCATGAGGATTCCCGACTCAAAATTATTCATAGAGACCTCAAAGCTAGCAATATTTTGTTGGACAATGAAATGAATCCAAAGATTTCAGACTTTGGAATGGCAAGAATTTTTGGCCGAAATCAACATGAAGCTAACACAAACAGAGTAGTTGGAACATAGTAAGCTTCTTCCTCTTGTATGTACATGTATACACTTAAATGAATGTGTAATTTTCAGTTTAGCAAGCCACTCTTGGTATTGGGCAAAAGCAATTACTTGGAGGTTTGAGGATGTACCTAAAACTTTTCCTTATTGAGCATTTGAAGTGCATGAACCATCTCATCTCACAAAATTTTTTGTAATGCTCCAATTTACAACAGCGGATATATGGCCCCAGAGTATGCTATGGAAGGTTTATTTTCTGTTAAATCAGATGTTTTTAGCTTTGGAGTCCTCTTGCTAGAGGTAGTAAGTGGGAAAAAGAATAGTGGCTTTTATCTTTCTGAAGATGGTTACAGCCTCCTCACTTTTGTATGTACCTAGCCTTCTCCATGTCTTTAAATTAAAGGAAGAAGCACGATGAGGAAACATGCATTGGTTTTTTAACTTCATGACTTGCAATATTGTCGCAGGCATGGAAATTATGGTCTGAAGGTAAGGGATTGGAGCTGATGGACCCAGTACTAGCGCAGTCATGTGTTGCAGTTGAAGTGTTGAAGTGCATCCATATCGGATTGTTGTGCGTCCAGGAAGACCAAGCCGATAGACCCACTATGTCATCCATAGTTGTTATGTTGGGAAGCAGCGACACTATAACACTTCCTCAACCAACACAACCGGCGTTTTCTGTTAGGCGACTTGTCTTGAAATCAACTCAATCCTCATCAAATGTTAACTCGAACCCCTCGGTTAATGAGATAACTCTTTCAGATGTATCACCCCGGTGAGTTTTACTATTAATTCTTCTTGTCATATTTTCTCTTCAAAATTCATGGACGTGCACTTTATGTTTTCATTGAGTAAACCTATAGATTGGTTTATAATGGAGTGAACCCCTTTCACCACTGGTATGGTAAGCTGTTGTTCTATTTCTCTTGGGATAACTGACTGCATCAATATCGACATAGCAATCCAAAGATGTTAATATTAGAGGGAACCAAAATCAGCTTCTTTCAATTCTTTTGCAAACAAGGAAACTGAAGCCACTGCTTGTACAATTCCATCTTTGGACGATGCTGTCTATATACACAGACATATGCACACATGTATATATTTTCACTTTTTCCTTTTTGAAGTGAAAAGCTGCGGAGTCTCAAAATAAAGATCTTCAGAAGCAGTGATTCTAGGATTACAGGAAAGAAAACGCAGCTTATTCCCAAGCAAAGTAAGAGCTGTAAACTGCAGACAGTGGCTGTTACTTTGGGATTCAATGTTTTGCCCGTGGACGTAGGTAAGAACTTTGGGTTTAGAAGAGAAAAGAAAAGAAAGGATTTGAAACCTAAAGTAAAATATTTAATCCGAAGATTAAGTAGTCCTCTCTGTTTGGGAAACGTTGAAGGGATAAAATTAAGAAAAAGAAAGAAGGTTTTAGAAATATGTAAGAGGGGTAAAAGACAAACAAAACTAGTAGTCATTGTGAGCAAAATCTCGCATTGCCTTGTTTCTTGTAAAATTCAAATTGGTAGACTTTTATATATGTTTCTTGTAAAATTCATATTGGTAGAGGTTTATATATGTTTCTTGTAAAATTCAAATTTGGAAAATTGACAATTTTGATGTCTAGTTGTTGCATTTAAATTCAATTTAGCATTGTTAATTATCTTCTATGTTAACAAAAAAATATTTCACAATTAGTTATCATTATATGAATTTTAGTCGTCTGGTTTTAATGGCACTGTAGGCATTTTCACATAAAAAATTTAAAACCCTATTTGTGTTCCCAAACGCTCTTGTGAAAGGTAGACGACAATTTAAATTTTTGACATGATATCAAATGCTCAATACGATTTTTTTCAGCCTCCTTTTTTGCTGAGAAATTTTCTTGTCGTTTTTTCATATGAAAAAGAACCATAAAAACTATTGATAGACTTCTTTTTTAGTATATTTTTAGTCATATTTGCGTGCTTTGAGTATGTGACTCAGTGCAACAGGTTATTAGTGTTTTTTCCTCCCAAATTTAACTACTACTTTTTCACAAGTATATACTCATAATGTTGTGTAAAAAACGAACAAGATTTAACAAATTGACTGACGTATATATGACACAATATTTATCCAGAGATCACAGATGGAAGTGCCAGATGAACTCAAAACAAAACTATCTACTAAAAACAAAGCATATATCAAATGGTTCAACAGGAAAAACTAAAACTAAAAAAAAATAAATAAACAGGTCCCTTGCCAATGAAAGGCACCATGTTTGTGTGAAAAAGCATTACACGCCTAAATCTATTGTATAAAGATATCTCTCAGGAATGGCCAATACATCCAGTGGCGGATCCAAAAAATTATCATTGGTGTTATTAAAAAACTTTACATTCACGAATTTTAAAACTTACACTAACCTAACAATATTCGTAACTTATTTTTAATAAATTGACAAACTAATTTAAACTTCTCAAATCATAACAGAGAGAATTTTTGCATAGCGAACTAGTGTTTTAATAAAAGAAAACATGCAAATTCTTAAACTTTTATAGTCGTCCTCAGTAAGTTTTCAAATTTTAAAATTGTTGACTAATAACCTTGCCATGGGGGAGGGGAGCAAAGGGAAGGAAAATTTTCCCTCTCCTTTTCAATCCTTTGTTTGATTCTACCTAAAAGAAAAAGGGAAGAGAAAGAAAAGGAAAATTGTAAAAAAAATTTCAAGTCACTCTCTCTCTCTCTCTCTCTCTCTCTCTCTCTCTCTCTCTCTCTCTCTCTCTCTCTCTCTCTCTCTCTCTCTCTCTATGTCCTTCCACTTTTTTTTAAAAAACAAAATGGGAAGATAAAGTATTTTTCCTTTATTTTCTATTTCCTTTCCCATCCTTTCTCTCTCTCAAGTCCAAATATATTCTTAAAGTTTCTATAGGGTTCAATAAATAAATTCAAAGAACTAGAAGAGAACTAGACTTCGAGGATTCTATCTGTAGAAGAGAACTAGAAGAAACCTGTTTTCCTAATTCTAGGTTATGAATTCTAGTATTAAGACTTAAATTGTCATCTTTCAGAGATTTAATCTCAGCTTTTAACTGATTAATTTCAGTTTTTAAATCCTGTAAAATAATAGGTTTTTCTTGCTTATTCTGAAGTCTTTTCATAAACTCAGACATACTATAAGCATTAGTGATGTTAGGAATATCATCCAATTTCTGAACTTGTTTCAGATAATTTTTAATCATCTGAGCTTTCATAGTTGTATCAGGAATTTGATCTAAAATTTTTATAATCACTTCTTGATCTTGAGTAAGCATATTAATACTTAAACCATTCATATCAACAATGGCTTTATAGTAGTTACAATTACTTGGACAAGAATATTGCTTGTCTGATTCAGTATCGCTTGGAGAAGAAATATCATCATCTTGAACTGGATTAATTTCCTTAGACTCAGAGGCTTTGGGGTCAGAGTTTTCAGGTTTAGCTTCACTATTCAAGAATATCTTAGCTAAAGTATCTTTTAGCTGTTTATCAATCTGAAGTTCATTTAACTTCTTTTTAGTAAGACATTTATTGGCATAGTGGCCAAATTTACCACACTTCCAACATTTAATTTCTTTTTTAGAAGTAGGTGATTTCTTCTTAGAAGAAGATTTTTCACAAACTTCCTAGAAGGTTGATTTGTAGAAGCTTCATGAGTATGGTTCTTTTTCTTATAAGAAGATTTGGATTTAGAAGAAAATTTCTTCTTTCCTTTAGATTGAGTATGACGATTTGGAGGAAGTTTGGGCATATCCACAGCAAAATTATCACAAAAATCTTCAAGTTGAGACTTCTCAGTGAGTCGTTGCTTTTTAAGCTGACTTTTTAGCTTAATATCATTGCATAAAGCTAATCCTTCCTATATACAGGTATTTATAAGACTACCAAAAAAATGGTTAGAATAGGGAATAGAAATACCATCATTTCGATCCCTAACGGCTTTTCTAACTCTTTCAGCAAAGAGAAAGGAAAGACCATCAATAAATTTAGAGTTCCAATGATCACTATTAGTATCTGGAAGTTGCATAATATGACTAAGGAATACATCTTTGTACCATCTAAAATGGGTAAGAGTAGGACATCTAAGATTTTAAAGAAGTGTCCTAATGTTTTCATTATTACTAGAATATCTTCTAGTAAAATATTCACATATAGCTAGAATCAGTGTATAAACTGACTGCTCAGTGATCATAACATAGTTAGGGTAGGAGAAGGTTCCTATTTAATTGCATCTATGATTTCAGATTTTATAGCAGAGGACAAATAATTATCCCACCATCCTTTGATGGTACCAGTAAACCCACTCATTACCATTTGAGCTATGACTTTATTACTATTGTCACGCTGTTTACAAATTGTACTATACATACAGATATGATGACATATGTCAAATACCTATTTATCAGCAAGACCATCAAGATTCCACTCATAAATGGAATTTCTTTGATAATTATTTTGAATAAAATTATCATTTTTCTTGAACAATACATCTTAAGGGGTAGGGCGTTTACAATAATAATGTTCTAGACGCCTAGGTGTAGCCTCAATTTTATTAAGTTCAGCTTCAAAATTATAAATATTATCATCTTGATCAGAAATATCTGGATTAGATGTGTGATCTGTTTTAATAGAAGGCGTGAAAATTTGAAAAGATTGCAATTTCTTTTCTAGGACAGAACAAATTCATCTGTGAATTCTAATTTAAATCCTTTAACCTCCATTGGGGGTTGTAAAGTAGCCTTAGCTTCCTTAGAGGGTTAAACCTCTTGAAGTCTCATTTGAGAAATCTTTGTATGTAACTAATCCAGTTCATGATCTAAATGTAACAATTGTTGACTAATTGTTTTTTTATACAAATTAGTATAATTACTGTGTTTAAAAACTTGATTCAACTCTTTCATAGTGATAGACACTAATTCAACCATAGAATGTTTAACATAAGCATTAACTTCTAGAACTTGAGAAGTTGAAGAGCTAGTAACCTTTAGAGGTTCAGTAGGAGGGAAAATAGAATGAATAACAGTTCCAGTATCTGTCATCCAAGATTTTTCTTCAAGCATATTAATATAATGAGTTTCCACATAATATTAAAGAAATCATGGAACAAAATTTTCTATTTGTTGAGTTTGACTCAAATGATCAAAATATTGATTTTATAATTTTCTAATTCAGTAGGACTGAAACTAGAAAAGTACCAATCACAAAAAAATATATAATATGGTTAGAACAATTCCTTATTAAAGATTGCTCTTACTGGACTACTTGGATTTAAATTCATTAAAGACAAAAATTCAGTTCAAAGGCAGTAGGTATCTCTATTGAAGGTTTAAGGATTCCATGAGGAATCAGTTGGTCAGAGATCCTAACAAACTCAATATTATCAAACAGCCTAGAGGTCGAAACTCTAGATATTTCTGGAAGAGAAATCTTATAAGGAGGAATTAAAGATCTAGTAGAAGAAGAGAACTCTCCATCATACTTTTCTTCATACCATCAAAAAGAAGAGAGTAGCTTATGGTGATTCAAGTTGTTAGATCGAAGAGTTTCATAATAGACTTGGTGGAGAATCAAGTGCTGGAACAAATTTGTGGATTCGGATGATATACAAGCTGCAAGGTTGAATCCTAAATGTGGATTCAACGGTGTGAAAGGATTATAAGGCATTCTTGTACTTTGTTCCTTATATATTGTTTGATTGGAGTTGGACTAGGTCCTGTGGTTTTCTCTCACAACGGTTTCCACGCTATAAATCTTGTGTGTTAATGGTTGTGTGTTTTGATTTATGTTTATGGTTTACTTTAGATTAATCATTACTAACACTTGCTTAAAAAAATAAGTAGAGATCTATTCACCCCCTCTAAATCCATCTTAAGGTATAAATTCATATTACCAAGAACAGGTTTTCTCAACGTTCAACTAAAAGATAATTAAGGGATAAGAATCTTACAATCACATAATGAATCTTCTACATAGCTTTATCTCTTCTATTTTTATATAGACACTACGAGAAAAATTAGGTTCTTCTGTGGGGACCATGTCCACCATTACAATCAATTTTCTTTCTCACGTAGCCATTCAAATTTGAAGTTTTTCTACAGTTAAAAGATAATTTCAGTTGTCGCACTTTATTGGGTCTACCACTTGCTAGATTACTGATAAAGAGATATTATTCATTGGTAGAGAAATATTCTATCTCTTGCATGGATTTATATTAAGCATGTACGTCCCTTTTACAATTGTAAAGTTTCCAAACAGCATCAGGAACATGACATTTCAGGAGTAATTCCATAGTACAAAGTCTTAATTAATTACATGTCCTAATCTCTTGAGTAACTAAACAAAACATGAATTTTTTTACAAGTACTATTCATTTCCTTGATATTTTGCTACCAAGACCAAAATGTTGGTGCATTTGATTTGTTTTTTTTTTTTTTTTGAAGTTCCTTTTTTTTTCTTCTCAAAAAAAAAAAAATTATAATTGGTACTGAAAGTTCATCTAGTAAACTATTTTCTAGAAATCCACTAATTATAGGGAACAAATTTTAATTGTTCTATGAACTACTAGTCTACTACCAAAAGAAAATAAAATTGATATGAAAATGATGGTGTTTTCAAAATGGAAAACAGAAACGAAAACGAAAAAAAAAAAACTAAATTTTTTTAAACAATGACAAAAAAGGACCTAATTTAGATTCTAAGTTTGAGACACTATGTTAGCATCCCAATCAAACTCCAGAATAAGGCCTTTCAAAAATAAAAATAAAATAATACGAATTAATCAATAGCCAGAAATGACCTCATTTGAATATTGGGTCAAGACAAGAAAAATCCAATTTACTTGAAAGCAAACGTAAAGCCTGTGTTGACCAAGTCAGTTTCAAGATCCACGACATGCGCAAAGAGAAAACATGAATAAGTTCGAAGATAATATCTTCTTGTGAAAGGTTGGAATAATTTTCATGGTGGGATGAAGTATCGCATCTTTTTTTACCCGGTCACTCTCATTCCAGCCCAATCTTTTAAGTTACATATTCACGTGAAAATTGGCATAGAGAAAAAGGATAAGTTAGTGCGACGACTGGAAAGAGTCAAATATACATAATTTTACTCTCGCATGTAAAAAAGCTATTTTTGTATTTCATATTCATGAGACCTAACACCTTTAGCACTACACAAGACTCCTGTAATGGCTATGCCAATAAAATTGGTATCGGTAAGCATGTAAATTTGGACTAGGCATGTCTGAGCCTAGGCAGGCCTAGGCCCAAACCCTCCATGAATGGGAGGTATTCTGGAGCTTGGACAGGCCCGAATCTGGCGCCCAAAAAGCCCATAAGTGTAAAGCCCACCCATAAACAAAATATAACTATAACTGGTGGAGATATACTTGACTTGTAGACTTGTAGTGATGCAATTTTCTCCACCATTTTAATAATACTCTTGTAATTTTTATCTTGAAATTCATAAATTTTAATGTCATTGAAACAATGTCTAAAAAGAAATGCATTAAAGATTTTGATTTAAAAAATAGGCTAGGTACAAATTGGCCCAGCCAGCCCCACAAACCGAGCCAAGCCCAAGCCGCTCATAAGCCCAATACCACCTAGGGCTCGGGCTAGGCCTGGACCTGGAGTTTTTGGTTTTGTTGTGGCCTAGCACAGCCCATACTATGGTAGGACCCCAAGCAAGCTCAGCCCAACCAGACCCAAGGACGAACCTGGTCGAGCGGGCCGAATATCCAGGTATAGATATTAGTCAACGTTAAAAGCACCTGACCAAAACAAAAAAAAAAAAAAAAAAACACGTTAAAAGCACGCTTTTGACAAATTTGTACTTTTTGACAGAGTTAAGTTATAATCCTACTTCAATTTCATGTTACATGGTCTGCCTCTTATAGGACTCCCAAATAGTATGGCTTTATATAGGGGTGGCAATGGACAAGTTTAGGCTTTTAATTTAAATTTTAAATTTGCCCAATTAACAAACGGAGGTCACTAACAAGTCAATGTAAATTGATAAACTCAAATTTGACATGTTAATATATCATTTAAATTTTTGTTCTTTATTATGGATTTTATATTGTTCTTTTTTTTTTTTTTTTTTGCATGATTTAGAATTGTAGGCCCAATAAGAATCAAGCCCAAAGCTAGGAGAGACTAACCAAGTAAGATCGGCCCATAGATGCCGACCTAGCAGACAAAGTCTATACCGATCAGCAATAGGGACCCAAAGTGGCTAGTCCATGAATTCTAATCTAAAAGGTACTACAAGTAATGAAACCCGTAACACAAATCATATTCCTAAGTAAATTAGAACAAGCAAAAGATAAATCTAATACATTAAACCAATTTTATCAACACCCAATGTTTGTTTTGCATACCCTACTCCATCAAGAGTAATGTTTGTTATTTCATACTTATCAAGTAATCTAAATTCAAATAAATGCTAATCCGTTTTGTTATGGTTTTAGTTTTAGTATTTAGTTTTTGTTTTTTGAAATTCGATAGAATTGCGTATGGCAGATTGCTTTTGAAAACTGTTTCTGTTGAAACTGGATTTGGTAAGCCTGTTTCGGAACTTGTTTTCAGAAAATTTTTCAGAAAACACCCCAGTTTTGGGAACTATTAAAAATTTGTTTTTTGAGTTTTCAGAATTTTTTTTATACGAAAATGAAAACAATATGAAACGATGATGTTTTCAATGGTTCCTTTTTTTGTTTCCGAGAATAAGAAAAATTACAATTCTTAAATTTTTTGATTATGAGAACACAAAAAACGGAACTGAAAGTGAAACTGAGGCCGATGCCAAACTGAGCCTGGTTTATCTAGTCCTGATAATTCAAATGATATACTAGGTGGCAATTAAGTGGGTTACAGAAAACTGGTTACCTGATAATACCTTTGTAGTAGGGACACGATAAGACTATAGGAGGGTTACCTGATAATAACCTTTTACGAATTAGCAGCTCATTAAATCTATGTATGGAGAGGACCAGTGTATCTTTAATTATCTGAGACCTTATTTCCACAGAACTGTTCATCATGATCAGGTATTCTGTTTTCTACTTGCATATTCATCCGTTCTGTGTCCATGTGGTCTTTTTTCCTTCTTTTCGAGACTCAATAAGAAATTTTTTTCCCCCAATGACTGAAAGGTGCTGTTCTTCAGCTTTGCACTTTCACACTTGTTAACCTTATACTTTCTGATAGCTTCACCTCAATTCTACACCCTTTGTTTCGTTGCATAAAGATTCTGGAAACAACATGACCTCTCCGATATAAGTTGTTGAGGGCCTTGCGGCTGACCACACTCTATGCTTCACAATTTAGAAGTATAAATTCGTTCTGCATTGTGATCATAATTGATATTTAATATCTCTCCTTTTGTTCTTCAACTTGCCTTTTAAGAGACCTACTGCCAAGCCCAGGCACCCAACAGAAAGCGCAGCTGGGACGCAACACTGGAGAAGTCTTGCCCGTATGTATGAACTAGGTAATTTTCGGACACTTAACTACCTGATTAGCAGGAAACTCTCTCTCTCTCTCTCTCTCTCTCTCTCTCTCTCTCTCTCTCTCTCTCTCTTGTTTTTTAATCGGTTTCGAGTGATACTGCAACAATTAATCGTTCAAATGGCAAAATATTGAGATGCTACTGTTTTTAATTCGATTCATCATGATATCCTCACTCTTTGAGTATGACCAAAACTTCACATTACGCCCAAAAACACTACTACGTTTGAGAGTCATATGATTATGTGTATATGTTCTGATTTGTTTGCTAAGCAAAAGAGATGCTTAAAGCCATATTCTTCAACCATAAGAGATGCTTAGCCCTTATTTCAGAGAATCAGGTCCTCCTACTTGATGTGGCCTTAATTTATTGTATGCTGCAGGTGTTGCACAGACCAGTAAGAATCCTGTATCAGCTTCTGTGACTGATGCCCAACCTCATCATGCATTAAGGATGCTTGCTAGGCCGCAGCCCCAGCATTTACCAACTTTGAGTAATAACCAAGCCAGGCAAGTTTCCAATAAGCTTGAGGCAACTCGAGCATGCATCAAGGAGGCTCACTGGTCATCAACCCAAGCATTTACCGGCTTTGAGTAATAACCAAGCTAGGCAAGTTACCAATAAGCTCGAGCCAAGTCGGTCATCAAGGAGGCTTGCAGGGCTCGCGCCCGAGCATGTGTGAGATGAGCCAGCTTTTAATACCAGCCAATATTTGCAAGTTTGCTCCAAAGGTGTCAACAAAAGGTTAAGTCTAAAGGAGAACTAACAATATCAACATAATCTTTCAGTAACAGTACTTACGCGTTCCTATATGACTTCTTGTGAAACTCAAAGTAAATTCCACCTGGTTTTAGAATCCATTGTTGTTAATGGGTGGTTGAGTCTTAAAATTATACAGAAGGTTTCCTTTTTTTGGTACTGGCAAGTTGACACTGACTCTGTAGAGAGCTCAAATTTTTTTAGGTGGCTATAGTACTGTCAAGCTATGCTTTCATGATACGTAAAATCAACAAAATTAAATTTGAAAGATGAGTGAATCACACTTGCTACTTAAACTTGTCATGAAATATGCTATAGAGTTCCTAGTTTATTACAAAACCAATGTAGTTTTCAAATTTAATTATCAAACTCAGGTAATTTTAAATTTATTTATCAAACTCAAGTAGCCCAAAAAGAAGTATCTTGAAAACACAACTTTAAGCCTGAAGTTGTATCTTCAAAACGTAACTTCTAAGGTTTAAAGTTTATCTCAAATTTTCATAAAAATCATGTTTTGAAGACACAGCTTCAGTCGTGTTTTGATAACTTCTCAAGGGACTTAGGTTTAGTAAATAACTTCAAAGCCATCTATTTCGGAAAATAAATTTAAAAATCACCTTGGTTTGGGCATAAACCCATTTGAGTTCTCGTAGGAAGATGTGGAAATCTATGGCCAGATTCTCTCAAACGTAATAGTATGGTATGGATGCTTACCGCTCACTTGTCGGAGAAGGTTAACCATAGTCTATTTTGGATTACCAACACTCCACCTTACTTATCCAGAATCTCTCACCACCGACACATAACAAGAGAAAGAAAATGAATATACGAGCCCTTTCATACCCCTCATTACGAAGATTATGCTGTACACCCACAGATATTTCGATCCAACAAAGCTCTCTTCAGCTATAAAATAATGCTATTCTCTTGAAATTTTACTCATAAAAAATTGTAACGAGTTGAGCTATAAAATTTTCTAAGTTCGAATTCACAGCCTAAATAAACCCCCAGTGCTTGCAGACGGTCACCTTGCATACTATGTATCAACCAACAAATTCATTAGGTTCATTCTTTCATTTTTTCTAAGTTCTAAAACACACTAATATCATCAGAAAAATAAACAAATTAAGAGCACACTGTTATTTTATGATCAAGTTGTTACTACTCCATAGGAACTATGCAAAATAGCACTTCAACAATCTTACGAGTTTCTGTCAAACAGACATAACTTCAGAAGTTGAAGAATAAACCATATTATACAACAAAGCCAACACAGGAATCTAGGCTTGTTCACTCCAAGATCGAACAGATGCTGAACCAGTAAACTGATCTGCGGGATACAAGATTAGTCCATCGCTGATTCTTTCCATCCACCAAAGCTCTCATCCTCTCCACTGTATCCCCTATCAGAGCCTCTCTGCAACAATCATCGGACAATTTTAGAGGCATAACCATGCATGGAAGATGCAGATTTTAGGAACAGAACTTTACCAAATAGCATCTTTTTGCATTAAACTCAATAAATGGTCTAGAATGTTGTTCATTCTTTTTTTGTTAATAATTGATTTCAGAATTTCAGTAAATTGAGGGGCTAACAAATGGGAGTGGTAAAAAGTAAAAGAAATAGCTTAAGGTGTCAAAAGGGCAAGAGAAAGGCCAGAAGGATGTGGGTTTAATAGTGAAAAAGTACATGATTGCTTTGGATTTTACGGAACATACGACTTTGGAAAAAGTTAACTACAGAACATGGATCCATGTAGCTTACCTGAAGTAATTCAGATTGAAGCTTGTTGAATTTGTGCTTCGGAATTTCAATAAATTGACAGGCAAACAAAGAGGAGGATAAAGCAAAACAAATAGCTTGACTTCGTAAGAATTACCTGGCGAGTGAAAGTGAGGCCAACTCTAACCTCACCACGATATTCCTCGTCCTTGACAACATTGTATGAAGTTGGTGGAACGCTTCCTGCGATGAACAATGGTTCTAATGGAATGCTGCAAGGACGATTACACCTCTATCAAAATAAAATTTCTGTAACTTTAGCATCCCTATATGTTCACATTTTAATTTCAGCTCCTTCGCCTAATCAAGATGCTGTATTGAAAGCTCATTGTCATAACAACATATGCAGGTGACTGTCAAAATTTTTAAGTAATGCACCACAGGTTACCATAATGCTGAAACTGATTACAAGGGCGGCACCTAAATTTATTTATTTTTGCCTAATAACTGAAGAAGCTCACATACTTTAAATGAAGAAATTAAGAAACTTGATGAAAAAGGTTTTTTTTTACACTTCTTGCAAAGCCATACATGATAGGATTCTAATGTACCCAACAAATTTATACAAATGAAACAAGGGAAGATTACTCACGTAGCCTCGCCAACAAAATCATCCTGACTGAGATTATCACTATCCATAATTTTGATCGTAAGTTCTGGAACACCATCCGAGAGTGTGAATACAAAAGTCTCATTCCATTCAGGAGTAGATCCCTTGCCTGCATAGACCATGTATCCGTAAAAATAAAGACAAAGCAAAGACTTTACATCCTTGATGATTCTGTTAAAAATTTAGAACAATAAATCATTTGAAAACAATGGCATGCACCAATGTAATCATGACAATTTTAATCAATGAATTTACATATATTTTGTTCTTCAATGATCTAAACAAAATTTACACCCTATTCCAAATAGATGCAGTGTATGCCTTACTGAGAGAAACGGAAAGAGAGACAAAAACAAAAAAAAAAAAAAAAAAAAAAAGGAAAAACAAAACATTATAACCAGGAACTCACCTGATGCAACGCTGCTTTTCTGTTCCTGAGTCCGACAAGTGATAATGGCGTAAGGGTCCATGTTAGCTGTTCATAGACAATCAATCTCATTAACCAAACAAATAAATATACAAGGAAACAACACATAATAAAATGACTAAAGTACTTCACGCAAACAAAATTTCAGGCAAATTAGGACGTCTCGTAGAAATGAATTGTCCATTTCTTGAAATACATCCAATTTTATATGGAATATCCATTTACATTAATAGGGCCATCAAAGAATGGATCATCATTAATGGTTTCAAATTTGTTAAAAATACATTGCAGATGTTAATGTACACATAATGTGAAATCATAATGGTCAAGGAATATTAGACATAGTCCATGGTTAGGTTCAAGTTAGGCATGTTTGTTAGGCAAATTAGGCATGTAGTTAGGCATGTTAGGCATGCAATTAGGCATGTTTCCTCCTTGTTTTCATGGCAGATTGCTCTCTATATATAGGTCTACACTTCATTGTATATCACATATATCTTGTACAAAAGATTACATACTACTACAATTCTTTCTCTCATCCTCTCCTTCTCTATTTTCTCTACCATTCTAACATAGTATTAGAGCTATAAGATCTGGTGACCATTCTCTTTCTCTGTCTCTATTCTAGTTGGCCTATATTTTCGATTTTCTGCTTCAAACTCCAAACTTTTCGGTATTTTTTGTATTTCTGCCGAAAATCATCTTATCTGAATACCGACTTTCATCATATCATCACCTTCGTCACAACGAATCACGTCCAACCGTACAAAATTCAACCCCAGAAAACCCCTCACAAGCGGCCTGAAGCTTGGCGCGTCATCTCACGTGCAGCCCCACTCTCCACGCTCTTGCACGCGCCACCGTCACTGTTTCATGCGCGATTTCACGTGCGCACTAACATTTGCTGACGCCAACCCTGCTGACGTCAACCCTAATTCGCCTGGCCATTGGTTCGCTTCTGACTCCGGTCCACCTGAACCAATTCAACCCGGCTTTTTCCTTTCTTTGACCGGTTCAAGCTCTGTTTGGCCATTTTCAAGCCGATTCAGACCGATTAAGCCTATTTTGGGCCCTTTGAATCTGATTCTGCCCTCGGTTTGATCTAATTCTGCTCTTTTCCTACTGTTTCGTCTATATTGGAAACCTTTGAACCCCTATCTCTTCCTTTTAAATCTGTTGTCCCACGTCATTGCACTATGGAGCGTTCTGAGGTGTTCCGACCTATTGTTATCACTCTAGAAGGTCATAATTATATTCCCTGATCTTAAGCTATATCTAGTTTTTTTTAAAGGAAGAAAGCTTTGGCGTTATGTCATTAGCGATATTGAAGCTCCTGTTAAAAGTGATACTGAACCATCTACAGCATACACTAAACATCTCAAGGAATGGGATAATAAGAATCATCAAATTATCACTTGGTTTCGAAGTACGTCCATTTCTTCCATAAGCCTCCAGTTCGGACATTTTGATACTGCTCATTCTATCTGGGACTTTCTAACCCAACGCTACACTACTACTGATCTTGCTCATCAGTACTAACTCTTAACTTCTCTACATCGTCTCAAACAAGAATTTGGTCAGTCTATCAATGCCTTCCTGTCACAGATGTATACTCTCTGAGACTAATTGACTCTGTCTGAGCCCACTTGGACATGTCCTGCTGATGCTGCTCACTTTACTCTCCACCGAGATTAGCAGCGTCTCATTATATTTCTTATGACTCTCACTAATGTCTTTGAGCCTGTTCGTGCCTCTCTTCTACCTCGATCCCCTCTTCCTTCCTTGGAACAGGCTATTTCTGAGCTCCCATCCGAAAAGACTTGTCTTGGTCTCTTTCGATCATCACCTTTAGGCACAGTTCTTACCACCTCTAATTCTCGATTTAGAGGTTTTTCTCAAGGTTTGTCCTCTTCAGGTGGTTCCTGCAACTCCTCTCTTCTCAATCTACTGGGACATCTTTTACTCTGCCCTCTCGAAATGATAAATGTACATTTTGTCATGCTACTAATCATCGTCTACTTATTTGTCCTGTTCGGATCTACCAACATTGTCATCGGCGTGGCCCTGGTCACTATCGTAGTGACTGTCCTAAAAATCCCTGGTTACTATCGTAATGACTGTCCTAAAAATCCTTATCGCCGAGACTTTCGCCCTAAGTCTACGGCTGCTATTACTACGGGTTCTGATGTTCCCTATTCCTCCTCGATGGTCAGTCTTAGTGATCTTTTTGCACTCTTTCAGCAGTTCATGACTATCTCTGGTAATCCACCCTCTACTGCTCTGTCCGCCACTTGAGGTATTTTTTCGTGGTTCTTTGATTCCGGGTGTAGCAATCATATGACTTCTGACTTGTCTGTTTTTTCTTCTAAATCCTCTATATTTGCTCTTCCTGTCATTTATACGACTGATGGCTCACTTATGACTATTGATCACACTGGTCATGTCTCCACTTCCAACCTTGCACTTCTTCAAACTTATTATATCCCTAAACTCACATTAAATCTTATCTCTGTCGGCCAATTATGTGATTTTGGTCTCACTGTCATTTTCTCCTCTACTGGTTGTGTTGTGCAGGATCCAAAGACGGGACAGATTTTTGGGATAGGATGTAAATACGGTAGACTATTTCAACTCCTTCACCTTCATCTGCCCACTCAGACTACTGCTGTCACCTCTACTGTTGCTTCATCTGCTCCCAACTTCTCTCTTGATATTTGGCATTCCCGTTTAGGTCATATTTCTATAGGTCGTTTACGTCTTTTTTTGTCTCAAGGTGTTTTAGGTCATGTTACCATGTTAAAATGGTAAAGAAAATAGAGAAGGAGAGGGTGAGAGAAAGAATTATAGTAGTATGTAATCTTTTGTACGAGATATATGTGATATACAATGAAGTGTAAACCTATATATAGAGAGAAATCTGGCATGAAAACAAGGAGGAAACATGCCTAACAAACATGCCTAACTTGAACCTAATCATGGACTATGTGTAATATTCCTTGACCAATATGCTTTCACATTATGTGTACATTAACAGCCCCTCGCAAACTCAAGATGGTAAAGTGAAGACCAAATTGAGTTTGATAACCAGATCATGAAACCGTCTTGGGTGATGAGACTTGGTGAAGATGTCAGCAGTTTGATCAGTAGAAGTCATAGAGAGAAGACGAACTGTACCACACAAAACATGCTGACGAATGAAATGACAATTAATCTCATCTTAGTACGATTATGAAACGCATCATTATGAGCTATCATAATCGTACTGCAATTGTCACAATGGAGAACAGTATCACCAGAATGAGAGATACTCATGTCTTGAAGCAGCCACCGAAGCCAGAGAAGGTTTTGAGTAGTATCAGCTAATGCACGATATTCGGCCTCAGTGCTAGAACGAGCAATAAGGGTCTACTTCTTACCAGGCCAAGAAATAAAAGGAATCTCTAAGAAAGAAGTAGAAGCCTGTGGTAGATCGTCGATCAATAGGATCATCAGCCTAATCAGCATCAGAATAAGTATGAAGTTGTAAAAAAGAGTGTCGAGAATAATGTAGTCTATGAAAAAGAGTACCCTTAACATAACGAAGAATACAGAGAACTGCAGCATAGTGAGTTGAACGCGGCGAAGATAAAAACTGACTGACTAGATGAACAGCATGGGCAATGTCAGAATGAGTAACAGTGAGGTAAACAAGACTGCCAACAAGCTGTCGATAAAGAGTAGCATTAGACATAAGCTCACCATCCAAAGGAGTGAGATGCACATTAGCTTCTAAAGGTATGGAAGCAGTCTTGCTATCAGTGATACCAGCACGAGTAAGAAGATCTGAGGCATACTTGACTTGAGAAAGAGAATAACCAGTAGAAACAGAAGATATCTCAAGACCAAGGAAGTAACTGAGAGGACCAAGATCTTTCATCTCAAATTGTATGCTAAGAAAATTCTTGAGCTCAGAAATACCATCCACATCATCTCTAGTTAGAATCATATCATCCACATAGAGAAGTAAGAGAACAGTGCCACGCGGAGTTTTGCAAATAAAGAGAGCAGAATCATAATCACTAGAAGAGAAGGCAAGTTCATTAATAGTAGAACTGAATTTGGCATACCAGGCACGAAGAGCTTGTTTAAGACCATATAGAGCACGACAAAGTTTGCATACCTGATTTGGAGAGCGAGAAAAACCAGGAGGAGGCTGCATATAGACTTCTTAAGAAAGATTGCCGTTGAGAAAGGCATTTTTGACATCCATCTGATACAAGGGCTACTGTTGGACAGCAGCAACAACAATGAGACTCCGAACATAAGTGAGACAAGCAACAGGAGCAAAGGTCTCCTCATAGTCAATGCCATATTCTTGAGTGAAACCTTTGGCAACTAAACGAGCTTTGTAACGTTCCACAGAAACATCAGAACGAGTTTTGATCTTATAGACCCATCTATATCTAATCACAGATTTACCAGGAGGAAGCTCAACTAAGTCCCAAGTGTGAGTCTTGGTAAAAGTCTGTAATTCATCTTCTATAACTTGTTGCCAAAGAGGGTTAGAACTAGCCTCGCGATAAGAGTAAGGTTCATGATGAACACAAATAGCAGAGAAACAATGATAATCATGAAGATGAGTAGGAGTTTCCCTTACCCGAGTAGAACGCCTGACGATAGACTTAGTGGATGAAGATCGCAGAGATGGATCAGACAAGAAAGAGCTAGCAGGAGAAGCAAGATCAGCAGACGGGGACTCTTCAGGATAGATTGTAATAGGCGGCACAGTAGGTGTGACATCTGTATCCTCAAGGAAGAGCTCAATAGAAGGATCAGTAAAGTAAGGAGTGGAAAAAGAGGATAAATGAAAAGATGATAAGGAGAAAAAGGTCTTATGTTCCCAAAAGACAACATGACGAGAGACACAAAGACGTTTAGATAAGGGATCCCAATAACGATAACCTTTGTACTCAATCCCGTAGCCTAAGAAGCAACAGAGATGAGCGCGAGGCTCCAACTTGGTACGTTCATGAGGCTGAAGTAAGACAAAACAGGCACATCCAAAAACACAAAGAAAAGTGATAATCAGGAGTAGTACCATACAAACGCTCATAGGGAGTGAGGTTACCGAGAGGAGCTGAAGGAACACGATTAATAGTGTAAGCAACAGTAAGAGCAGCTTCACCCCAAAACTGTTCAAGACAAGAGGCAGAGATAAGAAGAGCACGGGTTGTATTAAGGAGATGACGATGTTTGCATTCAACACGACCATTTTGTTATGACGTATCAGGACAAAAACAATAAGGAATGGTCCCATGCTCGCAGAGAAAGACAAGAAAAGAGGTGTCACAATATTCTTAAGTATTATCAGACTTAAAGATCTTGATGTCATGAGAAAATTGTGTTTTGACCATTCGAGCAAAATCATAATAAGTTTGTTGAAATTAAAATCGATTTTGCAAAAGATAAATCCAAGTATATCTAGAAAAATCATCAACAAATATAACAAAATACTTAGATCCTCCCACAGTAGAAGTGGGGGAAGGACCCCAAACATCAGAGTGGACTAAATTAAAAGGAGCTAAGGATAAAGCCGGTTGTTTAGCGAGTTGACAAGATTGACAATCAAGATGTTTATTAGGGACAGAACCTAAAATACCTTGAGACAAAAGAAGACGTAAACGACCTATACAAACATGACCTAAACAAGAATGCCAGATATCAAGAGAGGAGTTGGGAGCAGATGAAGCAACAGTAGAGGTGATAGCAGCTGTCTGAGTGGACAGATGAAGGTGAAGGAGCTGAAACAGTCGACCATATTTACAGCCTATCTCAAGAGTCTATCCCGTCTTTGGATCCTGCACCACATAACCAGTAGAGGAGAAAATGACAGTGAAATCAAGATTACATAATTGGCCGACAGAGATAAGATTCAATGTGAGTTTAGGGATATAATAAGTTTGAGTAAGTACAAGGTTGGAAGTAGAGATATGACCAATGTGATCAATAGTAATAGGTGAGCCATCAGCAGTATAAATGACAGGAACAGCAGATATAGAGGATTTAGAAGCAAAAACATACAAGTCAAAAGTCATATGATTGCTATTATCGTGATTATCATTGTTTCTCTACTCATCTCTGTGATTATCATTGTTTCTCTATTATTCTTGCTCATCACGAGCCTTGCTCTTATCGCAAGGTCAGTTTTAACCTCTTTAGCAACAAGCTACGGATGATGAATTACAGGCTCTTACCAAGACTCACACTTGGGACTTGGTTTGAGCTTCCTCCTGGTAAATCTGTGATTGGATGTAGATGGGTCTATAAGATCAAAACTCGTTCTGATGGTTTTGTGAAACGTTACAAAGCTCGTTTAGTTGCCAAAGGTTTCACTCAAGAATATGGCATTGACTATGAGCAGACCTTTGCTCCTGTTGCTCGTCTCACTTATGTTCGGAGTCTCATTGCTGTTGCTATTATCCGACAGTGGCCCTTGTATCAGATGGATGTCAAAAATGCATTTCTCAACGGCAATCTCTCTGAGGAAGTCTATATGTAACCTCCTCCTGGTTCTTCTCACTCTCCACATTAGATCTGCAAACTTCATCATGTTGTATATGGTCTTAAACAAGCTCCTCATGCCTGGTATGCCAAATTCAGTTCTACTATTAGCAAACTTGGCTTCTCTTCTAGTTATTATGATTCTACTCTCTTTATTCGCAAAACTCCGCGTGGCACTATTCTCCTACTTCTCTATGTGGATGATATGATTCTAACTGTAGATAATGTGGATGGTATTTCTGAGCTCAAGAATTTTCTTAGCACACAATTTGAGATGAAAGATCTTGATCCTATCAGTTACTTCCTTGGTCTTGAGATATCTTCTGTTTCTACTGGTTATTCTCTCTCTCAAGTCAAGTATGCCTCAGATCTTCTTACTCGTGCTGGTCTCACTGATAGCAAGACTACTTTCACACCTTTAGAAGCTAATGTGCATCTTACTCCTCTGGATGGTAAGCTTCTGTCTAATGCTACTCTCTATCGGCAGCTTGTTGGCAGTCTTGTCTAGCTCACTGTTACTCGTCCTAACATTGCCCATGCTATTCATCTAGTTAGTCAGTTTCTGTCTTCACCATGTTCAACTCACTATGTTGCAGTTCTCTGTATTCGTCGTTATGTTAAGGGTACTCTTTTTCATGGACTACATTATTCTCGACACTTTTTTCTACAACTTTATGCTTATTCTAATGCTTATTGGGCTAGTGATCCTACTGATCGACGATCTACCACAAGCTTCTGCTTCTTTCTTAGAAATTCTCTTATTTTTTGGCATAGTATGAAGCAGACCCTTACTGCTCGTTCTAGCACTGATGCCGAATATCGTGCATTAGCTGATACTACTCAAGACCTTCTCTGGCTTCGGTAGCTGCTTCAAGACATGGGTGTCTCTCATTCTGGTGTTACTGTTCTCCATTGCGACAATCGCAGTGCGATTATGATAGCTCATAATGATATGTTTCATGATCGTACTAAGCACATCGAGATTGATTGTCATTTCATTCGTCAGCATGTTCTGTATTGTACAGTTCATCTTCTCTCTGTGACTTCTGCTGATCAAACTGCTGACATCTTCACCAAGTCTCATCCCCTAAGACGGTTTCATAATCTGGTTATCAAACTCAATTTGGTCTCCACCTTACCATCTTGAGTTTGCGGGGAGCTGTTAATGTACACATAATGTGAAAGCATAATGGTCAAGGAATATTAGACATAATCCATAGTTAGGTTCAAGTTAGGCATATTTGTTAGGCAAGTTACGCATGTAGTTATGCATGTTTCCTTCTTGTTTTCATGACAGATTTATCTTTATATATAGGTCTACACTTTATTATATATCATATAAATCTTGTACAAAAAGTTACATGCTACTACAATTCTTTCTCTCATCCTCTTCGTCTCTATTTTCTCAACCATTTTAATAGCAGATATCAATTTTAGCATTAACTGTAAAACTATATCAATTTCCGTAAATAGTCCTAAACATTTCAAAAGGTTCCACAAATAATGATGTGATTTGAAAATTAATTGATCACTCAAATCATTCAATTTTGACCAGATATTATGGATGGTACAAACATTAGTAAAGCTCTAAGAAGAGAATCTCCTAATCCAATGATGAAAATTCAATCAACTTTAAACCCCATCAAATATTGCATACTAGAATCATAATCATAGGAGACCCATCCAACCATCTGATACAATTCTTTCTTATGATCCTCACATGGCATGAAAGGCCTCACAAGATGTTGACCAAATCAAGGTACAAATGTAATATGACTTCAAAACTTCTCAACATTTTCTTTTACTGTTTAGAAATTGTGGAAGGGAAAAGAAAGTGAAAGAAATTGTAGTAAAAATGGTTGTTTTTATCTGTTTGGTTTTGTAAAGAAAATGAAAGAAAAATAATTTTTTCTTAAAAAAAGTGAGAAGAAAAATTATTTCTCTTGTTTTTCTTCTTCTTCTTCTTCTTTTTTTCTCCTTTCATTTCCAAACTAGAAACGAAGGAAGAGAAATAAAGAAAAAATTATAAGTTTTCTTTCATTTCCCTCTTTCCTCGAGTTCCAGAATCCAAACAGGTTAATTTTCTTAGGAAACAAATATAAAACAAATATCAAACTAAATCAGATCCTTAGTAAAAACCAAATTTCTGCAAATGTAAAACAATCAAAATCAAAAGATTCAAAACCATAATTTCTAATATATTCAGCTGACTGCGGCTGCAGCGTGCAAGGAGAATAATAACATAAATTAAATTAAACATATATATATATGTATATAATTATATATATATATATATACATAAGAGAGAGAGAGAGAGAGAGAGATTCGGTGAGAACTTACAGAGGAAATCGGTGTCCTCGAGACCTTTGGCACCTACGAGAAGAACTTCAAGCGTTCCGTGAGACATCTTTGGATCGCCAAACGCAGGGAGAGAAGAGAACAGAGATCGAAATCCAAACTCTCTCTCTCTCTCTCTATCCCTCTCTCTCTCCGGATCGACGATTGTCCGATGGAAGAAGAGCGTTGTGTAGCGGGACTATATATAGTGTGTTAAAACCGGTCGGAAGTTGTTTTTATCTGTTGCACACTTCCAGACAGAGAAAACCGCGGTTCGTTGACGTGATTTCTTTCCATGAAGACTAAAAAAAAATTTGCTGTGTTTGGCAGATATTAATTCTCACAGTTACAAAAAATATAAGAATAGCGAAATTTTGGGAAATTTTTCTTAAAATTTTTACAGTTTCGGGAAACTAGTTTTTCAAAACTACGCTATTCTTAAATCTCTCCTTGCTTAATTTATCACGTGTTTTTTTTACCAAAAAAAAAAAAAAGAATGAAAAGAAAATAGTAGGCTTTGTGTTGAGAGAGAGAGAGAGATTGTTGAACCTTTTGTTTGGTTGCAAGATAAAATGGAGAGAAAGTTGAATATTTTTTTTAATTTTTTTATATTTAAGATGTAGGCAAAGTTAAACATTATTTATATTTATGGTAAATGACCCTTTATATCCTTATATTTGACACATCTGTATTTTTAGTTGTGACAAATAAACTTTTACATTTATAACTAGTTTAAATGTCAACCTTCGAGTATACAATTTTGCAAATGCTAGCTCATTGCATATAATAATTAACTCCTAAATTTTAAAGTCTTCTAAATTCATGCACACCTTTACAGGGACTTTAAGGAGATTCTTAAATATTTGAAAGTGCTGGTAAAATAAATCTTTACTAGAAATTGAATACTATATATACAATGGTTGAACAAAAGCTCAAGGTGCCTCCTATGTAAGGTGGTTCTACCTCTGTTAAAGCATTCAATTTGATCCAAAAAACTTTAACAATTTGATTAAAAAAATATTATTATATAAAATAAAAAATGAGCAAAATTGTTAAATAATATTGGTTTATTGTATAGACAATCACTTAATAATACTTATGAAATAGTAATTCTACATTCTCACAATATGTTTTAGGGCAATTTTACACCAACCCCTTTTGACTTTTGACCTAAATAGAGAAAGTTATCCTTACTTTCAGAAAATTACAGATTTTCCCTTCTTAATTGAAAGTTAATAACAAATTTTCCATTTTGTTAGTTAGATGTCTTTCACTATTAAAAGAATTTGATGACATAAGCATATTTTTGTTAACTTTACCTTTGAAACTTTACTTTACGGGCCTTACTTCATTAAAATTTATATATATATATATATATATAGTGTCCTCACACACCCTTTAGACACCACCTACCCTACCTCGAGTTCCCCACTATCCTAGGAACATTCCCTTTCCACTCTCCTCCGCCCACCTTCACTGGTAGGGCTGGCTGAAGGCTATCGGGCCTATGGGCGAAATATTTGAAAGAGGTTTTTAAAATCTTTAATATTATTCATATATTGTTATTTAAAATTTATTTTTTTTGACCTTTTGAGATACAAATTTATTAATTAAGTCATTATATTCAAGATTTACTAACATGTCGTTTTCAATTGACAATACAAATAATTCAGTTAATTTTTTTTGTGACATAGTTGATCTTAAATAGAACTTTATCAATTTTAATTTTAAAAAACTTCTTTTTACAGAAGTAACTGTAACTGGTGTAGTCAATAATATCCTATAAGCAATACATGCATTTGGAAATGAATCTAATATTTTTATATAATTTAATATGTTTCTGTTTAAAAAAAAAATTTTTAGAACTTTTAACTCTGAAAACAAATCTAAACCATCAATATCAGAAAAAATGTAATGTTTTAGGTTACATTTGAGATTAGGTTAACATTTTTTCAAACTATCATCCTCTATTAGTTTTAATTTTTCTATTCTTTTTTTTTTTTTGTTGTAAGTTTTGCATATCCAAATTTATATTTTCTAGTAAACATATTTACCAGTTATAGTATAAAACAAACTCTTTTATCACAAAAAAATAAACAATATTAGAATTTAAACAGTATTAGAAAACTAGAAGTATAGAACAATGGAATTTAGTTTACGATAGTTGACAATAAAAATTATAGATAAATATAAGAGCTTGAGTTTGATACAATTTCTACAAGAAAACAATCAATATTGTAACTGGATGAGTATATTTTTGCTAATAAAAATAAGGAAATAAAATAGAGAAATATACTAAACAAAAAAAAATACGTAAAACAAAAATTATCACAATACTAATACACTATTTTACTAGATGAGCATGAAATTGATTCTCCAGGGTTGAGAGAGAGAGAGAGAAGAGACAATATAGAGAGAGAAAGAGTTTGGTAGGATTACAACTTCTTCTGAACTACTTTACATAGAGAAAGAGTCTTTTAAGGTGGAGACCTTACATCTACCTTATCTTGAAAAAATAATAATCAGATAAGTATTTAATTTCTCATTAAATTGATTTTTGCTAGGCAGTTTTTAAAGTTAATTAATGTATTTAATTTTAGGCCCTCTTTTTTCTCGTCATCTAGACTTTTACAAAAGAAAATATATAATAATTATTTTACACTATGTATATAATACACATATTTTAAAAAATTGAAGCCTAACAAATTGGGGCCTTAGGTATTGAGCTGGCCCTGTTCACTGGTAACTACTTTAATCATACTTTTCCTCTCCAACCGTTACTCTAGAAGAGAGAGAGAGAGCAATGGGCTACCATGAGGAGATGGATAATGATCTTATATTGTTTGAATATTAAATAACAATTCACAAAAACAAAGAAAAAGAGTAACAAAGTAATTTTACTTTTTTCTGTTTGCCTCTATTACTTGACTCACTTTGCCAAGGAGGTATTTGTAATTCTTGAAAATTAAGAATAAGTGTTTTGGTCAAATGTTAAAAGAAAGTTGGTGTAATTGTCCGATATTTTATTACGTCATTAAAAGATACTAACAATGCATGACCCTCGTAATCATGAATGCAGCAAAAGCTTTTGCAATATCCAAAAAAAAAAAAAAAAAAGCAAAAGCTTTTGCCAGACAAAGGATCTTTGAGAATATTTTCTTTAGCATAAAATGTAAAATATACACGCAAAAAGACATACAGAAATGGACAAACATAACAACAGTTCCTATTCCATTAACCAAAAATTTCTATCAGGTGTCTTCCCCAAGTATTCGCTGTCGGTAAGCCACAAAGATGGGCGGAGATAAAGCCTTCACCGGCCACAGCAAGGAGGTTCTCTCATCTTCTTCCGGCGCCGCCGCCGCCGCCACTGTCTCGAAGAATGTCTCTCCAGAAATTCTCTCTAGGGTCACTGGTTTTTTACACACGGTCGGAATGTCCCAACACGTCCCACAGAGTTGCAACACAAAAGATTTCCACTCGGACTTGATCCGCGGCCTCCTGAAAGTCCACCTCATCCAACGCGGCCGGATCTCCTGCCTCCTCTCTGTAAAACCTGCTGTCACTGTACGTAAAACCATTCTTCTTCCCCTTTTACTTCTTCTTGTTCTTCTTCCGATTCCCTTTTAATCAAATGGATTATTTAGAATTTTTATGGCGGATTACATGGAGGGGCTGCTGCGTCTGTGGCAGAGATGGTGTCAATTGCTTGCGCCAGAACTGTTGTAGGCGAAGATAAGGAGCTCTTCCTTGGCGAATTGAGCGTCTCTTATCTCTCTGCTGCTCCCCGCAATGTAAGTCCTTTGATATTACAATGTCTGTGATTTATATATGAGTTTTAAATTTGGTGCTTTAATTTAAGAGTCTGTTTTGGAAGGGAAAGAGAAATGGTCGGAAAAGTGTTTCCATTCCCCGGTTTGGTTTGCAAAGAAAATGAAATGCAAGCGGAAGGAAAACCCTTTTCCTTGAAATTTAAAGCAGAGAGAGAGAGAGAGAGAGAGAGAGAGAGGGTTACTATTTTCCCTCCTTATCCGTTACTTCGTTATCTTGTGAATCTGGGATGGTTGAATTCAGCATTGGTTTATTCATTTAAAATATTGTTTCTGTCATGCTGCCTGGTGGGGTTGGTTTGGATTTTGAAAGCAATTTTTTTCAATTCTTTATAACCAAATATGGATTGATATGCCTATTGAGGTTCCTCTTTGTATTGCTTGAGATGTTATATGAATAACTGCTGTTATTCAGACACTAAATCAACATGATTATTTTTTTCCTAGCATAATTTAACTCATTTCCATTGTTATTTGTTTATGCTACTTTCCTATGTAAACACGGGCCACGGCAATATGTTTGAAGTGAAGATGTGCTTCTGGTGTGCTGATGATTGTTTACAATGGTCACATTGGAGAAAATAAAGCCTTCAGGCTAGCTATGATTTAAAGTGTAGAACGTTGACTAACAAAACAAATATGTATGATTAGCATAACTTGATTTTGTTGTGTTGGGACCTAGAATTTGCTGACATAGGAATGGCTTGATTCTTGTTGAAGGTGCTATATCTGGTTCTCTATTAAAGGAAAGGGCCCTTGATATAGCTAAACTGGTCAAATAAATCCTTGCAATCAAACATATGTAGTTGTGATGAAGGATTAATTAATTGAATTGAGTTACACATTGATTATGACTTCCTCTTCCTTTTCTTTTTTTTTTTAATTTTGAAAATAAACCATCTATTCTTCATGTTTTAGTGTGCGCCATTAGAAAATTTGGTGCAAATAAAGCTGAAGGTTTATACACAGAAGATCCTCCGGAAACTATAAATTTATAGAAGTCCTGAAGCTTGGATGCTCCTTAGGAGACTGTAGGCCTGTGTCTATGTTGGACTCAACACACTTGCAAGCATGTCAGGACGGCACATGCATGTTCAAATATTTCTCAAAAGAAATCTATTTTTTGAAAATGCATATGTTGAAGACAAGTTAAACATGCAAAAAACATAGAAAAGAAAGATGCTATTAAAAGTGATATAATAAGAAAGTAGTGATAGCAGCATACATATATGATATATGATGAGCTCCAACCATATCAGATATACGATTGTCAATTCTAAAAATAAATTTCTCTTTATCGTACATTTTTCCTGTAAAACCATGTGAGTACGTATGTCCATCCCTCCATTTGCCACGCCGCATCATCACCAACTTTGTTACCTGGACTCTTCTAAATATATGAAGTACCCGTGACGGACACTCGACACTCGACACTCGACAACCGACACCCGACACCCGACACCTGACACTAATTGGACATGCAACTAACAAGTATGTATAACTAATCGAGTTTATTATAAACTAAGCATAGGATTTCTATTTTAGGTATGAAATACTATATTTTAACTTGTAAATGTCATTTTACCTTAAAAAAATAAAAGAAGTATTTAAAAAATATGAAATGTAGCCATGTCCCGGTGTCCTTAGACATGAGAATTAGATGAATCCGACACATGGACACGTACCCACACTTGACACTCATACCCAAGTCCAGATAACGTAGATCACCACATCATCCCCATGTCATCCTCTCAATAATAAGCTTCCATAGTTATAGTTGCAACCTCATCGTTCTAGAATAATAAAATTGGTCCCACCTTCAGCTTCTTTCAATGGCTAGTTGGGTTTTGAGTTACTTAGTAGCATAGATATATATCCTAAATTGTTTGGTTTTTTTTTTTTTTTGGGAGGGGGGGAGGGGAGAGAAATATTTTTTTTTATTCATTTACAGCTTGAATTACAAGAAAGGTCAAGTGACTAATTCAGCTGGAGTTAATTTGGCTCACACATTGATCATAATGTCAAGATTTACAAAGGTGCTCCCAAGAGTCCCAAGTAACTGGCATTGTCTTGGATGCAGAATACCACACTATATAGCGATGCTGAACCAAATTATGATGATTGACTTCTTGATTTTGAATGGTTCAGATAATCTGCAATTATGCTCAATGCTTGCACAACTTTATGGCATCAATGTGATTATTTTCTTCTAGTTTCCCTTCTGACTGCTTCCCTTTGAACTGGGGATTTTTTTACATTCACAGGCAGAATTGAAAGTTGATGCATCTGTAGTAAGAAGTGGAAGAAACCTGACTGTGATTGCAGTTGAAATCAAAGTCAAGGACTCTGGGCGATTAGCTTACACTTCTCGTGCTACCTTGTACAACATGCCTGTCTCAAGTTTGTGAAGTTTCCCTTACTCCAGCACATTAAAGTGGACGTCTAAGAATGTGATATTGCCCTGTAACAAATTCCTCAGAAATATTATTGTATTTTTTTTTATACCATATTTTGCTATGTTGCTGCATTTGACAGCAAGAATGTGATAATATATGCAACAATTTATTTCTCTCTTCGAGTGGATCTTATATGTGAGATGGTCAGCCATAGAAATTTTTTTTATGGGGTCTAGGTCAAGTCTACATTATTTGACACTAGCTGTTTATATTTATCATTGCATTCTCTCAACTTATGTTAAATATAGGTTCTTGATTTTTTTTTTCATTTCCTATTGTTCGGTTTTTACTTTGTGCTACATATTTACCAGTAAATCCATATCCGAGGAGTATAAATCTGCAGACAATATTTGCATAATAAGTCATGAAGGTTCCAGTAAAAGTTTTAACTAGGCGATTAGACTGCAGCATCTAATTATTGTGGAAAAGGGTTTTATGGTTTATGCTGTATTATACTTTTGGCTATTTGTTCATCCTTATTGCTGCAACCGAGCGTAGGAACCACTGGTGATGCTAACTCCCAAAAGTTTAGTGTATGAAGCAACTACAAGTGATTTTAAGTATCTGAACCATTTTCCAACTGTTTCTTACCATAAAATCCTAAGCTGTTGAATTTTGGATTCTTGAAAGAACAATGGAAACCGTCATCAGTTAACTCTATACTTGATTAAGATGCCACAAACTTGGTATACCGTAATGAATTGCCAAATTTCCCTTTTTTTTTTAATAAGAATTCTGATTTTCAATTAATATTTGTCCAGTATTCTGTATCCCCTTTTAGGGATTAGCATTCTCATTTAAACGACAAATCTCAAAGAATAATCAGTAAAAAAAATAACATGGTTTAATAGTGAGAAGGCATACTAAAAATTTAGGGAAAAATTTCCAGAATGATTCTTCTGTTGGCCACACAGCTTGGTTTCTTCATGCATTACAAGAAGGATGATCGGCTGGTTTTCGATTTTTAGCCCCGATGATCAGGATTAATATCACCTCTAGAAACAACTAAGCAATTTACCTTCTAATTTTGTTTCAAATGAGCATTGGACATCATTGATCGTTGCTGCAACTCAAGAAGTCTCTGAAAATTCCTTCTATGGATGTGATACCTTGCTCAGTTTTCAATTATCTGTGTTTGCAATTATCAATTATCAAGCTCCATTTCGTGCTATGTTTTTGAGTAAACAGACAGTCATGAAACCTTACTGTTTCAACATTGTCCTTTATGGGGGTGGAATAGCTGAGGGATGAAGTGAAATATGCTAATATATATATATATAAATTTATATATTTGCTGTTAAATTTTTACACAAGTTGATTGATGATCTGATTCTGTTTCGTCTGGCATTAACAGCATTTTGAAATTTCATGCTGAAACAACCCTATTCTGTTGCAGAATCACAAGTGACATATCCTTGGAGTTGGAGGCATGGAAGAAATGTGACCATAGCTGATTGGGTTTGTTACATAGGTCGAAGTTTGGTAGTAGTACTAGAGCAATTACCATTTATTAGATGCCGGTGCAAATATCAAAATTATCCATCTGTTTAAAACATGTATGGAAAAGTAGGAATGTCAATGGATCGGGGCAGGGCTGGGATTGGAATCCCCATCCCTGTCTCTATTTAAAAAATTTACTTCTATCCCTGCCTCTATCTCCCCTTGGATGGAGGTGAGAATTTTCATCTCCACCTCCACAGGTACAAAGTTGCCTTTACCCCCGTCTTTGTCCCAACCATCGCCCCCGCCTTGCCTCAAGCCTAACTCCAAGTCAAAGCCCAAGTCTTGATTTCATGATTGATAACTATTGGGATAACTGCTTTACCTAATAAATAATTTTTTTATTACATATGTTGCTATGATAAATATTGATAACAAAAAATTTAAACTATTGATGTATTATTGAAGTTCACTTGTAGATTATGCATTTTCACTTGACATCCAAAGAGACAAAGAATTAAAACTGTAAAACAAATATAAAAATAATCTATATAAAAAATAAAAAAATCAGGAGCGGAGTAAAAAAAAATCTTAATCCATTCCCCCTTCGTACTCGTCTAAATTTTTATTTTAACCATACTGTCTAATTTGAATCTTCTATACCCTCTCGAAATAGTGACTCAATAAAGCTATTATGTGTTGCTTTCATATTCTGATTTGGCACTTCTTTTCGAGGAGTCGTGTAATCCTATTGAAGAGAGAGAGAGAGAGAGAGAGAGAGAACCCTTCTGAGCTCCCATGACTGTTTTTATACCAAAATGAAAATGGTGTTATTTTTAACGGTGTCATTTTTTAGAGTCTGATTTTTGTTTCTTATTGCAATAAAAATAAAAATAAAAATAAAAAGGGTATAATAAGCAAACAGGGCTGATTTTATATATTTAGATATATTTCAATTCATATTTTTAAACATTTCTATGTATTTCAAAAAAAATTTCGCAATTATCTACTGTTTCAAAATGTTTCCGAAATTTTGTAATCGAATCCCATGGTTAACAGAACGTGTGCTTGAATCCTATTTTCAATACTTTTTTTTGCCAAAACATTAATTCTCCCCAGATTTTAATTATAGCCCTTCCTCTTTACATGTATGGGCTTCACTTGGTGAAAAGAAAGAGATGTAAACCCATCATCATCTATCTATACTATTATAAAACAAATTTTTTTAGTGAAGTCTCTCTTTTGGCAAGACTCTTTTTGGTTGACAAAAATGACTCACAACTATAAGTTTGTCTAGTTTACATTTAACATATGCAAGAGTAATTATGTAATATGTACAACTAAACTGTTTCTTCAGATTCTGTAGTCACGCACCCACTACTAAGTTAGTCGTAGAGAGAATGATTGGGTATAGTGTAGCATAAACACACGCCTATAGTACATGTCACCCTTCTAGTGACTATATAAATTTAGCACTTTTCCATCTTCAATTAGTTTAGAATACTGCTATATAAACATAATTTTTATACAGAATGATACTGTTTATGGTCCTTTTATTTCAAATGAGAACATATATTATTTTAACTCATAATTTTAAAAATACTATTGTCATATCATGATACTCCGGTGAATTTTAACTCATAAATTAAAAAAATACTATGCCACATCATTCTAGTTAATTTTTTTTATAACAACTGTAATTTCCATTAGTTTATACCTTTGCCACTAATGAAGACCAAAACAATGGAAGTTGAAGTCCAATAACAGCCTGTTTGGAACTTGGGGGAGGGGAGGGAGGGGAAAAGAAAATTTTTAAAAAAATTTCTCCCCCTTTTTGATTCTACTTAGGAGAGAAAAGGGAGGAAAAATGAGAAAAAGGAGAGGAAAAATGAGGGGAAACACACATACAAACTCTCTCTTCTTTTCTTCCTTGTTTGGTTTTGCAAAAAAGATGAAAGGAAAGTGAAGGAAAAAAAGAGAGAGAGTGAATATTTTTTTGCCCTCTATTTTTCTTCTCTTTCCCTTTCCTTTCTCTCCAAGATAATATCAAACAAGAAAATGACAAAAATTAAAAAAAATTTCTCCCTTTCTTTTTTTTTTCCCAAGTTGCAGACAGGCTGTAAGTGAAATGCAAGTCCTGCATCATATAATTGGATGGTAGAATATAGGGGCAAGCCCAATACAATTCAGTGCCGTACAAGAAAAAAGTTGGCAAGCTGATCGATAAAGAGGATGAAAATGGTTGAGAAGGGAGACATTAAACAAAGTTCTGCAAGTATTTCCAAAAACTTTCCAACTGTTTTCTAATGGTTTTTCCACAGCAATTTCAAGATCTTCCAAATCCTATCAATGCTATTATTACTGAAACTTCTCTGCAGAAAGAAGTCTATACCCACTGGAGACTAATTAAGTTTCCAAGTAATTGTGTGAAGGTCTTTCTTATGCAATAAATTGTTTTGGTACCATAGAAAACAAAAAGGGTGTGGATTGTATTTCAGCCGTCAAAGAAGATCCACATGCATGGACCTCTTCAAACTTTTGGCGGCAATATTTATCCCAAATTCAGCGGAGCTGAACCCGTAAAAATAAAAAATAAAAAATAAAAAAATTTAATGAAAGCCTCGTCCGATAAAAGAATAAAAAAAATAAGGGCAAAAAAACTCATCGATAAACTTATATATATGAATGAATACTAATGTTTCATTCTAAAATATTAATATAATACTTTTAGGAGAATGGTAACCTATAAATGTTATTATTAGATCATAAAAAATAAAAAATAAAAAAAAAAAAAAAAAATATATATAACAAAAAATAAAAAATTAATAACATTTCTAAACGGACCCTTAACTGCCGATCATCTTGCACAGACTGTCCAATATAAGTTTTTTTACAAAAAAACAAAATGTATATTTCTAGTCAATAAGAGTAAGTCAGTCCAACTTATCCGGCTATAAAGACTAACTTTAATACTAGACCCCACATATGTTGACTTGTACAAATGTGACCCACGTGGCTCGCGAGACTTTATTTAAGTTTTGTATGGTTATACAAACATAATTTTTGTATAAAATAATTTGACTTATTTATTTATTTATTTTAAAATAAATACCTATTATTTAAAAAAAAAAACATTGTCATATTTTTTTTTTTTTACAAAGATGCAGTATGAAATAAAACTTTCCTTAAGCTTATTAATTATTTATTGTACACAATTGCAAGGGCATGCTTACGCAAATTTGGTGACATAAAGATAGATGAGATAAGAGGAGATTGTAAAGCTTCAGGAAATTACCCAAAACATATTTTTTTTGACATAGTCAAATTTTGTCTTCGTAATGTCTCTTTCATCTTGGAAAAAATACTCATTTTAATGATGAGTGAGTATTTATCTCTATTACATAAAATTACGCAATTAGTTGAGTTGTTTACTTCAAACTACTATTCTGCAAAAGTACTGTTATACATAACCTAATTTTTCAATCTGTTTTATCACTCACAAGGCACAATGCGATGGGATTTATTTTATGAGAAACGAGTTTTTGAAGAAATTTTACTATATTGTTTAAGAATGTACCAAATTTTTTTTGTATTATGTAAGAGTTTCATGAACGTCTTAAAATCGTTTTCTAAAATTTTGTAAGAGTTTTTTTTTTTAATCAGCAAAGAGAGAGAGATTTCATTGGCTAGAAAAAGAAGCAGAACAAAGGAGGCATCACTATTTTGGGAAGCCAAAACAGGCCAGACCAGCAGAAGAAAAAAAAAAAAACAGAGAAGAGGGACACATAGAGGAGGGAAAAAAAGGGCATGTTGGCAAGGAGTCTAGAAGAAGAGGGACATTTGAGACTTCTAAACCCTGCTATGTTGTAGATGAAATTGTTTAACACCAAATTCTGAGCTGTCCATTTTTGCTTTTGCCCATAGTGCAAGATGAAGCTTGACTAAATGAGTGGATTTCTGCCAGTCCATTGGGGCATCATTGAAAATAATACCATTACTAGCAGCCAAACATTCCATATGATAGCAAAGAAGAGGCCTTCCGTTCTAAAAGCAAGTTTTCGAAAAAGCGGTTTCCTTTCTCCAAGGGGCTTTGAACTATAGTTCAAAGATAGAAACCAAACTCATTCAAAAGTTTTATTTTGGTCCCAACCAAACGGCATTAATCCGTCTAGGTTAATCCGAGAATGCATGCACTAAGCACGGGCCGCCGCCAATGCCAGGAATACAAAGGAAATTAGTATACCTTATCAATGCCACGCGCCTATTGTATCATATTTATCACTCGCCAACAAAATAAAAGTTTTTGAAGTGCTCATGAAAATTATTGATGTTTGACTCTTAGTATTGATGTTTAACTCTTAGTAATATTACCCAACCCTGTTGAATTTATTGCATTTTCTTATGTATAAAACCAAAAAAACAAAAGAATCGTTGAAGCTTCAAAAATATTAACACCATGCATTAGCTTTTTAATCTCGTTTGTATTAGCTTCTAAATTAATTTATTTAAGTAGCTCATGATTTTTTAATATTTTTTTGTTTTTGGTAAAACTTAAAAGTATAATAAAAAAACGGTAGAAATTTAAATTTTAATTGGAAAAAGCTAGGAAAAAATCGTTAAATAAGTTGACAAATATGCCGAACATGATTATCGGTGATCTCATATAACTTTCCAAATGAAGCATTATAGCATGCTTGTGACCCAACTTGGAGCTAAAATAATTTCCTATATTTTTTTTTGGGTTCAAGGTCCGTGAATTATATTTTCATATGCTCAATAACAATATATTTTTAATGACGATATGATACGATAGGTACTAATTTTCAAGAAGTTCGATAATAATGTGTGCTCTTGAACAAATAAAAGAAGTTCAAAATTACAAATTACAATAATTTTTAACAAGATAATGAATAAAAAATGTGGGCCATGGAAATTTATTTTTCTTAATAAAATCAAAATGATCAAAGAGTTTTTAACCATAATTACAATATGGGAGACATAAACATGAAATCATAGTCTAAAAATATAATGGAAAATGGATGCTAAGTAATATAACAATGAATAGGATATATATAATAAAAATATTCCCGATGGATCTTAAAAACTAGTAATATAAATAATTAAAAATTAATATTAATTAACATCTAGAAACTTGTAGAAACAATTAAATGTTATTGTTGAAACATAACTTCTAATAATATAAAAATTACTGTAAATTATGAGAAGCGAATTTATATGAAAATTTCAAGAATTCCTCGACAATTTAAAAAAAAAAAATTGTATTAGAGTTTCTAAACGTTTGGAAACATCTCCTAGAAATTTCTGCTAACTATATTTTGAACTAAGAGAGATGTATGTGAGTATATATATATATATATATATATTCATGCAATTCTCTTTAGTGTGTGATTCACACGCTCGATAGTCATGTCTGGTGGGACGGTATGCCTTGAATTTTCGAAAAGTGCACCCACAAAGACACCAATATTGAATACTCCCTATAAAAGTCACAGAACTAGCCAAATTTCTGTGCTGGAGATAACAACTTCTCCAACACCATCCTTTTGCCCAACAATTTTCATTGGTTTGTGGCTTTGTGATGACCATTTATCTTTAGAAAACTACTATTTTTCAAAAAAATTGTATAAAAAATTTCATCACAATCATATAATAATATTGGCATTTTTATTCGAATAAGTATCATTTACTTTCAAACAAAATATCTATTATGTGACTTTTTATTATAAAAATATCATCGTTATATTAATTATAATAATATTACTGTCATACCATATGGTGAAATTTTCTGTACAGTTTTTTTAGAAAAACATTTTCCATGACATAAACCTTCTTTTATTTCCTTTTACTTTTCTACGGGTTAGGGCAAAACATAGAATTTGCAGAAACTGCATTCCAGTTTCTCTCTCCTTTCTCGCCAACTTCTTCAAAACCGTTATATATACACACAAAACCATGAATATCTTCTCTGAACAATCCAATCCTCTTTAAGTAAGTTCATTTTACGTGCAGGCTTTGATATGGCAACAACTTCGCGCGCTTTAGAGGTCACGGTCATCTCCGGCGAAGGCCTGCAGCTGGACCGCCGGCGACCAGTGAAAAAGAACACCTTCGTCATCCTCCGGACTGACTCCGGGAACTCTCGGAGCACAAAAATGGACACCGAAGGCGGAAGCTACCCTGCGTGGAATGAAAAGCTCGTCGTGGACATGCCGGTCCGTGCCCATTTCCTGACGGTGGAGGTGCAATGCAAGACTTATTCGGGTGACAAAATCATCGGAACGGCGAGGATTCCGATGTCGGACTTCGCCGGAGGTTATTTGCCGGAGAACTACTTGCACTTTTTGAGTTATCGTTTGTGGGACCGTAGCGGCGAGCGTAACGGGATAATTAATCTTTCGGTGAGAGCGAAGGTGCCGGAAAATGCCATCAACGCCGCCACATGTGGTGGCACCTCGTATTTGCAGCCGTGGGCGGGAGTTCCGGTGGCCGAGAAGGTTTCTAGTGGGATTGTCACAGGAGTTCCGATGTGGCATAGGTATTAAGTGCAAAATTGCATGGTTTTTACGTATCAACTGTATAGTATATGCCATCAAGAGTGGCATATATATGAAACTCTTGTAATCAAGAGCGGCATATATATGAAACTCTTGTAATCAAGAGCATATATATATATGAATTTGGTCATGATGAAATATTATCACAAGTAAAATGGAGGTAAACGGTTCTACTATTTTCTTTTTAGAAACATAAATAACAATAAAAAGAAGGTATGGCAGAAATAAGTAAGAGAGAGAGAGAGAGAGAGAGAGAGAGAGAATATGCACATAATTTAACCATAATGGCTTACGTTCAGATGAGGAAGTCAGTAACACTATTCTACTTAAATTTCTGATCTACCATCTCCAAAGAAAAGATAAATATTGTTTAATCTTTTCTTTAGCATTCTCACTTGAGAAATGCCCATGCTAGCGTTTCTATTTTTCACCCCCTCTTAAGTTGTGTGTGGATCAAATATTTAGATCAAGAATTTTCTTTCACTTTTTTCTTCTTCTTTACTTTTTTATTGATAAATTCGATTTTTAAATACAACACACTGATTTGAGAATTCATCTTCTATTGAATGTTATGAAAGAAGTTTGTAAAAGAGTCGAAAGCATGATCAAACACTCGTGGTCACAAACCTACCCCCAAAAACAGCAGTGTCCTTTATAATACAAACAAATAAGTACTCTATAACTCTGCCCTGTGGGATTCTTAAGGGTGTTCGAGGGATTATTCTGCCTTCTCTCGAAACACTAAATCCCCAGAAAAGTATGATAAAGAAAACCGGTGGATGCATTTGACTTTTTTTTACTTTTTTTTTTTGGCAATAAAAGATCAATGGAGAAATGGTTGAATGTAAGGCAATCTAGGGGAAGAGTGGCGGAAGAGAAGAAGTCAATAATATTATTTCAATCAAAGTCGAATGAATACATGGATACTAGAACTGTGGAGATAGAGATAAGTTTGCTCATATAATTCTTATCTCTTAAACCATATTGCAATCTACCAATCTTCAGAAAATAAGATCACTGCCGTGAATCTTTATCTCCCTAAAGCTGTGTTTAGATCCCGAATTTGATGAGAAAAAAAAAATGAAAGAATATGAAATTACCATCTTATATTTAGTTGTGACTTGTGAGAGAAAATTGAGGGTAAAATTTTTTTTTAAAAAAAGGTAAAAATTTGAAATTCTTCATTTCCTTTTCTTTTTTCTCTTTTTTTTTTCTTTTCTCTTGATAAATCCAGAATTCAAATATAGTAAAACTCTCTTTGAAAGAGAAAACACATTTTTTCATAAACTTTATTTTGGAACGGAGCTCAGGAAATATACGGGAAATTAACATTTACGAGTTGTTCGAGAAATCCTAATACATTACTAGAAATGCATTTCTCATAATTTTTATTATTTTTTTGTGCTCCAGGTTATTTTTCAATATATTTATTGTTTCTTTGGCGATGAATCATGCTTTTTGATTGCATGGAGGAGCTGTTGATTTTTTTTTTCTCTTTGCCATTTTATGGAAAAAGAAGTTTTCACCAACCTAAGGTTGGTTCAATGGTTAAAGTTCGACATTCAAAACTTTTGGTCCTAGGTTCAAAACTTCGTAATCTTGCTTGGAATCATTTTCTAGTTGTTCATCATCTCCAGTTTCGATTTTGAGATGGAGAACTTTTGATCTATCGAACCCAATGAGATTAGATGACTGAGAGAGAAACAACGTTATGGTTTAACGGGGTGCTGACATCTCTTAACTGCATCATGATTTTAGTACCAAAAAAAAGAAAAAAAGAATTTTCACACAAAAAGTCAAACGACACAGGAAACCGCTACGGTAACTCGAATGTACTTGTGATTTTAGTACCAAAAAAAAGAAAAAAAGAATTTTCACACAAAAAGTCAAACGACACAGGAAACCGCTACGGTAACTCGAATGTACTTGTGAACTGATTACATACCAATGTAGTAACTGCGAGTTATTTTTATGGTAATTACAGATAACATTTGTGCTAATTAATTTTTTTTTGGTTATTCAAATACCTCAATTTATTCAAAGATTTACATTCAATGTTCAAATATATTTTTTTATTTTTTGATTAAAAAATTAAGATTGTAAGGTACTGGCACTTAGAAAACCCTCCAAAATAACGGAGTCAAATTCAAAAGACAGTGTATTGAAGAATTGTTTTTAAATTGGGTGTGATTGTGATGTTTTACCAAAAAAAAAAGAATTCATTAAATGAGTGTGCAGCTCAAAAAAGAGAGATTGATTAATTAGTACTCCAGAAGTATTAAGCAATTTTTTTTTAAAAAAAATTCTTGGAATTATGAATACTGTATATATATAATATGATATTAGCGAAGCAGGTAAGGCCCGGCTTCAAGCAATCGTACCAAGTCCGTCCGGAATTATGGTTGAACCTAGGCTTCTCCATGATTGGAATTGGAGTGAGAATAGTATTTGCATTTGCACTTATATTTGTATTTGTATTTATATTTGTATTTGTATTTACATTTATATTTGATTTGGAACCTGAATATTTAAGTGCGTAATTGGTGCCTGTTATTTAAATATTTAAGTGCATAATTGGTGCCTGTTAGTGTACATATTAATCAGATATTGATTTGATTCTCTAGGAATTTTTCTTTTATGCTTTTTTTATTCGTTTTTTTTTTTTTTAGGGTACAGCATTCTACTAGTACCCAATAAATATTGTACCTTCTGCTATTGTCAATACAAGTTATATAGAGCACTACAAGAAAAGAGACTTTTTGTGACGGCCTATTTGCGATGGCTACTTATGCCGTCGCAAATACCCTATTAATTGTGACGGCAACTTTTCCGACGCAAAAAATAGTTTTTGCGTCGGCACTATTTGCGACGACATCACTGCCGTCGCTTAAAAATACAAAACGACATCGTTTTGGGTAGTCAAATGCGACGCTCCCTATTTGCGACGGCATATTTGCGACGGGGCTGTTGTAGCAAATGTTTTAAGTGAAACGACGCCGTTTTGATGGTAAACGACGTAGTTTCAACCCCAATTTGATTCCCCTTTTGTGATCCTCTTTCCCTCTAATTCCCAGCCCTAGCCCATTCCTCTGCCCTCTTCGATCCCTCACGCCTAGAAGCCCCGCGCTGCCTCCCTCTTCCCTTTGCCCTCGTCGCCGGCAGCCGCAATTGGAAGCCATAGCCGCTGAAAGTCCTCACCGAATGATACCCCTCGTCGACGAAGCCTTTGCCTTGGGTGCCCTCGCCGCCGGAAGTCCTCACCGACTAGTAAGCTTCTCTCTCTCTCTCTCTGTTTCTATCTCTCTCTCTGTATATTTATATATATACTGGTGACTGTGACCTAGAATGAATGAGGCTTCTCTCAGAGCCAGAGGGATGGGAAGTTTCTGAGGGCGGTTGCCCCTCTCTGTACAACTGAAGAAGAAGCCGATGATTTCATCTCTCATCTCCAAAATCAACAACCTTTTGGGTGTGTGTGTCTGAACTCAAGAGTGGAGAAAATTATTCAGTGCTCCTGTGTATCTATCTATATATATATATATATATATGTGGGGGTGTGTTGGGTTGGTTTGACTCCAACCCTTCTGCCTTTGCTTCTTCTTCTTCATCATCATCGCCGCCACCATGACCACCACCCCCTTCCAAGAGGGTGTGACGATAAATTTTCTGGGTTTCAAGTCAGGTGTCGAGAATCCGACCCGTTTCTTGGCGCGGTAACTCGAATGGCCAGTGAGATGAGAGAGAGTTGATCAGTGACTGGTTTTCTCTCTTTCTATCTCTCAGCAGGCAACTGTTATTGTAGCCATGGCGGAGTCACTGATATTCTTAGCCTAATCAAAGCAGATCTGAGCCTCACCCTCTTCCATACACCCACATGCATACCTAGATATATACATATATATGTATTTATATATGTATTTGTTCTGTTTTTATTCATTAGATAGTTAAAGAGACCCCAGTGTTTGAACTTTGAAGTCTTGAGAGTCAGAGTGAGCAAAAATTGAAGAAGTTCATTGGGCCAAGGCATTATGTTTTAATTAGGATGCAATATGTTGGAATTTTTAATTAGAAAGTCATGGAATGACAAGTAGCAGTAGTTACTGGCTTGCCAATATGTCTTACCAGTAGAAGTTACTGGTTATACGGTTTGTTCAAGCTTCGGCCTCTTGTAATAAGCCATAAAATAGCTGCGTCTTTTATTTTTTTATTTTTATTTTTTATTTTCTTTAGTTGACACCATAGATCCTATCCAGAGACATTCATCTTCAAACATCCAGGTTCTTCCTTTTAAGGCCCTATCCAGAGGATGCCACAAGAAAGTGGCTTTGTTCCCCTTAAGTTTCTCATAAAAAGAAAGTGCCACATTATTTTGTTCTACATGGTTTGACAAGCATCTCTGCCAACTGCAATTAGCTACTCTGTCACAGACTCATAGGATACCATCATGGAAGGAATAAACTTTTCTTCTCTCAATAGAGGTTTATAAGCATTATTTGCCTACTAAAAATTGAGTTCCAACCCTTCAATTGAATCTATTTCTTTTATATATGGTTTCTTTTACCTGTTCAATTATTGATACCCTAATAGATAGAGACTCATTTTCCCTTGGAACCAAACTAGCTGTTCTATGAATCACATTCTTGTCATTTCATTGTAGACCAGTTCACTTGATGATTCAGTAGCAGAAATTGATTCAGAAGTATTAAAGAAAATGCATAAGGAAATGAAGAGAAATTTTACTTAGAACTTGATGCATAAGTAATCTTACTATCTCCTGTGTGCAGAAAGGTAGAATATGCTTGTCATCACACCTCATGCCTTTTAATATGAACTGTTTGTTTCATGGTTTTCAGGCTCTTAGAAGCCGTATTGTGTGTTATATATATTGAGTTCTGATTGAATTTCATGATCTTAGAGGGATTTATCTGCAGTTTTTGGTTTAACTTAGTGTCATAAATTCTTCAAATTATCGACTCTTGTTCTTATATCACCATTATTCCTCACTCTGAGGTGCAGTTCCTGGCCACGTTTCTCCCCTACTGGTACACTTTCAAGTGTTGGACAGGTGAATTTCCACTTCTTTTCTTTTTATATTTGCATTTGTTTGTACTTCTTGAGGCTATTCTAAATACTTCAATCTTTTTACATAGGTTTTAGTTTTAATATATCTAACATGTTGTTAGATATATATATATATATACACAATACAGAAAATAGGGAGGCAGATTCCATTCTAATTTTGGGTATCTTCACTACTACTGTTTCAGATTCCATTCTAATAGGGAGGCAAATTCCATTTTAATTTTTGTTAAGGATACGCAGTTGTGAAAGAGTGCTCTATTAGTTACCAAACCATACCCTCCACTGCATTTAGCACATTCTCATAGATTTGGCAAGGTCTCCAGGCATAAGGTTGCGTTTGTTTTGTTTCTTGATTCCATTGCGATATGGCATCTTTTGCATCCACAACTGAAAGGGTAAGAAAGAATTGGAGTTAGCATCTGCAGAAAAAACATGTGAACATTATAACATCGAGCATTACCACTCAATTAAAAAGGCATAGCATTGGTTGGAATCAAAAGACAACGGTGGATAGTTAAACTTGAAATAAACCATGGAAAGTGTTGTCATGATTTCAATCTACCTAGAATTTTTTGTGAAATATCTATTTGTATAGCATTGCTAATTCTTATAAAATAATTGGACTTCATCAACATTTCAATGTACAAAGCTTAAAAAATAATAATAAAAAAAACCAAGATAGAAAATGTTAGCATCAGCATGCTTCCATGCTTTATTAGTTTGGTCCCGTCGAGATGCAAAAAGTAGGTTTCTAAACATGTCATATTGGTTAAAGCAAAATCTTCCATTTTGATCACATTCTCCTTTTCTGAAGACCCCTTTTTTTTTCTTGGTTTTCTGATGACTATAAAATGTTAGCATCAGCTATGCTTGTTTTGCTTCATCCTCCAATCAGCTCACATGCTCTCTCTCTCTCTCTCTCTCTCTCTCTCTATATATATATATATATACATAGGTACTTATAAAATTTAGAACGCTGCCCTCTCTACATGAATGGTGGAGCCTAACCTTCCAATTTATGCGGATCTCAAATTATTGTCTTAATGTTGTGGTCTCTTCAGAAAAACGTTTTATACAACTCTTGTACATGTGACATGTGAAGATCACTAGGATTTATATAATATTAGTAGCAAATTCACATAACACTTTATAAGGTGGTCATTATATAAGTGTAAGGATTGCATAAAATAATATCCTTTCCTTTCCTGGCAATAAATTTATTCCTTAACTTTTTTTTTTAAGAAAATAACTTGTTTTCGAGTCGTTTGAATACTAAAATGCACAAATGAGCTCCGAACTTCGTCAAACTCAACACGTAGTAAAATTTAGGCACGAGTGACGTGTGGAAACAAATGACACAGTTGCTGGAGTCTCGGTTTGAGAGATTTATTTGTTTTTCCTTCTCTTTTCCTTAGTTTTTTTTTAAAGAATAACGTGTTTTCGAGTCGTTTAGATACTAAAACCCATAAACGAGCTCGAAACTTCGTCAAACTCAACACGTAATAAGATTTAGGCACGAGTGACATGTGGGAATGAACGGCACAGTTGCCGAAGTCTCGGTTTGAGAGATTTAATTTTTTTTCCTTCTCTTTTCCTTAGTTTTTTTTTAGAGAATAACCTGTTTTCGAGTCATCTAGGTACTAAAACCCACAAACGAGCTCGGAACTCCGTCAAACTTGACACATAGTAAGATTTAGGCACGAGTGACGTGTGAGAACGAATGGCACGGTCGCCGGAATCCCGATTTGGGATATGTAACACTTTTTTCCTTAGCTTTTTTTAAGAAAATATCGTGTTTTCGAGTCGTTTGGACACTAAAATGCATAAACGAGTTCCGAACTCTATCAAACTCGACACGTAGTAAGATTTAGGCACAAGTGACGTGGAAAAACGAACGGCACGGTCGCCAGAATCTCGATTTGGAAGATGTAACACTTTTTTCCTTAGCTTTTTTTTAAGAAAATATCGTGTTTTCGAGTCGTTTGGATACTAAAATGCACAAACGAGCTCCGAACTCTGTCAAACTCGACACGTAGTAAGATTTAGGCAAGAGTGACGTGTGGGAAGAAGCGGCACAGTGCCGAAGTCCCGGTTTGAGAGATTTATTTATTTTTCCTTCTCTTTTTCTTAGTTTTTTCAGAGAATAACATGTTTTCTAGTCGTTTAGGTACTAAAATCTACAAACGAGCTCAGAACTCTATCAAACTCGACACGTAGTAATATTTTGGCACAAGTGCGTGGGGGAACGAACGGCACGGTGGCCGAAGTTCCAGTTTGTGAGAAGTAATATTTTTTTTCTCTCTTTTCCTTAGTTTTTTTAGAATAACCGTTTTGTGTAATTGTACTAATTATGTTTACGTTTTTTGAATTTCTGATTTAAGAATATTGCATTTATTATTGTAGGATGGAGTAAAGGTTTCTTTACTTTATTTTTGTCTTCCGAAACTCGAATTAGCGGAAGGAGTTCCTATTAGCACGAATCTATTGACAGAAATTGATGGAGAACCATTGGGTCCAAATTATTACAAAGTTTTTGTTCAAAATGCTCGAAAACCTAACGCTTTATTAGAACGACCTCGAAAAGACATTACAATTGTTGGAGAATTTGTCGGCCGACATGTGGCTTGGCTTTCTCGTGATGTAAATTACATTTTTATTTCAATAAACCCATATATTACATGCATATCTATTAATTTTATTTATTATGTCATTATCACATCTAATATTGTTTTATTTTCTTCTTTTCAGGTTATTCATAAAGAATAGGTGGATGGTCTTTTTGTATTGGCTTATGTTGTAATAGACTTAAAACTCTGTTTTGTTGTATGAATTTTTCATTTAGGTCGTTCTTTTTGTGAGAAGTTATATATGTATTTTGGTTTTGTTTTGGATCTTGGTGGAAGACAATATTGTTTGTTTATTTGTTGTTTGGATATGTATATTAAAATGAAATATTAATTTTGATAAGTATTTATTTAAGCATTTTGGTTTTAGTGAATGTTTAAATTTAGTAGTTTTGATCATATTAAATGTTCATTTTATCAGGGTAAATAAAAAATTACAAAAATCATTCCTAATATGGAGCAAATTTTTTTTTTCAAAAGCATTTGCGACGGCAGGATACCGTCGCAAATACTTTGGCGATTCTAAGTCATTTTTTCGCAATTGTATTTGCGACGGCAGAAACCGTCGCAAATACTAGAAACAATTACAAATACATATTACAAAATATTATTTGCGACGGCAAGAAACCATCGCAAATGGGAGTCGTTTTTAAAATTTATTCCATGAGAATTGCATTAGCGACGGCCATGATCTGTCGCAAAAAGGCTTATTGGCGACGGCAAGCTATACCGTCGCAAATAAATCTGATCCGTCGTACACTATTTGCGACGGGATCATGCCGTCGCAAATAGTCACCATGCCGTCGCAAAAAGTATTTGCGACCCCTCCATTTGTGTCGCCTAAAATATCGTCGCTCAGCCGTCACAAATAAGCATTTGCGACGGCGTTTTAAGTATTTGCGATGGCATTGAGCCGTCGCAAAAAACCCATTTTCTTGTAGTGGAGATTGTTCTGTCTCCCTTCTAACATTGTCATCTCTCCAAAGTCCGGGCAAAGATTATAGCTTATTGTTGTGGACCCTACGCTCGTCACATGATATTTAAGTGCACTGCTGTGTTGTTATTTTCCCAAGTTGTCCCAAGAATATAGGGTTTTTTGCTAAGTTATATACCTCCTCTAAATTTTTGAGTACTTATCATAGTGTTTTGGCTGTCCAAAATTCAAAAAAAAAATTCCCTAAGTTTAAAAAATTTTATTTTGACTCCTCAACACAAATTCTACCTCCACCAAAACACACACATAATTACATAAACATACCTCTACAACATGTTTTATTTGTTTGGCTGTGCAGTCAGGGTGATTAAGCACGTTTACAAGTACCTCGACTAATCCTCTCTCCTGATCTGATCAAAGACAGACCATCCACATTAGAACTAGAGAATCCAGAAGAGATATATATCTTACAGTCTTATCCAAAACAGTTGTCAAGTTTTGAATTCAAACATCTAGATTTACAGCTCGTCAATTTTTCTACTACGCTACTGTCACGCCCTGATTTTTTGGGTTCAAGGTCCTTTCGGCTCAGAGACAAAAGCATGAAACTCTGTCACTAGAACTCATACTCCTAGAAGGACAAGTGCGACTAGATTTGAATTGAAAATTGATTTGATTAAAGGCTTTTTAATAAAAATAAGAGTTGCCACCTAACTTGATTAAGGTGAGTTAGGGCACCTAAAATTAAGTATTAATCCGAAGATTAAACTTAGGGTTTTTGAAAAAAGATTTTGAGAACTCCCTCAAGAGAGAGTTTTTAAGAAAATAGGTCGTTTGGCAATCTTTGAAAAGATTTAAGCCCTTCTTTAAAAGCAACTCCATTTTGGTCTTTCAAAAACAGAAATCTATGGTCCGGGGGTTGGTTACGTGTAGGGAAAATATCTTAAGATCATCACACTACCCCGCCTTTTCGGTACCTACATGTCTAATCACCATTTGTTCATTCACTAGAATAACCGATTACCATTATCCACTTGATATCCACTTTAGAATTTTGAAAATGGGATTTAGTTTTTTGAAGAAGCTTGAAAACATGAGAGTTTTGAAGGAATTTGAGATAAAAACTTTGATAGAAACTTTTGAAAAGGGGATTGGAATTGAGACGGAAGTTATAACCGTACTATTTTAGGTTGCCTATATATCTCATTTGGCGAGAATCAGGTCATTCGTAGTTCTGGCAAAAGCTCGATAAAAAATAGGCGCATTAAGGCCTTTGAAAAGTTTTGAAGACACTTTGATATCTTTGAAAAAATTTAAAGACACTTTGTGGTTTTTGAAAAAAGAGAACTTGAGAGTTTTGATTTGAAATCGGATGGTAGAGTGCTTTGAAACAGAACTTTGGAACTCTTGAAAAGGGTTTTGAAACGTTTTGAAATGTATTCGGAACAACTCAAGGGATTTTTGAAATAACTTAAGAGAGTTTTGAAAGTATTTTGAGGTTTTGTTTTGAAAACCTTGGAGGTATGATTTTGGAGTGCTTTAATAAATTGGTTTTGAAAAGTTTTTAAAAGGGTTTTGGAAAACACGTACTCCTTTGGAACTCTTATATGGACAACCTCAGAGGTTGTTCTTGATATATCACATTCCTTTGGAATTCCTAACCATAGAAGTGGTAGGGACACCTTAGGATTGTAAGTTTTTGAAAACGTTTTTAAAGATGGAATATAGAAGTATTTGAAAATGTTATGGAGTTGATTTTTGAAATCTTAAGATAGTAGGAGGTTTTGAAAAAATGGGTTATGAGAGTAGTTTTAAATGGGAAGATCATTTAAAAGGGGTCCATGAGTTGGAACATTGAAATATACTAACCTAGATTGGGTTGACCTATCGTTAGAAGTGACCTAAGGTAAACTAACTTAGATTAGGTTAACTTAGAGTTTGATTAATCTATAATTAACTAACTAGGGTCAAATTAACTTAAAGTTGAACAACTAAAATATGCACATAATATAACCATAATGACTTATGTCCAGATGAGAAAGTCAGTAACACTACTCCACTTAAATTTCTGATCTACCATCTCTAAAGAAAAGATAAATATTGTTTAATCTTTTCTGTAGCATTCTCACTTGAGAAATGCCCGTGCTAGTGTTTCTGTTTTTCGCCCCTCTTAAGTTGGGTGTGGATCAAAAATTTAGATCAAGAATTTTCTTTCACTTTTTTCTTCTTATCAAATACAACACACTGATTTGAGAATTCATCTTCTATTGAATGTTATGAAAGAAGTTTGTAAAAGAGTCGAAAACATGATCAAACACTTGAGGTCACAAACCTACCCTAAAAAAGAGCAGTGTCCTTTATAATACAAACAAAGATATAAGTACTCTATAACTCTGCCCCGTAGGATTCTTAAGGGTGTTCGAGGGATCATTCTGCCTTCTCTCGAAACACTAAATCCCCAGAAGAGTATGTTGAAGAATACCGGCTGATGACATTTGACTTTTTTTTTTCCTGTCTTTTTTGTTTTTTGGGAATAAAAGATAAATGGAGAAATGGTTGAATGTAAGACAAACTAGGGGAAGAGTGGCGAAAGAGAAGAAGTCAATAATATTATTTCAATCAAAGTCGAATGAATACATGGATACTAGAACTGTGGAGATAGAGATAAGTTTGCTCATATAATTCTTATCTCTTAACCATATTGCAATCTACGAATCTTAAAAAAAATAAGATCACCGTGGCGAATATTTATCTCTCTAAAGTTATGTTTGAATCTCAAATTTGTTGAAAAAAAAAAAAAAAAAGAATATGAAATTACATTTTATGTTTAGTTGTGACTTGTGAGAGAAAATTGAGGTTAAAAAAAAATTAAAAAAAAAATAGGTAAAAATTTGAAATTCCTCATTTTTTTTTTCTCTTTTTTTTTTTTGTTTTATTTTCTCTTGATAAATCCGGAATTCAAATATAGTATAACTCTCTTTGAAAGAGAAAACACATTGTTTCATAAACTTGATTTTGGAACGGAGCTCACGAAATATAAGGGAAATTTCATGAAACATTTACGAGTTGTTTGAGAAATCCTAATACATTGCTAGAAATGCATTTCTCATAATTTTTATTATTTTTTTGTGCTCCAGGTTATTTTTCAATATTTATATTGTTTCTTTGGCGATGAATCATGCTTTTTGATTGCATGGAGCTGTTGATTTTTTTTTCTCTTCCCCATTGTATGGAAAAAGAAGTTTTCATCAATGTGAGGTTAGTTTAACGGTTAAGGTTCAACATTCAAGGTTTTTGATACTAAATTCGAAACATTGTAGCTTTGCATTGGGGTCATCTCTTAATTATTCGTCGCCTCTAATTTTGATTTTGGAATGAAAAACCTTTGGTATATTGAGCCCAATAAAATTAGATGGTTAGGAGAGAAACGACGCTATTGTTTGACAAGGTGTTAGTATCCTTAGCTGCGACCTGTTTTTAGTACCAAAAAAAAAAAAAAAGAAGTTTTCACACAAAAAGTTAAAGGACATAGGAAACCGCTACGGTAACTCGAATATACTTGAACTGATTACATACCAATGTAGTAACTACGGGTTATTTTATGATAATTACAAGAGATAACATTTGTGCTAATTATTATTATTCAAATACCTCAATTTATTCAAAGATTTACATTCAATGATTAAATATATATTTTTTATTTTTTGATTAAAAAATTAAGATTGTAAGGTACTAGCACTTTAGAAAACCCTCCAAAATAACCGAGTAAAATTCAAAAGACAGTGTATTGAAGAATTGTTTTTAAATTGGGTGGGATTGTGATGTTTCACCAAAAAAAAAAATCGTCAAATTAGTGTGCGGCTCAAAAACAGAGAGATTGATTACTTAGTGCTACAAATTTTTCTTTAAGAAATGTCATGGGCTTATAAACGCCAAGACGGAGCTAGAAACTTTATCTAAGAGTATTCTTTAATCTATGTAAGTAAATTAGGGAAGCACTTAGAAATTTAAGGGGGCAAAGTATAAAATTTTGTTGAAATTACATATAATTTTTATTTTTTAAAATCTGAGGAAGGGGCACGTGCCCCTCCGGCAGCACATAAATCCGCCCTGGTAAACACCGTGTATATAATATGATATTAGAGAAGCGGCTTCAAGCAATCGTACCAAGTCCGTCCGGAATTATGGTTCAAACCTAAAATAGTTCTCCAACCGACCCGACGGCTACGTCATGATTGGAATTGGAGTGACAAAAGCATTTGCATTTCTATTTGTATTTATATTTACATTTGATTTGGAACCAGAATATTTAAGTGGGTAATTGTGTGTACATATTAATTAGATATTGATTTGATTCTCTAGGATTTTTTTTATACTTTTTTTATTCGTTTATTTTATTTTATTTTATTTTTGGGTACAATACTCCATCAGTACCCTATATATATTGTACCTCTTCTGTTATTGTTAATACAAGTTATATATATAGAGATTATTGTATCTCCCTTCTAACATTGTCATTTCTCCAAAGTCCTAGCAAGATTATAGCATGTTGTTGTGGACCCTACGCTACACACATGATATTTAAGTGCACTACTGTATTGTTATTTGCCCAAGTTGTCCCAAGAATATAGGGTTTGCTGCTAAGTTATATGCCTTCTATAAAGTTTTTAGTATTTATTGGCGTATAGTGTTTTGACTGGTCAAAATTTTAAAAAACAAAAATTCTCTACAAAGTTTAAAAATTTTTATCTTGACATCCCAACACAAATCCCAGTTGCACCAAAACACACACATAATTACATAAACATACCTCTACAACATTTTTTTTATTTTTTTGGTTATGTAGTCAGTGTGATTGGATCAACTTACACGCACCTCGACTAATTTCCTTCTGATTTGGTCAAAAATAAGACGCGTAGGTCAAAATTAGAAAATTCACCAAAAATAAATCTTTTACAACCTTACTAAAAAAAGTTATCAAGTTTTAAACTCAAAACGTATGGTTTACATGTCACCCATGTTTCTACTAGGCTGGTTACCTCTACAGCATCTATTAGTGTTGAAGACTAAACACGCGACCACTACCACTGCCGCTACCTCTCTCTTGACTGGCAGATTGTGTTTAATATAAGCATAGGCATTAATACATGTATATATATATAACTGCAACCCTTTTACAAATTATGCAGGCATTCGTTGTTTAGTGTGGAAGGTACTAAATAAGGTCTCTCTCTCTCACACACACAGCGGCGGAGCCACGTTTGTGGTTGGGGTGTCATGGCACCCCCAACTTTTGTGTAATATCCCTATATATAGTATAAATTTTTAATATCTACGTAAAATTTTAGTGTATTGATACTCTCAAATTTTGTACAACCCTCCTACACATAACATATATTTATAACTTTAAAAAAAAAATTTTGGCACCCTCAAAATAAATTTCTGGCTCCGCCACGTACCGTGCGCATGCACAGCCTCATGATGACTAACGTATGAATTTCTTTTATGCTGGTGTAGATGGGAAACTAGCATGTTAGTAACCCGGCCTTTCAGTATTGCCGGGAAGCTAATAGCTGTTGCACCCAACATGGCAGCTGTATCGAGCTGGTTTTATAGGGTGATTCAGCCTCCAAACCCTATTATATGCGGTTCACCAGGCGGCCCCCCGGTGACGGCCAAGCGAATCCTTTTGAAAGGTGGCCGGAACCTTGCGTACTCGGAGACCGGTGTCCCAAATAATAAGGCCAACTTCAAGATCATCTTTGCCCATGGCTTTACTGGTTCAAGACTGGACTGCCTTAGAGCTTCACCCGTAATCTTGCATTCTCTTAATTCCAAACATTTATGTTATTTTTATAGTATATTCAATTTGGATGGTAAATGATAAGTACGGATGGCAACAGAGCGGTTTTGAATCTGAAAACTCTTATCCCATTTCCGTCCAGCTAAGGTAACCCCTCCCCTCATACCCGCCCTACACAGTTTTCTTTACGTAGTGATTTTTTCAGACACAATAATAGTATTTTAATAAAAATATGTACATATAAAAGATAAACATGTATGTTTAAATGGGACTGATTCGGGGCGGGGCGGGACGGGTTATTGTACCTTGTCAGCAAACCAACTTTGCCCTGATTAGTATCACCTCATTTTACTGTTTAAATGTGTTATTGAAATATTATGTTATGAATTCATTTTACTTTAGTGGTTAAGAGTGCACTGGTTAAGTTCAAAATCTGAAATTTAATTTTGATGCTCAAATAATGTATTATTTATGCATTATGTTATGAATTTATTTTACTTTAGGGTTGAGTGTGCACTGTTTATGCCTGATCACTGATTGTAGCCGTTGCTTTCAGTGAACATATAAAGAGACGTAATACAATTGTTTATTGCATAACCGTCAATGGATTTCATGTGCATTCCAATGAGATCAAAATATTGAATTCGTTTGCTTGTAACAATCGATCTGATTTGTGTTATGATAATGATTTATTTATTTATTTATTTTTATCTTTTTTCATATTGTTACGGTGTTACCCATAAGGCCGTTACCTCTTTCCTTCAACACTTACAATCAACCATTTTAATGCCTTACCCTTAGTTTTAATATATATATATATGTGTGTGTGTGTGTGTGTGTGATACAATTTTATTGTGTAATTTTTTGGAACGACAAAAAATAGTTATTCATTACACATTTACATGTACGAATATAAGTTCACGAATAAATAATAGTTGAATTGTGAAAAGTAGGCCATAATAACTTATTTATCTTGTACTTAGAGGGAGACATAATTTATTCTTAAGAACAATTTATATGTGCTTCTATAGATAAAATTTCTAACCTTAGCATTACGTTATTTTTTATGATTGCTGAAAATTTTTCAAACTACTTGCATTGATTTATGTTTTTTGTGATTTCTGTTTATATAAAAATCCCATTTTATAACATATGATATGTACAGAGGCATGGTTGCATTGGAGAAAGAACAAATTATGCATGTAATGCCTAGAAGTTGACCATGCATGTAAACAAATTTGGTTTACTCCAAGTTTTCTATCGAAACCATGGAACATTTTGATCCTTTTGAAAAATCAATGAAACCCAACCTAGTTTTTTGTCATCTTTCACTGTGATCTTATCATTCATAGCAGGTCCTTGTAAGTATACAAATATTTAAATCATAATGGAAATCACATGCGTGTAACCGTTATTTTAGAAAATTTCCTGCCATATACGAGTGCCCAATTAGTATTGGACATATACATTTAAGAAATTCAACCAACTGTACCTAGGAAATTAAGATAAATATGTTGCAGGAAACAATAGAGGAGATGGGTATCTACATGGTGGGTTACGATAGAGCTGGACATGGAGAGAGCGATCCAAACCCTAATCAGTCATTGAAAAGTGAAGCCCCTGATGTGGAAGAGCTTGCAGATGCCTTGGAATTGGGCAGCAAATTTTAAGTTGTTGGAACTTCTATGGGTGGTTACGTTGTTTGGGCATGCCTCAACTACACACCCTCAAGGTAAATTCTTCTTCTTCTTCTTCTTCTTTTAGTACATACAATCAAAGAGGCATATTCTCTTTCTTCTTTCTCCTCCTCCTCTCTGTCTGAGTGCTTCAAAATCGAATATAATTCATAGTTACAAGATCTAGACTTTACTGAGGCAAGTCACGTTTTAAGTTTTTAGGAGCTCAGCTCAGTTTTAATGACATATGTGCGTTGAGGCTGATTATCAGCTGGATTGATCTCAAATCAAGTTATGAAATTTTTGCTCATTCTTGAATATTGGCTGCATATTTTTTCAACAGGGTTTGTCAGCCAGCACAGACATTGGCTTCTGATTTAATTTATTGGATTGCTGTATCTGACATTTTCTTTCTGTTTGTATCATATTTATACATTTTATGATATTAAGCATTATCGACCAACGGTCACAGACTAACAAGGAACAGCCTATGGTTTTTTTAAAATTTTTTTTATATATCTTGCATATATCCATAAATTACCTGTTCCAAAGAGGTCTTATAATTTGGATATGTAGCTCATTCTCCAATTTCACACCCAAAAATAAATAAGAGAGAAGAAAGAAAAACTTGCATCAAGTACCTTTTATCTAGTTTCAAGTTTGAACAGTTAAATATCTATTATAATATATAAAGACAACACCCTGTAAATTGCGTATCTCTTTCACTTGTCAAAAATGTCCTTAAAATTTTTAAAGTTTACATAATTGTTTCACTTTATTAATTAAAGCAATTAAAGATAATTTTAACTATTTAAATTCTTCCTACAACTAAATGTCAGTTTTTTCTTTCCGCACATCTCTATAACTACAAACGAGAAGTGTTTGATTTGGGATTGGCTTATCATACAAAGTGGAGTCCCTAAATATTACCTCTGTGACAAGGTAGTTGGAAGAGCTGCTTATACGTGGAGATCAGGAGAGGATAGATTCCAAGACATTTGCTTTAATTTTTCAAATATATATTTTATACATGAATTGCAGCATTCTCAATTCCTTTAGAGTATATATAAATATTGACAGAAGAAGGGAACAACAAGCACCAGTGGTCTAGTGGTAGAATAGTACCCTGCCACGGTACAGACCCGGGTTCGATTCCCGGCTGGTGCATATGAATGATAGAGCGGTGACGACAACTGCGCCCAATGTGGCGGTAGGGTCTGCCACAATCGCCTGTTACTTCGGACGAAAATGAGGCGCTTCTGAGCTCTTATCATCTATTTTATTTTCATCGATTAAAAAAAATATATATATATATCTCTCTCTCTCTAGGCTGCACATGGATCGGTTCTGAACCATATTTTTCAGCTTCTTCTTTTCCCATCCTACACATAAGAGGCCCACTGTTTGGGATTAAAAGTTTCAAGTTCATGACCCATCAAAGGAAGGCCCACTTTTACCATTTCAAATTTTTGTATATGAAGTGATGAATCAGATTTTTGTTTTGCTACCGACGTGGGACGAGAAGAAAAAGAGTAAAAATCTGGAGGCGAGAATACGAAGAAGAATAGGGAATGAGACCTATACATACACTTGCCATATATATATACATACACTTCTAGTTCGCCACCAGATAGGTATATTTTCTCTTTCTAAAAATCAAATCCCAGGCAAATCTAGCTAGAGCAGAAAAACTTCATATGAACTTGCAGAGATAGGAGGGAAAAGATAGAGGTGAGATAGAGATGAAAAACCCTGCTAATGAGTGTGTGCCAATTTGTTGATCCGAGAGAGAGAGAGAGAGAGAGAGAGACAAAGATGAAAAACACTGCTAGTAAAAGAGTAATAGTTAGCCGATACACGATAGTGAGAGAGAGAGAGGGGAAAGATATAGATTAGAGAGATGAGAAACCCTGTTTTCTCTAAGAAATTGACTGAATATGGAGCAAGAGTTTGGAGTGACTCTGTTTTTTTTTTTCAGGTTGACTTGCAATCTATATTATCAACTCCCCACCAAACCATTATGGTGGTTTGAAAAGCACAGTAAGTAGGAAGAGTAGCTTTTTTCAAACCAATGCATATGAAATGGTTTCTGATCGGTTCGGATTGGTTCGATTTTTGTTCAACAAAATTCAGAACCGAACTAAGATGTTCGGTTCTCCAAAAATTAAAACCAAAATCAAACCGAACCAAAAAAGTTAAGTCTGATTCGGTTCCATGGCCATTTGTGCACCCCTATACATATCTACCTGCTAATAGAATGGAGAGGTCACTTTTATTCTCCCAATGGAATTACTAATGTGCCCTTTACACCATCATCCTATTTTCATTTGTACCACACAGCCAGCCCACCGCCTCCATGTTTCGTCGTCTTCCGTCGAACTCCGCATGTGCCCAACCGCCAAAGCAACTCAACCAAATCATATCTATTTTATACCTTCTCGGTTATTTGTTAATACCAAACGAAATTGAAAATAATAATGAAAATATGGATAAAAAAAATAAAATGAAACTAAAGTAGTCCATTTTTTTCCTTTTTTGGATCAGTTAGGAAATAAAAATAAATTAATAATATTTGGAAAAAAATTCATTTTTGTATGGTTACTCTAAAAAAAACTACAAATAATTTAATTTCTCTTGACAATGATTAGATAGTATTAACATATGAGAATAAATATAAGAATTATAGTGAAAATAACAACAAGTTACATTAATAATTTAATAATATCACAAAACAAATAAGTCACCTAGGATCATGCACTACAACGGTACACAATTCTCACGGCGACCATATCTCTCCCTGTTAATTATGTAATCAATAATTGTCTCTAAAATTAATTAACTTACACGTTATGGCCGCACTCATTTAAGTGGCTTTTGGTAACATTTTCAGTTTTTTTTTTGTTTTTGGTTTACGAAAAGGGAAAAAAATATTTTTGTTTTGTTCAAAAAGTTCAAACAAGAAATTTGTTTCATACATATAAATATTGATTAATTATTAAATTTAAAAATATATTTGAAAATCTTGTATTGTTTGCAGTTGTTGATGTGCGGGCGGCCAAGAGTAGCAGTAGTAATAGTGAGTTGTGGAGAGTGACAGTAAATTAGTTTTATGGTTTCTAGGAATTTTAGGTGGCATTTGTAATATTATATTTTTTTTCTTACAAAAAAAAAACATGTTCTTTTCAACAAAAAAAAATGAAAATATATTTGTACATAAATATATTATGAAATGAAATTGAAAAAAAAAACATATTTGATAACCCTTTAAATAAGTAATAGATGAGAAGGTGACTACTAGTGGTAGTGAAAAGTAGAGGTGACTGGCAATTGTGATGTTAATGGTGACTGTGAAAGACTTATCAATACTTTTGTTCAATTATCTTATCATTTTCTCTAGATTTGCATCTATATCGGCGAGATTTTCTTTTCTTTTTTTTTTCTCTATTTTAAGGAGGAGTTGAATTGTTGTATAGGTATGAAAACAGTTGCACCCAACTAACTTTCTTTGATAATTTTCACATCAACCATATAAAGTTTTTTTACTATCTTCTTTTTTGTTTCATATTTACGAAAATAATATGGTTAGCACGTGCAAAGCATATGCCATACCTCTAGTATAAGTTAAGTGAAAGGTTAACCTGATTTTTAGGTACTACATATATTATAATTTTTACATAAAAAATTATTTTAAATTATACCAACGCTTTGAGTATTTGTACATTTATATGAAACCTACCATAAATACTAAAATTATGACGGAGTAGTGTTGGCCCAAAGGCAACCCGGGGGTGAATTGGGTTTTACGAAAAATTAAGGTAATTAAAATTAATTAAAAATAATCTAATCAAGTAATAATCTAATGGCTTCTAATTTAGCTACAGGAGCATATGTTTCATCAAAATTAATATCTTCCTCTTAGCTATACCCTTAAGCAACAAGTTGTTAACTGAAAGTTGATCCCCATGTTAATTTTGATGATAACTAAACCTTGTATTATTTTACTAATACATTTACTTAGTGTGTAGATTAATAAATATTATAATTTAGACTTAAAGGTTTTGACTTAAAATCTAATACATGTTAAAGTAAATGCACAATAAGCCAAGTTAAGCAATGCACTCTAAGAGTCAGGCAATGCACCAAAACTGAATAATCACACCTATTCAAACTTCAAACCAATGACTTGCATTCGAAGAGATTGAATGTGTTCAAAAGAATACTTCATCAAGTGTGCAAAGACTAATTGAAGATAAGTTGATTTTGAAGAGATTGAAGGTGTTCAAAAATAGAATTCATCATAATTGTAAAATCTCTACAAAGAATCCAAGTGAAAACTTTATCTAGGATGTGAAGAGTCAATAAAAATGATATGTGTTTGGATAAATTGAAGATGTTTAAAAGTAGACTTCATCAAACTTATAAAAGACTCATTGAAATGATCCTAAAGAAGAAAGAAGGATTAGTAGCAAAAAGAAAGAGCTCGACAATAAGGCATCATGAATATGAAGCTCTATATGGATAAAATAAAAATAAAAAGTCGTTAGCAGCAAATAGAAAAGAACTCGGCAATAAAGAAGAAGAGCTCAGTATTAATGGAAAGGAGTTCTGGCAGCTTGGAAACAAAAAAAAGATGATTATCAAAAGATAAATTCAATCTAAATTGAATAGAGAACAGCTTTGATGAATTGAAAACTTTAATCTATCATCATATCCCAAAGAGAAAACTCCTTAAAGATCTTATAATATTGTTAAAACTAAACTTGATCAAAGGAAAGATGAATAAATATTTCTGAATAATGTATAGACACATGAAAATGAAGAGTCGACACATGAGCACATAAACGAAAATCACATTTAAAACATAAATAACATGAATTTCACTCAAATTTAACAAAAATCAAGACATAGGATTACTCATCCCCAATACTCTTTTTATTATGCAGAACCTGTCTTCACTCAATTGTTGTGTAAATATATCAGCTAATTGCATGTTTGTGCATACAAAATCAAGCTCAATATCACCCTTGTGCACATGATCTCGTATAAAATGATATCTAATTTTAATGTGCTTTTTGCGAGAGTGTAGAATAAGATTTTTAGTTAAGTTTATAACATCAGTATTATCACATTTAATAGGAACATGATCAAATATAATACCATAATTTTTTAAATGTTATTTAATCTATAATACTTGAGCACAACAACTACCAGCTACTACATATTCAGCTTTAGCTGTGGAGAGAGCAACTGAATTTTTTTTTCTTGCTATACCAAGATACAATCATCTTGTCTAAGAGTTGACAAGAGCCACTTATGCTCTTCCTATCAACTCTACTCCCTGCATAATCAACGTCAGAGTAAGTAATCAAATTAAAACAATAACGTTTTGGATACCATAATCCAAGGTTAGGCGTGCGCTTGAGATAACGAAAAATTATTTTCACAGCAATCACATAAGATTCTTTAGAATTTGATTGCAATCGAGCACATAAGTAAACACTGAACATTATATTTGGCCTACTAGCAGTTAGATATAATAGAGAGCCTATCAGGCTTCTATAAAGCTTAGTATCTACCGCTTTACCTTTCTCATCGTTATCCAGTTTTATTGTAGTACTCATTGGAGTACTTATAGGCTTTGCATCTTCCATGTCAAATCTCTTGATCAAATCCTTGATGTACTTGGCTTGGTTAATAAAAATGTCTTCCTTTGATCGCTTAATTTGAAGTCCGAGAAAGTAATTAAGTTTGCCCATCATATTCATCTTGAATTCTCCCTGTATACACTTAGTAAATTCCTTGCAAAACGACTCATTCGTAGCACCAAATATATTATCATCTACATATATTTGTACTAAGAGTATGTCATTGTTTTTTATCTTGATAAAAATAGTGGTATCTATTTTTCCTCTTGAAAAACTTTTTTGAATAAAAAACTTGCTCAATCTTTCATACCAAGCCCTTGGAACTTGCTTTAAACCATATAAAGCTTTTATTAATTTAAAAACATGGTTAGAAAACTTTGGATCTCCAAATCCGGGGGGTTGCTCAACATATACTTCTTCAATAATAAAAACATTTAGAAAGCACTTCTAACATCCATTTGATATAGTTTAAAATCTTTAAAACATGATAATGCAAGTAACAATCTAATAGTTTCTAATCTAGCTACCGAAGCATATGTTTCATCAAAATCAATACATTCCTCTTGGTTATACCCTTGAGCAACAAGTCTTGTAGTGAGGAAAAGGCAATCCAAGAGCGAGGGTAAATTAGGTTTTACGAAAAATTAAAGCAATTAAGATTAATTAAAAATAATCTAATCAATGAAACAGTGATTTAAAATATAAGCAATGCAATGTAATCAATAAAGAAATGAAAACAGAGCAAGAGAAAACACACTAAGAATTATCAAGGTTCAACCACAACTTGTGGTCTACGTCATCACCCTAAGATCCCCTTGAAGTCTCCTTTCACTATGCAATCTCCAATTATAAAGTAGATGCTGATTTTCAAAGTGCTAGCTCACTTTTACATAAAAACTTCTTCACAAGTTCTTCCAACTACCAAGTGATTTTGTTCAAGATTCACTTTAACTTACAAGTGTTTTTCCTTTACAAGAAAATACTCAAACTCTTACTTACAAGTGTATGAATGATATACAAATGAAATACAAAACTCTCTATGAAGAATGGATAGGAATTGAATAGCTCAATAAATGCCAAAATACAGACAAAGGGAATTTTTCATAATTTCTCAGCTTGATTTGTCAATGAATATTGTATCTTTTGTATTTCTTGTGTATAAATCCCTGTATTGATTTTACCCGATGGAGGTAGTTGGGAGCTCATTAATGCGAGTTCAGTCCGTTATAACATTAGAAAAGCTAGTCGTTAGTCCCCAAGTGTCGACACTTGATTTTCATGTGTCGACACTTTAATCTTATGTGTCAACACTTTGATCGTCTTGTCTCCAGACTTTGACTACTGTCCTCATGTGTCGACACATTACCCAGAAATCTTCATTCATTCTTTTTTTTATCAAGTTCAGTTTTAACAGTACTATAAGATCTTCAAAAAGTTTTCTCTTTGGGGTATTATAATAGATTAAGGTATTCAATCCATCAAAGTTGTCTTCCATTCAATTTGGATTGAATTTCCTTCTTGATAGTCATATCTTTTTTGTTACCAAGCTGCCAGAACTTCTTTCCATTTATGCCAAGCTCTTTCAATTTGCTGCTAATAATTTTTTCATCTATGTAGAGTTTCATATTCATGATACCTCATTGCTGAGCTCTTACTTTTTACTACTAATTTTTCTTTCTTCTTTAGTATCACTTCAATAAGTCTTTTATAAGCTTGATGAAATCTATTCTTAAATATCTTTAATTTCTTTGAATACATATCATCTTTATTGACTCTTCACATTTCAGATGAAGTCTTTACTTGAATTCTTTGTAGAGATTTTGCAATTATGATGAATTCTCTTTTCGAACGCCTTCAATCTCTTCAAGTCAATCTTCATTGAGCCTTTACACACTTGATAAAATCTTCTTTTGAACATTTTCAATATCTTCAAATGCAAGTCATTTGTTTGAAGTTTGAATATGTGTCACTGCTCTGTTTGGTGCATTGCTTGACTTTTGACTTGTTGTACATCCAAGTTGATATGTATTAGCTTTTAGTCAAACTCTGAGCCTAATTTTTTATCCTTATTAATCTGCACACTAAGTAAATGTATTAGTAAAATAACACAAGATTTAATTATTATCAAAATCGACAGGAGAATCAACCTTGAGTCAACAAGTAGTACCATATAACTGTCATTATTGGTGATTATCCATTCTACATGTGGAATATCGTAAACAAAAACAAAAAAAACACAAAAAGAATAAGCAAACAAAAGTAAGTTTCTTAAAAATAAAAAAGTAGTACATATGAGAAAGAAAAATGTGTATGAGAGCAAATTAAAATAGTTTTTTGTTTATTTATGTTTATGGAGCTGCCTTGGTTTCTTTTTCTTTCTTTTGTTCTAATTTGTTAAAAACTACAAACTTAAGAAGTAAACATATCTTCAAAGGTAACTTGTGCATTTGATTACAAAATCTCAAATGTTCAAAAAAAAAAAATTTCTTTGGGAAGACATAGGAGAATCTGAATCCATCAGTTTTTCAGCTGCCCTAAAGAGTGATCAACAGTGGTGCAACGCAGATGACTCAAATTCGAATAGCACCTACAATGTATAAGTAATACACTCATACTTCACATTCCTTCTCAACTGAGCGAACTAATGAGATTTTTCCACACAACCTTTAAACCAAGAATTGATCATTCTTGATCTTTCAAAGAAAAGAAAAGGATTCTGGCCAACTAGATTGGCTCAGTTGGTTCTCAAATATTCTACGCCATTGGGTTTCATGGCACAATGTTCATGTTGACATTTCAAGAGCAACTTTAAACCTTACACTCTAAAACATAACAAACTATCAACAAATTTCAGGTGACAAAACCTTAAGTCAGCATATCATTATGATATTTGAGCATCTTCAATTTATTATGCACTAGAATGCTGAAGTATCACAATTCAAGCGACCAAATCCTACTTAGGCACCTCCATAAACAAGTATTCTCAATTTGCTCTCCTTTGGTCAAAGAAAGTTATAATAATAATGCAAGAAGACTCATAATGGGCAAGTATTCCCACAAATTAACCTCCCACAGGCTCTCAACATATCTCACTCTTTTACTGATATGTAAGGATAGTTTGGTCTTTTCTCTACTATTGTGGATCAAATATTAATTGCAGGACAGTTAGATGTTGTGGGCTCCTTTCACCCTTTAATAAGTAGATCCAGATTCGATCCGACTGATCTGATTGATTGTTGAGATCCAATAAGAGACCCGTTGAAATTCAAATCCACTAAATTCATTTATTATCGGATATGACCAAACTCAGTAGACCTGATTAGAGACCCGATCCGCAAAAAAAACCACCTTCGACATAAACTAATGCATCTCTTGCTCCTCTCTGCCTCGCTCTCCACCTTCCACCATTGTTGATCCGAGTTGGTTCTTCACGATCTCTACCGCCAAATTTGTCATTCACTCAATGAGTGGCCGAGGATCTTGCTGCTACTCATGGCCGATAAAAGAGCCAGGCGATTAGAGATGAGCAGCGGAGAAAGGTGGATCTTGTTGCTGCTTCATCGTTGAAGTCGAGACAGCCATTCGTGTGTCTGGGTTGAGTGAGAAGTTTGAAGAGAGAGAGAGATGGTATCTCAAATCTTAGTGCGTGTGTAAATACTTACACTTCTCCTTACACTTCTCCTTTTTTAAGAGTTGTTAATCACACTTAACTTTTCCTTTTTTAGGAGTAGTTGAGTGATTGATTCTGCTCAAAATAAATAAATAAAGGGAAAAACAAATTGGACACGATAATCGGATCTGATACCTGATTTATAACGGATCGGATCTAAGCAACTTGATCCGGCCCAATTAATTCGAATCCAAATAGAATCTATATCTTTATCAGATCGGGCCAGATTCGGATCTAGCCCGATCTGGACCAAACCCCCCGCCCATTGACAGGCCTACACATACTATAAATTAAAGAGATCGATAGAAGTCACCGTCTACCATACATTGACATAAAAACAGAGCCTGCGAACTCAAACTACCTACGATTATATAGGAGGAAAAGCATGCTGCCTGGTCTGCTTTTTGTTATAGTAAATGGTATCTTCTCGACTTTGAGATACCATCTCTCTCTCTCTCTCTCTCTCTCTTGTTACGTGTTTAGCAACTTTAAGAGTTAAAGAGAGACTGCCTCCAAGGCTAATCTAATTAATACCAAAGTCAAAAGGTTCAAATCAATTTTCAATGTTTTTTTTCTACGTGGGCAAGAACAACTAGTAATTATGTAAGTACTTTTCATTTTTAAAAAACTTATTGACATTCACTTCCAGAAATTATAGATTACACAGGAGAGAAAAGCGACGATCAACAGCTAACATGGTGGTAGCCTGTTCTCTTATAACTGAGAAAGAAGCCCATATACATTAAACATCAACACAAACAACATGAGAATTAACAAACACGAACAAGAGAAAAACAAGAAATTCAGCAGCACTCAGATGTACCTCATAAACAGCGCTTCAACTGGAGCAGGTCTTGAGCAACAAAAGGCTTGGGCGCTGGCATAATCCTAATATGCATGAAGTACACGTAGTAAGATCCCGAGTTATCACTCCAACGAAGAACTAGCTTTGCTACACCTCCTCGCTACCGCTTTGATTGCCGTTCTTTAGTATGTTGAACTTGCAGAGAGGACAGGTGGCATTCATGTACAACCACTTGTCTATGCAGGAGCAGTGAAAATGATGACGGCAAGGGAGCTCACGCAGTTCAGTTCCATCATCATAAGCACAAAGGCAAATGCAACATTCCTGTGATTCACAAGGACTCGCGTCAAAGGTGTAGCTTTCTTTGTGGAAAACTCTCTTTTGTTATCCAGAAGTCTAGCATTAAGTAATTCAAGCTCACCACCTATTAAACTAGTTTTTTTATGAAGGAAATGAAAGATCCATGAACCAACAATAAACAGGGCCCAACATTGGAAACGATATTATTCAAATTCAGCATGATTAAAGGCACCAGATCAGTGCTGTCCATGTTGCACTAGATCTGCACTGTCAAATTAGTATATATGAGCAGTGTGTCCTATTTTAATACTCGGAAAACCAATCTCCATGTCTGAGGACTGGATGCATGTCATAACCTTTGTGAAAATGATGTAAGTTGTACCAGAGTATTAGGTAAATTCTTTGCATTTTATTCAGAATTTACTTTTTAATTTCAGAGTTCGTGAAAGAATGTCTTAATTGAATCAGGAAACTTACAGCATCCTCTAGGGAAAGAACATGTTCAATTGGCATATCAGTATCACATTCTGTCATGATTCCTCCAAAAGATTCTTGAATATCCCCATTTTGTTTCTCAAACTCACCAATCCTCCGGAATTTGTATTTTGGCAGTCGTTCAATGTCTTCCTTCGTTGCTCCTTCCTGTTTTCACACAGAAGGTGATGCTAAGCCAAGGAAGAAATATTCATGTATTCAGAGTAGAGGAGACAGTGCTAGACTGCTAGATGACCAAATTCATGAGATTGCCCAAACAGTCGACTGTCAAAGCAATTCCCAAGTACATACTGGATAGTTCAACATGAATCCCATTTAGCAGTCAAAATTGGACAGAGAGAGATGAAACCCAATTTGCGTTTCACAGTCAAACTTTAAAAATAAATAAATAAGAGTGTGCGCTTTTGCCAATGAGTTACTGGTTCTAATAAAAGATGACAACCTAAACTGAGATCTGAGTTTTCATCCAATGCTCCTAGCACGATATCTCCTCTTCAAACATAGTTCAACAATAAAATTCTACAAATAGATAATGTTGGCATTTAGTCTGTGCACTTGTATCTCAAGCAAGTTCCACGACAATGATCATAGAATTTAAATTGTCATAAGTGATCTGATGGATCATACAAAGAATGAACATTAGAAGAAAATTGGATTCATATCCATGGCTTAAACATAAAATTTACAATATCTTAAACCTTAAGACAAATCTGGTATGTTTTAGAGCATAAAGTTCACCCCAAAGTTACAAGTTCAACATGTTTCAGTTTTGAATCATAATAGAATTAGTTCATTAAAAGAAGCATTCATAGGCACAGTGCTGTATATCTTAACGGAGTTCATACCAATAACTATTTCGCAGTTGAGACATCTAGGCTTAGAAATCTAATATACCAAGTCTTCCATAGCAATAAACAGAACAAAAATACAAATTCACGCTAAATTACCTGATCTGCTACTGCGTATAAGATTGCAATTATACATGGCAGACAGCAGCAAACAGCTATACCAATGAGACATGCCACAGCAACACAGATAACGACAAAGAACACATCAAATGCCAAAAAAGTTATACAAAGCCTGCAAAACATGACCATGAATAAATAATCCAAAATACAACCAAGCAAAACTTTGAACTCAAAATCCCATTAGAGGAAATATGTTCAGACAAACCAGTAAAGTTGAGGTGAATCATGTGTATAAGTCTCGGTACCAGCAGATACCCAATAGAATCCAATGATCCACCAAATAAATGAGAACATTGTATTTGCGGACTCCAAATGCTTAGCAACACTGCCACAATAAATAGTGAGGATAGTTATACATAATGGGGACAGGCATGCAAATTTCAATTATCTGGATTATAAAAGTCAACCATGTTAAAACATATGACCAAGCAGCATGCACCAACATATCTCACTCAAACTCAGCACAAAAAGATATTAGATATTATCATTACTTTATCTTTTTTTTTCAAATATAGTGAGTGCATCTCCATCCCAGACAGGCAGCAGGCAACCCAAAAGACTGCTTAGTAGCAGATCTACCAGACCAGAAGAATACAAGAATATCTTAGGTTTGCAGACTACAATAGTACAATAGACTAATCAAATATCAGGTTAAGACTAAACTGAAAGATTCATTACAGTATCACACTAAAAAATTGTCAATTCCAGTTGAGAAAGTATGATCCCAGGGAACCGAAGGCTAACATCATCAGCAGTTTCAGCTACTATTAACAGCCATCCTCTAATTTCTATTCCAGAAGACTTCATGTACAAGGGCTAGTCCGTCTCTGTTACCATTGTTCCACAACTATGGAATTCATCACAGCAAAAAAAATTGCATGTATCCAAATTACGCATAACAGATATTGTAGATTTCCTTTACTGTCTACAATGTATTTAATGTGGCCTTCTTGAGGATTAATCTCTTCAAACACTTGACAGGCAAAATCGTGATTTTTGTCCTTTAAATATTACAAGGTAAAGATAGAAAAGATGAAAGAGAGAGGAAAAAAATAAACGACAAGCAAGAAATAATGAAATAAGATACAAGAAAAAGATAAAGAAAAGAGACTTAGCCAAAAAAAAAAAAAAAAAAGAGATAAAGAAAAGAGAAAAGGAGACAACAAGAAAGTCGAAGAGATGTCAAGGAGAAGAGAAAATAGAAATAGCAGAAATACATGAGAAAGGGGATACAAGAGAGAGAGAGAGAGAGAGAGAGAGAGAGAGAGAGAGAGAGAGAGAGAGAGAACACGGGATCTATCTATCAATCAAACATGAATTTCAGCCTAAAATCTCTTAGATGGTTTCTCAAACTAACCCAACCAAACATAGATACCTCATAAGACTCAAATCATTATAACTAAAGATACTGAAAGTTCTAAAAGAAAGAAAATACACAAACAAAATCTAAAATACTTATAAACTTGGCTACGTTAATCATCTCTTGTTGGAGAAAATAAGACCTTGAGTTTAGATGATCTTCAACATTGAGAAGATTCATAATCAAAGGAAGAATCCAAGGATCATTCGCTCTAGCACCAAACTAATGAAGCATGGCCTTCTTGAGGATTTAGTTCTTCAAAGATGTAACACACAAAATAATATAATGATTTATGATCTTAAATATTAGGGTAAATTACAATGACCTCCCTTTAGGTATATGATAATAACAGACAATTCCCTCTAGATTTTTGAAATAACACTGACCTCCCTTGTTAGAGTTATTGGCTGATGGTAACTAACAAAAAAATGTGCATTTACCCATTTACCCCTACACAATAATCAAATTTCCGTAACCATATTTGTAGCCAAACAAAACCCAAATTAATTTTTGACTTCCTACCTCTGGATCCAAAAAATCACAATCCTTGTCATATCCCCCTATCTCGGTGTCAGAGAAACAATCTCTGCGTCCATCACCATTGATCAGTGTACCAGCCCCGAATCAGATCTACACACTAGATTACCCCATAACCAAAACATGGTGTTATTGCCATGGCAACCACTACCAAGCCATTAACCCATGATGATCTTCAACACAGCTTAACCCCATCTTCACCATAAGCGCACACAAAATCATATCTCGCACGAACAGAGTAAACTGAATATATACATATATAAAAATATATAACTTATCTATAAACATTGTATATGTACAACCATAAGTGCACCCCCAATTTATATGCATAAATCCATAGGCCTTTCTGGGGTGTTCACCTCTGCTGAGTACGACTCCGACACTGCAGATGAGGATTATGTCAGATCCTCCAGGAAGCAGATGAAAGATCTCTCCAGGAAACCCAACCTCACCAAGCCCGTCAATTGCATCTCCACCGGCACTGTCATGCCCAACCATTTCCCAAATATGGGGATGGGTTTCGTTGATTTCAAAGAGGAAAATTTGTTGTCACTGCAAGGGTTAGAGGAGAAGAAATCTTTGGCCAATTTGAAAAAAAAAAAAGCAAACAATTAACCACTGCTCCGCCGTTCGGAGACCAAAAACACAATCCAGAGGGTGAAGATATGAAGGTTTTTGCAGGAGTGGAATTTCCAATTTGATGTGTTAAAGGGAGAAATTTAACAGAGGAAGAGAGAGAGGATTGAAAGGGATGGTGAGAGACTTAAACAATTGATGCTGCATTGATTCAAACCCACCAGTACTTCTGTACTCCCTTCCCCTATTCCGTTATACATGTAAAAAATAAGAATGTGTATGTATATATTTATGTTTTTGTGTATCTATATGTGTGTACATGTGCATGAAAATTTGCACAGTAAATGTATCTCTTACATGCTGCAAATGTCATCAACGGTGGCTGCAATAATTGGTTCATCCTTGTACCAAACCCCACCAAAGCATTGTTTTTCATTATGCTCAACCCATCAGTAATGCCTGTAATGGGTCTTAAGTCACTTAGAATGGAGTCTTTTGGGAATTTCTTGCTGGTGAGAGATGGGTGAACATGGAAAAAGTGGTGGCTGTGTCGGCAGTTTGAAGGTGGTGGTGGTGTTGATGATCACTGGTGTTTGGTTGTGGGGATAAAAATGAGCTGGGGTGTTTGGTTTGAAAGACTTAAGAATTGATTGTTTCTTCAGCATGTTATTCTTTATTATTTGACCAAGGGTATAATTGGTATTTTAAAAAGACTTAAGTGATGCATCAGCATTTATTTCAGAGTTACTAACGGCGTCTATATAGAGGGGGAATCTGTTACCAACAACTAAATCATAAGGGAGGTCAGTGTTATTTCAAAAACCTAGAGGGAACTATCTGTCATTGTCAGATACCTCAAGAGAGGTCACTGTAATTTACCCTAAATATTAAATATTATAAGATAGAGATAGAAAAAGATGAAAGAGAGAAGAAAGACAATAGAAGAAAAAATAATGAGATAAGATGGGAGAAGAAGATAAAAAAGAAACTATTGTATCACGGCCTTCTTTAGGATTAATTTCTTCACACACTACTGGCAAAACCATATAATGATTTGTGTTTTTCAAAGATAATGAGATAGATATAGAGAATATGAAAGAGCGAAGAAAGAAATAATAGATAAGATAGGAGAAGAAGGTAAAGAAGAGAGAAAATGATATAACAAAAAAGTGAAAGAAGAGTCAAGAAGAAGATATAATAGAAAGAACAAAGATATATGTGAAAAGAGACATAAGAGAACAGGAAAGAAGAGAGAATGGGAGAGAACATAAGATCTATCAATCAAATATGAATTTTATTCATATCCACAATGTTAAATTCGTTTCACAGCAACATAGCCTATTTATATTCTTTTGACAAGACCAAATTCTCGTGGATACGTTCTCAAACTAATCCTATCCAACATGAGTACCTAATAAGACTCAAATCCTATCACTAAAGCTATAAAGTCCTAAAAGAAAGAATACAATACTGTTATCTAATACTCTTGATAAAAAATACTTTATAACATAAAATCCAGCCAACATTATCTTCTTACAAACTAGGTTACACAAACTCAAGTGTGAGTATCAGGTATAGGGATGTGTATAAGTGTCGAATTCATTTAATTCTCATACTCAATGATACCGAGACATAGCTAGATTTTATATTTATTAAATACTTAAGGTAAAATAATGTTTACAAATTAAAGTAGAGCAATTTACGTATAAAATGGAAGTTTTATGCATATTTATATAGTGAGCGTGATTGCTTATATATTTGTTAGGTGCATGTCCAACTGGAAATAACAGACACGTTCCATGCCATTGCCTAAGTGTCGAGTATATTACACAGGTAATTGACAAATTTTGATTTCTAGTCTAGCCGATCTTCAATGTTGAGAAGATTCTTGATTAACAAATCTTTCGTTCTAATACCAAACTGTTGTAGCATGCCCTTCGTGAGAATTAATTTCTTCAAACACTTGACAAGAAAAATAATATAATGATTTTTGTTAATTAAACATTTTGAGATAGAGACAAAAAAAAATATGAGAGAGAGAGAGAGAGATAAAACAAGGAAGAAATAATGAGATAAGAGAAGCAGATAAAGGAAAGATAAAAGAGCTAGCAAGAAAGTCCGAAGGGATCAAGGAGTAGAGATGAAAGAAAGAATATCTGAAGGGATCAAGGAGAAGATGAGCGAAAGACCAAACATGTATGAGAGGTTTGCGAGGCCAAATTCATTTTAATACAGCCTATTTATTTTTACCCATGGATACTTTCTCAAACTAACCCTACCCAACATAGATACCTAATAAGGCTAAAATCCTATTACTAAAGCTACTAAAATTCTAAAATAAAGAAAATAAAGCAACATTATCTAAAAAAAATCTTAATAATATTAGGACCTGAAAATAAAACAACATTATCTTAGCTGCATTAGTATTGCTTGTCAACTTCAAGTTTCCACAAGCTATAGGAGATAGGCCTACACATCAAATGCAAATGTTTAATGCACTTCCCTACTGGCAATACCAATGAAGGTATCCATGTAAGCTCACCAAGCGTTAGCAATGACTTCTACCCACACCCCTAGATAATTAAAAAAAAAATGGTGTTTGTAGGCTCAATAAGTCAGATTTGTAATCCTTGCCACTGATGTCGAGCTGAGTCATGCAGCCCAAAGTCATCTTTATTGACAGACCTTACCCAACCTTCCTTTAAGTCAAAGATGAGACATTCCCTCAATAGGCATTAGTAACATAAGCATTCAACATAGAATAATTCATAAATTCACAAATCTTGAAGCCTTTCTACACAATATATTCATATCTAAGATAAAAGCAACAATAATTGTGGGTAAGTTGCTCATATTCATATCTAAGATAAAAGCAACAATAATTGTGGGTAAGTTGCTCAATCAACTAATGGCAATTTTTAGGACATATAATACAGACATTGGTTATTCTGGCAGAAGTTGGCATTTTGGTGCCAAAACTTTCGGTTTCAACTAGATTCAATAATTAAACCATGAACACACCTATTGAAAATCTAATTTGAGGGTTGTCCTATAAGAAGGCGCTCAAAAAATTGCATTCGTTGATAGACCAAGCAACTTTTTCCCTCAATCCAATACCAAATCCCACCATGATGCCGTTGTACAAGGAAAGCAGAATGTCCATTGACATGGTTATGCTACTACTCCAAGGTTTGACAAAAACTCAACGTCAATCATCTACGCTCATTTGATATATAGCAATTCTCCTTATTGCTGCTAATGCATCTACTTCTGACAGATAACAACATAACAATGCATTGTCACTTGAAGTAGAAACTTTATTTACACCTATCAAACTTTAGACATTGCCCAACTGAAACAGATCCTTGTCATACCTGTGCCAAATTTGTGAACAAACCCAACCCTGATGCAACATTGCTTCATTTCTATCACTTGTAACCATATTATAGGATTCCAGATTGTCAATTACTGTGTTTACTATTAATCTAACGAATCAAAATAACGACTTTTCCCTAATTTTTTACACAACAAAGAATTAACAGTGAAATGAAATAGAAAACCTTAAATTACCCAGCAATTTATAACAAATTATAGAACTCAAGAAATAACGTAATCAAAAGCACATATACTAAAATCATGGAACAAAAAAGGCACATTTGCGATTTCACCTGGTTTCATCTTCAGTCTGAGGCCGCTCCTGGAGATAATCCCTGGAGTTCCCTCCATCACTCTCCGAGCTCGAATTCGAATTCACTCTGCTCCACCACCCACCAGTCCGCCGTGACTGCAAGCTATAAGTTGAAGTACGCTGCTGCTGCCGCCGCTTGTACTCGACGGAAACGCACACCATATGAAGCACACACTGCAGGGCATAGCCAACAATCCAAAGCCTCAATGGCATCGTCGGCGATTCCTTCCGGCTCACCACTAACAACGTGGCGGCGACGAAGATGAACGCTAAATTCCACACGAGGTCGAGGATCACGATCGGGCGCGAGTACGCCCAGTCGCTCTGACGCTCCTCGATCTGCTCCGCCGCCGCCTCCCGCACCCGCATCGACGGCTCGCGCATCATCTGCCGGCTGCTGGCGCGGCGGAGGAACCGCGCGGCACCCCGGAGGCTCGGCGGACGCCGCACGAACCGCCGGCTCCGGAAGATCTGATCCGTGAGCAACGGCGTCGTATCAACGCCGATGTTGTTGTTGTCGTCGGTCTGAGAATGAGATGGTCTCGCCGTCGACATCGTCGGAGGCTAGGTATTGACCTCTGTGAATCAATCAACCGTGGGTTGAGACTGATTTGGTTCGGTGCATCGTTTGAAAAATACAAAACCCTAGCTTTCATCGGACGGACCGAGAAGAGGTTTGAATTGGATGGTGTGGATTTTTTTACGCTCTCTGTGGTTGAATCCAGAGGATAACTTCCACGGGGCCCTGGTGCGAACGCTTGATTAGGAGGAGGAGGAATGAAAATGAAGAGAATTCGGTGATTGGGCTCGGTACTTATAGAGTGCGTTGTAGAGGATTCAAATTTTAGGATAATACAAACTCGCTGGTCTGTGTGGCGTTGTACTCGCCTTATGAGGGCTTTTTTCTAATGTATTAGAAATGGAAAATGTTATTTTTTTCTTAAAAAAAATTTACAAAAAATTTTACAAAGAAAAATGATATGGCAGTGTTATTTTTATAATTAAAAATCATGAGTATTTTGTTTTTGAGTGAGTCGCTCTCATTCAACCACATTATTTTGATAATATATTTTATATAAATTTTTATTTGTACAATATGACCATTAGAAATTTAAAGCTCGTTTGATATAATTTTTTCGTGTAGTTGTTTTTAAGTTTATAAGCAAAAAAATCGATTTTTTAGCTTTCTTATTTTTTTGTTTTTTTTTATTTTAGTTAAAGTAAAAATAAAAAAATTTAACTTTTTTTATTTATAAACTTTAAAAAAAAATTGGCAAAACGTCTGTAACAAACCGGCCCTTAGAAGACAAACAAGATGCCTTGCGTTCAAGATGTGGGTAACTCAGGCCCAAGACCTCTCGCCGCATATAAAAAAATAAGTGCGGATAATACTTATAATTTTTAAGACGCTTCGGTTACAATCGTTTTTTTTTTTTATTTTATATTTTTTGATAATATAAGAAAGACAGCCCACACGTGCCAATTGATTGAGATAAATCAAAGGGGTAAAAAATTAGGGAAAACTACATGTGAGGCGTCCTGTGATTTGAGTAATTGCGAAAATAGTAGTAACCAATACAAATACTAAAATTATAGCAGCCGTTTCATGCGGTGACATCATATATGATAATTTGGCAAGAGAGAGTAATTGTGATGCAATTTTCATCCTGTAATACAAAATTTTGACTGCAAAATCATCACATTGTATTTAATTGGATTATAAAGCAATTTGTGTATGTCCTTTGATTCAACCTCAAAAGAGAGAGTCATAAATACAGTTACATAAGATTGCTTTGCTTATCCAGTGCATTGCCTTACAATTGATCGACTACTCTCTCAAGTTCGTGCAGGACACACAAGTTACATAAAATTCACGCATTACCTAAATGATGGCTAATCACAGGGCATGAAAAGTAGTTGAACTTTAAATCTTATGTTTAATATAAGAACTAACTGAGCCACTCCTGTGGTTACTTCAACTACTATTGTAACAACTATAAAATTAATGCTATACATTAAACATGACATCTATATTGAAGTGTAATTAAAAAGAGCGAACAATAAAATTAAAAAAAATGGCATCCTCCATAAACTTTTGTATAAGCTTTTTGTTATTTGAATTAACAAATTTGCATAGCTTTTCTCTTAATAAATGAATTAACTACATGTTATGAATTCACCTCTTAAAAACCACTCTTGTTTATCTCTACAACACACCATTGATGCCCTGTTACACTGATAGAAAACCAACTCCGCCTAATATTGTTTGCACATGCATCACATGTGCTTTGAGCCTAACTCATGTTTATGAGGAGTGATGCTATACAAATAGAAAATTAATATAAAATTTTCCTACAAAATAATGTACTAGAAGTAGATAAAACAGTAAAATAGCCATCAAGATAATTTTTTATTACAAAAATTGATATCGCCAGTTAGAATTTTCTATACAAAATTACAGAAAATTAGAATTTTTCTTATGTGACGTTAAGAGAAATTCTCTGAGATGCTTGGCAAGTCTCCCAGGGTTGTTAGAAGTTTGCCCACCCACTAACACCACCATGCAGTAGGCAGTCTCAGTGCACATTCGCGTCTTCGAAGATGGAACTAGTGCTCTAACTGATCAGTTTCTTCTTGTTTGATCATTTTTATATCATTTTCATTTTCAAATGAAAGCGGTTTGAGACACTCAAAAAACACCTTTTTTCTTAGTTCCAAAAAATGAAGTGTTTTTGAAAAGTTTCTCAATGACACTTTTCAAAACTAGTTTGCCAAACGCAATTTTAGCTGATTTTAAAACACAAAAACAGAAGACATAAACCAAAACCGCAACCAAAGAGATTTATAACCCATCAACATCATGTTGCTGCGGTACTCATTCAATGGACAATCTTGGACCAAACATGTATGCCAGTAACAGCCAGCAGAGGGGAAACTCAAATTTCTTCCACAAAACAAAAAGAGAACAGCAAAGTGTACACTGAAGGCCATCCTAATCTCTCTAACAGGCTCCATTTGTTAGCATCCATTGCACGCATGGACGCACACAAACTGGACATAACTACAATAAATAAAAATTAATTGCGACAACTCATCTATAATGGTAGAGGCATACGACAAACCTCGTAGCCAAGCAGCTCCCACTCTATGAGCATCATGATTCTGCAACATAATTCTTCATCAACTGCGGTGCCAAGCAACCCACAAACCTCTGAACTCTGTAAGGAATTCACTTCATCAGAACCATACTGTGGAAGGCCACATAATGATGCCTCATCGAGTGGTTGGCAAAGTAGCAAGCCTCGTACGGGCAACTAAAGCATCCAAAAACCCATTTACATTCTCTGCATCCAAAAACCCATTTACATTCTCTATTGATGCGACCGCCGCCACTTCACAAAATTATTTCTTCACATGCTCGGGAATAAGACGTTGACACAATTCAGGAGATGCACCAGCCAGCTCTGTGAGAAATTTGGCCCGATCAACAAGAGAAAATTACCAAAGCCAAAAAGAAACACAAAAGTAATAGTGCTCACCTTGAGGCGTGAAATCCAACAGAGGAGGAAGTGCTCGACCATTTGGCAAGGATGCGTTTGGTTCCCTCAGATCATCAAAGAAAGGGTGCGCACATGCCTCCAACTGAAAGTCACAGATTTCGATTAAAAGGTTGCTTTCAAAACAACCCTTCATAATTTCTTTGACAAGTTTCAGAAAATTTTATATTATTCATGCACAATAACTATATAATCTGTTAACTAAAAAAGTCGATCCTAAGACAATGGTAGCAACTTGACCAACTCAGTTACTGATCAATATGATTAATGTCCTATACATTTAATGTACCTAAAGCACTAGCAAAACCAACAAACAAAAGAAATGAAAAAAACCAGTTACTAAATACAATGTCTCTCCAAGAAAATTTCAAGAACAAACTGAAACTGAGGCAGCAATGAACAAAATTTCTATTGATAGGCAGCTTCAATGAAAGTCTATCCATATTTAGCTGTGACCAATCATGGACTGCATTTAATTTCCATAAAAGTATTTGTCATTTTCTTTTGCAGAATTGCATACATTCCAGCCTCAAGTATAAACAACCCATTGACTCATAGATGATTAAAAAACCGCCCAACTAGCAATTGACTACACCGCTATAGAGAACATACATCTTAAGCTTCTAGCAAAGCTGAAACAACAATGATCAGAAAGTTGCAGAGATTCAAGGTATACACATCCAAAACGTACTACTTCAAGTAAAAACCAAGCATAGTTGGGTAAAATGATTGATCTTATATGTTATATTAGCAAGCAAAACTCATATTTCTTACAGCAGTGCAACGTAGATTTGGTGAATACTGGAGCAGCCTTGATGCAAGATCCACTGCTTCAGGTGGCATTTGCTTGTGAAATACCTACAAAACATAATTTCATTAGGTTTGGCTGTCATGAAAGAAATTACCCCATCATTGACGAATATGTATCAAATATCCATACTCCTTGAGGAATTTCTAACAAACCTTGTGCCATGGGTGAGCTTTGATCTGCGGAAACTTGAACTCGGTGTAATTTGGATTCATGCACTTAATTTCCTCTCTCGTTGGTGTCCCCAATTTCTAGCACAGTACAACCCAGGCAGAGAAAAAAAATACACTAAGAGAATGCACCAATAAAAGACTAGGATATAAAAGTCAAAGAGTGAATGACTTGAACCTTAATGATTTCCACCAGCTGATCAACTCCACTTTCACCTGGAAACATAGGCTGCACATCATGCCACATTCAGTAAACATCAGAACTTGACCATATCGTGTTCTCAAATAAAAAAAATTCAGTTCAGCAAGAACCATCAAGGAATTGTCAAAACAGCTATACGAAATGGAAAAATCAAGGAACTCCAGCGCCGACCCAGAAAGATAGGTATTAAATAAACAACAATTGTTTTTTATAAGTTGCATAAACAACAATTTGAAAATAATAAATAAGCTTATAAACATAGATATCTATGCTGCCAAGACCCAAACCTATCAAGGGACCAACAAACTTTTCAATAGTTTCAAAGTACAAAAGTTTGATTAAAATGGTAGAAAGCTACAAAATGAAATGAGAGGGCAATGCAGTCACAAAATATGTTACAGAATAAGATGCAAAAGAGCACAAGTGATGGACCATGGTAGTTATCAATCTTTGTGCATACCACACACACAAAAAGTGTGAGAATATACATATTAGTATTGCAGTTCAGTTCAGTGAGATTCATCAGTAGAAGAAACTCAGATATACACCCACCTGACCTAGAAGTAGCTCAGCTAAAACACAACCAACAGACCACATATCAATCGCAGTTGTGTATTCTGTAGCCCCAAATATCAGTTCTGGAGCCCTATAATACCGTGAGCAAATATATGATATGTTGGGTTCACCAGGCACCTGGAATGAGGGAAATAAATCTCAAACATTGCCCCATGACAAAAGCACCTCAAAGGTACCATAAACATAAACATACCAACATCTTTGCACTCCCAAAATCGCACAACTTTAGCTGATGAGTGTGGGGATTAACCTGCAGCAGGCATCAAAACCTCAGCTAAAATTAGTATGAGAAAATATCCACTATCCTTTTTTTTTTTTTGGTTTTTGAGAGAGAGGGGGACGGGGGACATACAAGGTACCATGTCAATGAATTGATGTGATGCACATGTCCACATCATAGCTAACTTCTACTGTATGGCACACTATAAGAAATTATTGGGGTCACATAAACCTAAAACTAGTGAAATTTTAACCACTTTACCTAGCAACATACAGATGTATACTAATGCTTGAAAAATTGAAAGCAATAACAGTGAATCCATCAAACCATCTCATTTTTTAAACACAAGCATGAAATGGGCATCGAGTGTTGGCCAATATAAAGTGTCCAACACACAAACCCATAAAGACATGAATACAGATACACACTCCAACAAGGTCCACTTTCTCTTGATTTCCTTTTCAAAAGAACATTTTAACGTTCCCTTCACTTTTTGAAAGATAAATTCATAGGCACAAGACCTTAGGTGGATATAAAACATTTTCAATCACACAGAAGATATCAACCATGTTTGACTTTCTATGAACAGGAGTCATAAGAGATTTTTTATTCTCCTTAATTACTACAGTGTAGTTACACATGTCTAATGCACAATCATACATATGCACAAAGTGTTAGAACCCTTTTATGTCATAAAAATTAACACACTGTATACTAATACATCAAAACTGTGTTCTCTTACTGCCATACAGACTTATCTGTATGGCAGTAAGAGGACACATTGACTATTGTAAAGTATCAATTCATTAAACTCATTTCCCATCACCAAAAGCCTAGTCAGTGGTCAAGGTCAAAGATAGAAAACACATCTCAATACTTAAAATAACTCCACCAACACAATCACAAAGAAAGAAGTTGAAACTATGTTGCATAAACTCAGGTACAGGTGTCGAGTGATGGTATATGTCTAAGTGTCGCATTCATCTAATTCCTATGTCCAAGGACATGGGAACATGAAAAAAATTTCATTTTTTTTTACATACTTCTTTTATTTTATAAAATAAAATAGTATTTACAAGGTGCTATAAAGCATTTCATGCATAAACGAGAGTTTTATACATATTTATATCATAAAATCGATTTACTAAATATTTTTGTTGTGTGACTAGCCAACAATACACATCATGTCAAGTGTTCGACAAGGGTACCTTCATACATTTTAGAATAGCCTAGGAAACGTAGAGTGGAAAGACGGGTGGACTTTAAGTTGGCACATAAGGATAGCCTGTGACAACATGGACTTGGTAAGAGTGTTGGGTGCCGGTATATATCTAAGTGTCGGATTCGTTTAATTCTCATATTCAAGGACACGGGGACATGAAAAAATCTCCATATTTCTTAATATAATTATTTTTTTTATTTCATAGGACAAAATAGTGTTTAAAGTTGCCATAGCATATTTCATGCACAATATGGAAGCTTTATGCATATTTATATGGTATGCTCGGCTTACTAAGCATTCTTGTAAGGTGAGTGTCCAACAATACATCTCAAACACATTGATACCCATACCCTTATCCAAGTATCGGAGTCCAAATGCCGAGTATCCGACACGAGTACTTCATACATTTTAGAATAGTCCATAAAACAAAGGATAGGATGCAAACATTGTGAAATTCATCTACTGGTAAACAAATTACGCTAGTCCCAACATGTATTCCATGTTCCATAATCATGTTGGAGTTTAGAATATTTAATTACGATCTAGAGTGTTGAAGAAAATGTAATAACTAAGTTTAAAATAACCCTTATATATTAGTATTAATTGCAACACAAAGACAAGAAATCTTACCAATAGATTTTGCGGTTTAATATCACGATGACATACTCCAATAACATTATGTATGTAATTAAGAGCACGGCAAATCTACAAAAGCGAAAATTACATAAAAAATGAGTTAACCAAAACCTAGAACTGAACACAGCCAGAAGTAAGGAAACAAAATCTATTTCTATGCACCAGACTATGAGAAGCCAAAAGAAACTACGTGGATAGAAGCACGGTCTCAAACTTCACCTGGTATGTATACAGTTGTACATAAATGATGGGCACATGGTTGTTCATCCTGCTATAGTGCCTTGAGACTCGGTGAACAGTTTCAGATACAAACTCTAAAACAAGATTAAGGTACACCTCATCTTTTTCAGTAGTTGAAAAGAAACAGTGCTTTAGTTGGACAACATTAGGATGGTCAAGTAAGCGCATAATCTGGAGTTCTCTATTTTTGTATCTCTTATCCTGCAACACCTTCTTTATCGCAACAGCTTCACCAGTTTCCAGGCATTTGGCCTAAAACACACATAATAAATGCAAAAAAGGGTGGGGAAAAGCATCAATATCTGGTAAATGAAAAGAGTTCTCAACCAAGACCTCAATTTTCTAAGCAAATAGAAGCTAGTCAATTGTTAATACCTGAAACACAACACCAAATGAACCAGTGCCAACCACACGCTCCGCCATATATGAGATTGTCTAGTACCAAAGCAACAAACAAAAGTTCAAAAAAACAGTAATAAAAAAAAAAAGTTTTAATAGATTGCCTAACTGAATCTTAGCTTATAGGGAACTATCAGTTAAGGTCGTCCTTTTCCTTTTTCAAATTTATCCCGCTTGATGCTGTGGGGTTTTGGAAGGTAGACTAATTCCATCTAGATATACAAGGCACCCAGCATACTCAGCATATCATTATGTTCGATTGAAGATGCCAGCTAGAAGAGCTGGCAGAGTCTTTTGGGAGTAGTACTAGAGAACTGTGATTAAATCCCACCTCAATTAGTGTTGGAGTTGCTACAAGTAGGGGGAGGGCTACATGCCATTCAGTAGCCCACTACCGTTGGACCAATTCTAATAATAATGATATTATGATAATAATTCCCGCTACTACAAATTCTGTTTAACTTAAAATTCAAATTAGCTATGATGGATAATAACTGATCCCCAGCACCATTGACAACAAAAAATAAATTTAAGACAAAAATCCAAACTCAAGGCTTAGAAAAAGAAAAACCAAAAAGTCGACAAACAGGAAGCTTATAAATGCCACAACATACTGTGAAGGAAAACAAATTACCTGTTTCGGTTGTCCATTTCGACCACCTACTGTAGTGGCAATTACCTGACCTTTTTCTGGTCCATTTCCATTAACAAAAGTGGCTGCCACATCCTGCATGACACAAAAGATCAGTGACATAATAACTGCCATGAAAAAGCTTTGAACATCAAAATAAAAACCAAAAAACAAGTTTAAAAAGATATGAAGAAAAACTTGACAATAAATTAACAATGAACTTTTACTTTATCATCATGGTTATCAGCTTTCTCATCTCTGATTTTCATTTCATGCATCTCTTTGGGAAGTTCATCATAACCAGATTTTTCAGTTCTAGCAACAGAAGATACATGGGATGAGCTCGCAGTAGTTTCCCTAGATGTGGAAGCCATATTTTGCTCCATGCCAATGGCACACCTCTCAAAGGATTGCGGTTCACCACTAAAGTTCCGATCCTCTTCTTGGTCAACCTTTACCCTCTTTATGCCAGAATCCCCTCCCTGTAAGAAAATAAATTGCAATGTTATACAAGTGAAAAGGTGTAGAATGCATCAATGAACAAATTAAGCATGCGTAACTTTTCCTCCCTATAAATGTTAGTATATAGCTCAATAGGTATTTCATTTATCAAACTAAAACATAGAATGTACGAAAAGCAAAAAGCATTTTAGGCACATCAAAACAAGCATCAAATACAACAAGCCCATCAACAAGTCTATTTAACATATGAGCCAGTTCAAAATATTCACAGTTTCCCCATAGGCAATAGTTGATGTACTGTTTGACCACACTAAGGGCCCGTTTGGTACAGCTTTTTTGCCAAACTTTTTTTAAGCTTACAAACAAAAAAGTCAAGTTTTTCTAACTTTTTTGCTTTCTGGCTTTACTTCAGCTAAAGATAAGCAATAAAGCAAAAACAGAAAAGTATAAAAGCTAAAAAAATCTGACTTTTTTACTTATAAGCTTAAAAAAAACTAGACAAAAAGCCAATACCAAACGAATCCTAAAGGATACTCAACATCGACTTCCAAGGATCTCCATCATAAATGTTCAAACAAGTCGTTTAAGGCAGCAAGAACCGATGAACACCATTCTAGGTGCAAAATAAATTACTGATCTTTGCTAAACCTGGCTCCTCACCACTTTCAAATATATCTTGACACTTGGTCCTCATTGACCTATATTACATGAACTCCTAAAAAGCCTGGAATGACCTTGTCGTACTTGTGGCAACTAGGCAAGAGTCTGGGATTCATGTCTAACAAGACTAGTTGGACGTGGATGAGTGCAGGCTAGCTGTCCAAGGTTCCACAAAGATTGTTAATTTAGGTATTATGATTTTGTTAGGAATTTTTTTTTTAATTTTATTGCCATATTTTCTTATTTCTAGATTTTTTAAGGGTTTTAGGGATGAAACTTGGGACTCGAGTTGTTACCATGCGTAGAGAGATAATTTTATATGCTATTTACATGTCATGAGGATTTTGTAAAGCCTATAACATGGCCTATGAATTAGACCTTTTTTTTATAAGTAGAAAAACAAATCAGATTTTGAAGATAAATAGAAGTTGAAATATTTGAAAGAGCTTCTCACTCTCTCTCCCTTTCTCTCCCCTCTTGCCCTGACCTGCAATCTGTTTATCTTTGTTCCTCAATTCTCCTTTATACATTCTTTTTCAAATCTCTTTCATTATCTACCGCCGTATATGGAGAAAAAAATGCAGTATAACGCATTGAAACAAATTCCCATGAAGTCCAAGTTACATCATGCAACCAACAAGCATTTCAATTTTCTAGTAATCCAGGTCTAGTATATAACTGTATATTAAACTTCCCTGTCATATTACTTCTTAAATGACTACGTCAAGATGAGTTAAGTGCCCATGATCAACCATCTATGTTAACTGAAATTACTAGTTTACCCTAAGCAATAAAAGAAATATTTTAAAAGATATGAATATGTAGCAATGCTTTTGTGGACATGGACTTGACAATTAGATGAATTTGACACCTAGCACATACCCCAACCAAGAAACAAGTGATCATGTTCAGCTACCATCTCAAAATAATATGCCACTAGGACCCCACTTATACACATAAATGTAACACAAAACCATACAAAGCCATATCCACATTCCAAAGTGAATTACAATCATTGTTGGTGCCCAAAAAATTTAGAATGATCTTACTTAATACTAACATTTTCCACCGAAGAGGATTAGTTTATCTTCTATCTAATCAGTATAAGAGCGGCATTATTGCCCCCTGCAGTTTTAGCTTCCCACACCCGAATTCCTTTCAAACTGACATCCAACCACCAGATGGAATACATCTTGTAATCCTCTATATAAAAACTATTCACAATTCAGATATTTCAACCACGAAAATTGTATATCCTACATGAACCCATAAAGGAAAACAAAATCATATACATGCATAAACCTTGAAGACAAACATTTGTGTAATAAATATACGTGACCGTGTATCCTTACGTTCCAAAAACATTTGATAATGCATTTCAAAAAAGTAGCATATTCGGCCCCAAAACTCATAGCTAAATAACATTAAAAGGGAAAAATTAACAACGGCAAAAAAGCCCATCGATTCACAAAATATATATCTGGGTTGATAGATCATTAAGTATAACACAGAATAACAAAAAATCTGTGTCTATACAAACATATATAAGTACCTAATTAAAATAGTTCTCCATTTGGCTATAGAAGAAAATAAAGGAAAAGAAAAGAAAATATATATATATTGAGTCAATACAACTACTTGATCCAGCTAGGGTGAATTTATCAATTCCCCGTGACAACTATAACGAAAAACATAAGATTGAAAAGTTTCCTCTTTTTTTTCCCATAAGCAAACAAGCATCTACATTGGCATAGATGCATATATATAAATATACACATGGAGAGAGAGAGAGAGAGTTACAGGATCGGAAACGGAGGAGCGGCCGGAAGCAATGCTCTTGAGGCGACGCATGACATTCATTGTGGTTTCTGCAACAAAACCCTAATTTCTTTCTCTTTCTAAACAAAAATTCCGTCTCCCAGAAGAGAGAGAGAAAGCTATATCTCCAATCTCTCTCCTCCTCTGCGTTCAACAGAGAGAGAGACGAATTCGCAAAATAGACCACCACCGCCCCAACGCTCCCCACCCCCCCAGCTCCCCCTCTTTTCCCTCGCTCTGAAGCTCTCTGTGTCTTTCTCTCTCTAAAACTCTCTCTTTCTCTCTCTAAAAGCCTCCATGTCCCTTATGTTTCAATTTTTCTCCAGTCAAAGTCCTTATCAAAGCCAATCATTCCAACCACATTCGTACTTTCAGTCAAACTTATATTCGTGACCGTCGATTCATCGTCACAGTGATCTGACGGTGTATATTTAAGCTTTATCAGATGTTTGAGAAGATTTTTGAATTTTTTAGTTTCCTAAAATGCCCTAATTTGTTGGAGTTATTTACGAAGAGTGGGATCTCATACAAATTATTTATCCCAACGCAATATTCGCGAAATTAAGTTTCTAACAAATACAGATATACTCGGTTTTCTAAAATTATATAGTTTTTCCCTATGCCCTTACTCTTTAGTCTTGAGAACGCTTAAAACGTTAAACATATACATAAAACAAAAAAAAATCTCGAAGAATCACAAAATTAAAAATAACAGATGCATCAAGAATTAATTTTATTTCATAGAGCTATAAATAAGTATAAAATTATTATACCCTCGGTTCTATTCTTTTTATTTTTTAATTGTGTTATATAAAGTTGCAAAACGAACAAAACTATTCAAATTTAACTAACATTTGGCTCGCTTAAAGCTCGTTTGAGACTAACTTTGTTATGTAAATAAATTAAGCTTTGAAATAATTTTGAAACTTATTAATCTACTAAGATTGGCTAGAACTCAATTAAATAAACTTATATGCACTTTAAAATTATTAAAAACTAAGCTTTTCAAGCTTGAAAAACGATCAAGTCAATTGAAATTTGTTCGAGATAGAAAAATTAACAAAACAAACTTAAATATAGTTTAAAACTTATTTAAGTTTTTAAGACGACTTGAATACATTTTGAAACTTATTAAACTTTTAAGTAGCTTGACTTCACATGTTTACGACTTTCACACCACCACTATAGTTGCTAACAATCTATATCATCATGGCCAAACTAGTATAATTACTAGCAAGACTTTACCCAAACCAGCATCATGGCAAATTCAAAGACTACCTAAAACTAAAACTACGAAGCTCTTTATTCTTTTGATTTTATAGTAATTAATATAATTTAAACATTAGAGCTTTGGAACTTGTGCAAGGAAAAGGAAATACGAAAGAAATGTTAGAAAAATATATTTTTTTTCTGTTGGGTTTTATGAAAAAAATGAAGAAAAACTAAAAGAAAAACACTTTTTCTTGTGAGCCCTTCTTTTCAAAATTTTCTATATTTTTTCTTTCCTTTTTCTTCCGAAGTTAAACCAACTTAAGATTAAATAGGGAAAGGAAAAAAATTATTATTTCCTTCTTTCCTAAACGGGCTATTAGTTTACATTATGCAATTATGTGTTCTTTGTGACTACCCTTCTTTTGGCTTTTGGTTTGTTCGTATATAGATTATTTCTTTCCTAGACCATAATACATGTCTTTTTTTAACTTGTAAAATAGATCCCAATACTATGCATTAGTTGGATCATGACCTATTATAGCCCAACACAGAGAGAGAGAGAGAGAGAGAGAGAGAGAGAGAGAGAGAATTTCTAGGGCGCTGATGAATTACACCTATAACTTTTAACACCTCTAATTATAATTATATATAGTTTCTTCTCGTTCTTTTTTTTTCTTTTTTCTGTTGGACTATGATGACGTTTGATCGAGTGATAGACAGAATTATTGGGGCGCCGATGTATTACACCTATAACTTTTAATATAGAGAGAGAGAGAGAATTACTAGGGGACTGATGTATTACACCTATAACTTTTAACAGCTCCAATTACAATTATATATAGCTTCTCTTTCTTTTCTTTTTTTTTTTCTATTTTTCTGTTGGACTGTGATGACGATTGATATCGTATTATAAAAATACCATTAAATACCGAAATGAGATTGACATATCCATTATCAAAACCATTTATTCTCCTAATTTGACCACAGCATATACAACATATGTGTAATTATTGAACAATATTACAATCTCTGCCATATCATACACCAATCCACACAAGCACCCCTTTGTTACCGTATAAAGAAATGTTCCATTATGATGAAGTCCTTAACAGTATTATAATCTATCTCCCTATACTTTTTTATACATATATACACACTTGACATTATAATCTAAAATAAGAAATGTTTTGTCTTAGAGAATATTGAGCATTACAATAGACAATTAACTAAAGTTTAGATAATTTTACCCAGAAAAAAGAAGTCCATGTTTAGGTTTTCCTGGGGATGGTGGATTCTTTTTTATTCCAGAACCAGCTCTTTCAACAGCATCAGGATCTGTAAAAGACAAAATCTCCAACCTCTTGAGACCTAGCAGCCGTTTGATCAATTCCGAGTTCTCCTCCAGGACCTCCATCTCACCAAAGGGCAGCCTCAAATCCAAGGCCTGAACCCCAACAGCAATTAACTCTTTTTTCTTGAAATTCAAGTAAGGCATACAAAGCTTCTGGATCTGCTGAATAGTTGCTACCCGCCCAACGCCTCTATGATTTCCTGGTCAGGTGCAAAACTGCCGGTGGCACTGTCAAACTTGCTTCTAAGTATGTTTAAGCATTCCCTTTTCAGATCATCATGTTGCTCCTTCACAAATATTAGGCCAAGAGTTGGTCGGTTTTGAGGACTCGATACATTTACCCTAGCTTTCTGAAGCAGCCTCCTCATTCCATCAATTTGGTCTTGCAAATAATTTTGGGCCTTTTTAAGGGTATTATCAGGTAAATCAGCTTCAGGCCACCCTGCTTTGATGACAAAACCATCCTTCTTCAAAAGCTCCCTCCATACATATTCGGCATAATGCGGGCAAACTGGAGTTATAAGCCTTGTTTGAACATCCATAAACCGCCATAGTGAGTCACGGTTCATGCCCCCAGAGCCACAAGCAATCCTGTACGAATCCCGAGCATCCTGCAGGCCACGGAACCCGGTTTTGAGAGCTTCCTTAAACAAGTACTCACTGTAGTTCTTCTCTGTCATTTTCACTGCACTGTTCATCTCATTAGCAAATACAATATCTGCAAAACTAGTAGGGGGACCACTTCGTAAAGATGACTCAGCCGCGAGAACCTCCTCCTGCATCCATATTATCTTTTTTGTGAGCTTTACAATTGCAGCATTAGCAGTATTAAAATCAAAGTTGGCATCATCCATTTCATCCCCTGCATCAGCAAGGGAGAATCTGGTGGCATCAGCTGAGAACTCCTCAGTGGCTTGGCGTATTGTCCTGAAATTCCCTGTAGACTTGGACATTTTCACAGACTTCAGCATAATGTGCCCACTGCATCTGAACCCTCGGGGCCAATGGTGCTTGGGAAAACTAGGATGTATGTAATATCAGCATGGGGACATTACTCTATCAGCAGCACAAATGATAGTGATTATGAAAATTTGTGAATGTACTGTTATATGTTGTAAGAAAAAAGACTAGCATATTGCATCTTCATTTTGTGGGTTTTTTAAATTTTTGGTTGGAAGGGGTAATGAACATGATGTTAGTAAGCAATCAATCAACAAGAAAAAAAATAAAACAAACAAAAACAAAAAGAAATATATACGTGAAACTCGAAGATCAAATGGGTACCAATATTCAAATTCTTGTTTCGTCTTATTAAGAAGAGAAGAAGATATATCTGATGATTTAGGGTAAGGCCCACCGCAGAATAAGAAATCCCAGACCTCATCTGTTAGTTGCTCTGGTTTCACTGATGAAGTATCAGACCCATACATGTCATTCTTTTGTAACAGATGACAAATAGTATAATATGCCATGTAAATGGTCGAATCAGACAAAGACTCCATAAGAAACTCCTCGTCCCAAGGTATACGAGTCCCAAGCCCAAAATTACGAGAACAAGCCCATTGATTAAGCTAGCTCAACGTATGCTCAAAGTTATGCCGTGTCTCAACACCAAAAAGATTCATACTAGCCAAGCACTCCTCAGCCTCCTCCTCCCAATTTTGTTCCCCAAAAGTGATGTACCACTGATCAGTCAGCGCCACGACACATTCATCCCCTGACCTTGAAATTACCTTCTTCTCAGGCTCACTGTACATCACAGCTTCTCCAAGCTCTAGAAGCCTGTTCCTGATCAGATTCTTGGCAACCTGGACTCTCATCCTTGCATATTCTCCAACAAGCATGGTTCCCTCATGGAACCCTGCCTGGTAGACTTTTTCTTTCACCTCATCAAGATTCTGGCTCTTGATCTTCATGCCTATGCAAACCTTCTCAGTTGATTTATCTCCAAATTCAGGGGTGTTAATGATTGGAATGACATCAAATGGTAAGACCCACTCATCCTTCACACCAAACTTGGCCCTGAAAGCCGGTTGTGATTTTAAGTCATGAAGCGCCATAAAATCATCCGGTGAATCACTGGGAACGCTAGTCACAATCCCAGTGCCCTTATCACTAAGAACTGACAGCATTGGTAGAGAGTAATTAGTCTCATTGAATGCTAAAGGAGATCTCAAAGGCAAACCAATTAGATCGTTACCAGTCAGCTCGACCAAAACAAGTAGGCTTTTATGGGACTCGTGACAGATTCTCATATGCAAGATTAAGAGCTGCCCTGTCTGTCAAGATAAAAACATCAGTTTCATTGATCTCAAAGGCCCCATACTTCCCCTCCGGCAATACCCACGCATTTGTTTGCCCATACATAGTCTCAGGTCTCAATGTAGCAGCTGCAAGGTACACCTTCTTGCCCTGCAGAGCTCTCAACTTTGGAGGAAGAGGTGGAATAACCTCCATTTTTATCAGTGTATTCTTGGGGAATAACACCTTCCCCTGAAGCTTGATCATGATCGGCACATGGCTGGCCATCTAAGGGGGAATAGATAGTGTATCTCAGATCCTTGACAATTTTCCCCGACTCCTTCAATTTCCCCATGTGCCACCGAACAAGCGAATCAAAAAATGGGTTATATCAGTAGTAATAAAAGTGCGTCTCCAATCACAGCCAAGGCCAAAAGCGTTAAGTCTTCTACAGCCAGAGGGGTAAAATAAGTCAGCCAGTAGTATGGGTCCTGAAACTTGGCAATCTCTTCATCAGACAGACCATAACTCCACATTATCTCCCACTGGTGCTTGTCACCGCCGGACTTCGCTACAGCCTTGGATTTCTTGGCCCTAAATTTCTCCGGCGCAACCTTGTTTCCTGCGTTAGCTTCCTCTGGTTGTAATTCTGGATCAGTACTTTCCTCCTCTGCTACAGTAGGAAACACAGGTGGGTTACCAAATTTCTCAATCTCCCGGCAAATTTTATCAGCCGATGCCTTAATGGGCATCCCAGTACAGTGAAAAGCAAAGGGTAAGAGCACGTTGGCACCTCTCAGTTGGTGATAGGCTGCAGCAAATTCAACCTTTGGAGAGAGAGAATGCATGGTCCAAGTGAAGGTTTCCATTCATGTTAGGGAAAGGGCAATTCCCAAAGAACTTCTCGCCCGGTTTGGGAGGCATTTCAAGAGAATCAGCCCTGAAAACTTCTTTCCCTTCCCACCACTTCTGAACCTGCGCCTCAATTTTCAGAAGCAAGTTCCTCCGAGAAAAGCTCTTCCCACTCTCGGTGTCTGATCCCATCTCCTTACCAGCTGCTACCATCTGCTGATTGGAAAATTGACAGAAACTGCAGAAAAAAAACAAGTAACCTTTGGGAAAACTAGTAATACAAAGATTCTTTAAATATTACAAAAGCATTTTAATTTCTCATTTTTTTTTCCCTCAGAAAACAGAAATGTTGGCACCTATGAAAAATAAAAAAATATGTGATGATGATGATTTCCTGACCAGATCGGAATCTGAGCTCAGCATTCCTGGTCGTCCAATGTTGATCGTCCTCGCCTTTCCGAGCCGATTGGACGCCCGTAGTCACTCACTGGTCGGGTCGGTAACCAACCACACCCGTTGGGCCTGCTTTTGACACTAGCCACCCTAGCACACACCAGAGGCGTGGGTGTGGCGTGTACTTACAACAACCACCCTGCCTCCGACACCATTCTGCCACACGCCACCGTGGAGTGTGGAGGTGGTCCTCTCGAGTGCTCTGACACTATTCCAACACAACTCTGGCCTGCAAGCCAAAGGCTGCCACGTAGAGAAGCCACCTACCACTCCCATGCAAACATACAAGGGGAGGAGGAATCCCCTTCACAGGTACGCATACACTCAACCCTGAATATCTCTCCCTCCAACGCCGGCATCCCATTGAATCTAACTTGAATACCGGAGGGCCATTGGCTCCCATCGCACCGGTGGGTTTTAGTGCAGGAGATCACCGGCCGACCAAAGAGTAGTTCATCCCGGACCTGGGGGCAAGCCAACACGAGATTGCTGCATCATTAGTTGGCGCCGTTTGTGGGAACTGACTTCTCTCGTGACATTTCATGGTCTTGACTAGGTCTGGGATTAGCACCCTCCTTGAAAGAACTTCGATGGCCAATTCTAGTACAGAAAAGATAGCCGCTTTGGAGAAGACGGTGGCTGACATGATGGCCCATATGCAGCAGCTGGTTAGTCAAAATACAGAGTTACTTCAATGAAACCCTTCCCTTCCTCCTCCACCAGAGATCCCACCGCAGCCCAACCCGCTGGCCCAAGAATAACAAGAGCAGGAGGTCGACAAGGATCCATCCGTCCTCCCCAACGGTGGCGAAAACGGCAATGGAGGGCGAGTTGAGGACCCTCTGCTTCGCCACGAGCCCAATGTCGACGAAGCACAAACGAGCCACTCCATTCCATCGAGAACGGAGATAGTAGGCGACAAACCAGAGAACTCCTATGCTTGGGATGAGCAACTGAAAACCATGCAAGCCCAAATGGCGGGAGTGTTGGTGGTGGTGGAAGCAAAGACTCCAAACACCTTGGACGCCCTCATTGGCCGAATGGCCTCTCCATTCACGCAGAAGGTGATAGAATTTCCACTCCCCCTAAAGTTTAAAATGCCGACCTTGGACGCATTCGATGGTTCGAAGGACCCAGTGGACCACTTGGAGACATTCAGAGCACTCATGCACCTGCAAGTGGTGCCGGACGAGATCATGTGCAGAGCATTTCCCATCACGCTGAAGGGTTCGGCACGGACTTGGTTTAACAAAATAAAATTGGGGACAGTCTCCACCTTCAAGGAACTCAGCAAGCTCTTTGTGAGCCACTACATCGGGGCACAATGACAAAGGCGCCCTGCAGCATACTTGCTAACGGTGAGGCAGAAGAAGGACGAAACGCTACGGGAGTATGTTGGGAGGTTCAACCAAGAAACGTTGACCGTGGATGACGTGGATGACAAGGTGGCTGTCACGGCGTTCATGAGCAGCCTGAGAAGCGAGAAACTCCTCTTTTCCCTATCAAAGAGACCGGCCCAGAATATGGCAGAGTTGATGCTCCATGCTTAGAAGCACATGAATGCGAAGGACGCCATGAGCGCAAGGCGAGATAATGACGAAGGGGACGGTCCACGCTCGGAGAAGAAGCGATCAAGCAGAACATTGAACGATGAGAGGGAGACTAAGACAAGCCGAAATAGCAACCGGGCGAGGAACAAGAGAGAGGAAATGCGCGAGCACTATCGCGATCTCGATCGAACGTTCACCCCCCTCACGACGAAGTTGAAGGATGTACTGATGGAGATCAGAGATGACCCGGACCTTAAATGGCCCGAGCCTTTGAAGACGCCGTTGGGTATGCGGAACAGGAGGCGATACTATCGATTCTACCGCGACCATGGCCACGACACGAAGGACTGTATCAACCTGAAGCAACAGGTCGAAGATCTGATCAAACGGGGGAGGCTTAGCCGCTACGTGACCGGTCAAGACAGAGCACAGGCGGAATGACGCAGCCCAACAAGAACCTAGACAACCACCCAGCCTATTGGAGAGATAAGGGTCATTGCTGGAGGGTTCGCTGGAGGAGGGGAGTCCTCTTCGGCGAGGAAGAAACATGTTCGGGGTATCCGAACTGAGGCAGAAGTAATGCTGGTCGGGGCAGCCAGCAAGAAGACGAAGACCGAAGGTCCCATGATCACGTTCACCGAAGAAGAGGCAACCGAGTTGCACCAACCACATGATGACCCCCTGGTTGTCTCAGCGGTGATCTCCAACTTCAAAACTTGGAGAATCCTAGTCGACAGTGGGAGCTCAGCAGACATCTTATTTCGGGGAGTCTTCAAAAAGATGCAGATTGGCCAAGAGAAATTAAAACCTGTAAACTGTCCCCTGGTCGGCTTCACCAGGGACCGGGTGGCTCCTCTCGGGTCCATCGCTTTACCAGTAACCCTTGGAGAGGAATTGCACCGGACAACGAAGATGGTGCACTTTCTGGTTATGGATTGCCCTTCTGCATACAACGCCATCATTGGCCGAACCGCCCTGAACCAGTTCAAGGTGGTCGCTTCTACGTACCATCTTCGGATTAAATTCTCGACCAACAGTGGGGTCGGATGTGCAAGGGGAGACTAGAAGGAAGCACGGGAGTGCTACATGGCCTCCTTCAAAGGAAAATCCAGCAACGAGACCTTGGTCATCGAAGAGCTAGAGCCTAGGGATGAGGAAGAAATCAGAAGGGGAGAGCTAGCTGAAGACCTGGAAGATGTCTTAGTCGGACAACCGGGGCAAGACCGAACAGTGAGCTAGGGGCTGCCGCACCCGAGGACATGAAATAACAATTGCGGGCGTTCCTGAGGAATAACGTGGACGTATTTGCCTGGTCTCACGAAAACATGCCCGATATTGACATACGAGTAGCGGCTCACTACTTGAACATCGACCCTGAGGCTAGGCCGGTCAAGCAGAAGCGGAGGAACTTTGCACCAGACAGGAACGATGCAGTTGCTAAAGAGGTGGAGAAGCTGGTACAGGCGAAGTTCATCAGGGAAGCGCATTGCCCTACTTATCTCTCGAACGTTGTCATGGTAAAGAAGTCCAACGGGAAGTGGCGGATGTGCATTGACTTCACCGATCTGAACAAAGCATGCCCCAAGGACAGCTTTCCACTACCGACCATCAACCTTCTCGTCGACTCTACTGCGGGGTATGAAATGCTAACCTTTATGGATTCCTTTTCAGGATATAACTAGATCCGAATGGCGGAGCGTGACCAAGAGCACACGGCCTTCTTTACAGACGGGGGGCTCTATTGCTACAACGTCATGCCGTTCGGGTTAAAAAATGCAGGGGCCACATACCAACGGTTGGTCAACCTCATGTTCAAGTCATAGATTGGCCGTAATGTAGAGATTTACGTGGATGATATGTTGGTGAAGAGCAAGGTGGCCACTGACCACCTGCGGGACCTCGAAGAGACATTTCAAACACTCCACAAGTACCGGATGAAACTCAACCCCGCCAAGTTTGCCTTCGGGGTCGCCTCAGGCAAGTTCCTGGGCTTCATGGTGTCATAGAGGGGGATTGAGGCCAACCCAGAGAAGATTCGAGCCATCATCGACATGCAGGCACCCCGGACGACAAAGGACGTTCAGCGCCTGGCAGGACGTGTTGCTGCCCTGAATAGGTTCATCTCTCGATCCACTGACAAATGTCTGCCGTTTTTCAAGATCCTACGCAAGGCGTTCGAGTGGAACGAAGAGTGTGAAACAGCCTTTGGCTAACTCAAACAATACCTGAGCTCAGCCCCACTGCTCAGTCGAACCGTCCCGAGGGAGGAGTTGTTTCTCTATTTGGCTGTGTCGGCGATAGTAGTGAGCTCAGCTCTCGTCCGAGAAGAATGGGGGATCCAAAAGCCAGTATACTACACCAGTCGTGCCTTGCGTGGAGCAGAAGAGCGGTACCTGAGGATGGAACTCATGGTGCTTACGCTGGTAACTGCAGCTCAGCGCCTGCGGCCCTACTTCCAGGCCCATACGATTGTGGTACTCACTGACCAGCCACTGAAGAACATCCTACACAAGCCTGAGACGTCAGGGCGATTGGTGAAATGGTCCGTGGAACTTAGCCAGTTCGACATCCGCTATCGTCCTCGACTAGCGATCAAAGGGCAAGCTGCTGCAGATTTCATTGCAGAATTCACTAACCCGCCCCCTGCCACCCCAGAAGTCGACCCACTTGACGGTCATTGCGTCTTGAATGTTGATGGTTCTTCCACTCATGCGTCTGGTGGTGCCGGCGTGGTCCTCGTTACCCTTGACGGCTACAAGATGGAATACGCGCTCCACTTCACGTTCCCAGCCACCAACAACGTCGTTGAATACGAAACACTCATTGCCAGTCTCTGAATGGCTCGACGAATGGGGGCCGAATAGATAGTTGTCCAAAGCGACTCTCAACTTGTAGTGGAGCAGGTTCAGGGAGAGTACGAAGCAAGAAAAGACAACATGAAGCAGTACTGCCAAGTGGCGAAGAGCCTGGCTAGAAGATTTGTGAAGATACTCTTGGAACGTGTCCCGAGATTGCAAAATGAGGAGGCAGACCGACAGGCCAGGATAGCCTCGTCCAATGAACCCGACCCGAACGTCCCGATTAAAATTCTTGATTCACCGAGCATCCAGAGCCCGAAAGTCGACCAGATTGTGCCCGAATCCTCATGGATGAGCCATATCAGGAATTACTTGGAGAACGGAGCCCTGCCAGAAGGCCGTAATGAGGCGAGGCGGATTCAATACCGTTCGAGCAGATACCTTGTATAGGACAATATACTATACAAAAGGGGGCACACCATGTCGTTGCTACGCTGCGCCAACGAGGAAGGGGCAAACTACATAATGCGGAAGGTTCACGAAGGTGTGTGTGGGAACCACTCCGGCGCTCGGTCTCTCGCTAAGAAGATTTTGCGAACAGCCTATTATTGGCCCACTATAGAGAAAGACGCCTAAGAATTTGTTAAGAAGTGCGACAAGTGCCAATGGTTCGCCAATATCCCAAGATCTATCTCGCAGGAGTTGACCCCGATCCAGACCCTTTGGCCATTCGCGCAATGGGGGATCGATATCGTGGGACCATTACTGCTTGGCAGAGGACAGACCAAATTTGCAGTGGTGGTGATCGACTACTTCACAAAGTGGGCGGAGGCAGAGGCCTTGCCGACAATTACGGAGGAGAAGATGAAGAAGTTCTTGTGGCAGAACATTGTGTGCAGGTTCGGAATCCCCAAGGTTGTCATCACGTACAACGGAAAGCAGTTCGAGGGTAGACAGTTTAACAAATTATGCACCGAACTAGGGATAAGCCACCACGCTTCGTCCCCAGAACACCCTCAGGCAAACGGCCAAGTTGAAGTCACCAACCGGTCCCTCTTGAAGATCCTCAAAACGAAGTTGGAGAAGGCCAAAGGCCTGTGGGCGGAGGAGCTCCATACCATCCTCTGGGCCTATAGGACGACGGAGAGAGTGTCCACGGGGCAGACGCCATTCTCACTCACCTTCGGCATCGAAGCCGTCATCCTAGTAGAGATTGGTCTCCCCAGCCCCAGAACGGTGCAGTTCGACCCCACGACCAACGTCGAGGCCCTGAATGTGGGCTTGGACCCATTGGAGGAGAAGAGACTACAGACAGCCATGAGAGTGGCGACTTACCAACAGAAGATGCGCCAGTACCACAACTCTAGAGTTCGCCAAAAAGACTTCACGACTAGGGAACTCATTTTGAAAAGGGTCAACCAGTCCACTAAGGATCCCAGAGAGGGCAAGCTCGGACCCAATTGGGAAGGACCCTACCAGGTAATCGGCAGTACTAGGAAGGGGACGTACAGGCTAAAGAATTCAGAGGCAAGGAGCTCCCGCACCCATGGCACGCGGAACATCTAAGGAAGTACTACTCTTGAAAGGCTCCTACTTGTAATTCTCCAGAGAATCAATAAAAGCGACCATCTAGCAAATTGTCCACATGTATCAACCTTGAATTTATCTACTTGCGTGGAATCGACATAGAATCTGCTTGGCCAAGTGACGAGCAAAGCCAGAGGGCGTTGAGTGGCAATGGTACAGAAATAGAATCTGCTCGGCTGTGTGCCGAGCAGAGCCAGAGAGCTTTAAGTGGCAATGGCACAGAAATGAATCTGCACGGCCAAGTGCCGAGCAGAGCTAGGGCCTTGAGTGGTGATGGCACAGAAATTGAATCTGCTCGGCCAAGTGCCGAGCAGATCCGAAATTAAGGCTGTTGACCAAGCGACGAGCAGAGCCAGTTATTATATCAGTTCGGCTATTGTTGCTGGTCAGGTCCTCACTAACATTTACAAGCAATCTACAAATCATTCCAACCAAATGCTTAACAAACATAGCAGGCACAGAGTATATGAAGACGAGTCTATTTCATTAATGAAAGGAGGAGTACATTTTCTTTCAAAAAAAAAAAGGAAAAACAACAAAAGAACGACAAGGGGACCCAAGCCGCCTTCAGGCCTGAGCGTGCTCTGCAGTTTGTCCCTCAGCGTCGGCGCGTTGAGCATCGCTGACTTGGTTGCCAACAGTGGCTTCCAGCTGAAGCTTAGTGGTTTGGCCTTCTCCAACAGTACTCGCTTCGGCCCTTTCTTCAGCCACTTGGCTAGTAGCATCCTAGCTATCCACAGGTGCGATCCCGTCGAGAGGATCCAGGCTCGAGAAGTCCGACTAGGGATACTTCTTAGACGCTTGCTTCCGAGCTGACTCGAAGCCCATGAGAAAGGTGGGCTCCAACAAGGCCTGGAAGTCATCCCTTTTCTTGAATTCCTCAACTGCTTTGGCCATTGCCCTCTTAAGCTCCTCGCTGTGGCCCGCCACAGTCTTCTCCAATTCATGCCTTTTTGCCTCTTCGGCCGAGAAGCTCAGAAGTAGCTTGTTGGCCTGCCTGGCGAGTCTTTCGTTGTCAGCCCAAGCCGACTGGAGCTCTTCAAAAGCTGGATCCATTTCTGCTCGGGCGGTTAAGACGTCGCCTTTCAGTGTTTGGACCTCCTGGATGAGCACCGAGCTGGCGGCCTTCTCTTCCTGAAGGGCTTTCTCTGAAGTCTTTAGCCGGTGGCCCAAGGCCATGACCCTGGCAATAGACTGAAAGCCAAGTGGTCAGAATTTACGGTACATGAAAGACGATGAAGAACTGTGTTAACCACACAGAAGCACACCTTGAACAGGTCGTGGTTGGCGTCCCTGACCAACCGCGAGTTGGGATGCTTGGCCAGCCTCGTGATGTCCAACGGCCTTACCGCCTTTGCCGCACTTTCCCAGGCCGTGTCTAAGCTGTTAATGACATTGGTCGGGGCAGAAGCAGCTGGACTGGCACGAGTCTGGGAGTCCGCCGGAACGACCTCGCCGCGGTTCTGCTAAGAACCCTCAAAATGTCCTGATGGAGGCCTGACTACCACAGAAACCTGACCCTTCCCCTTTTAGGGGGACGACTTCTTCGTGAGGGGAGGGGGAGGTGGGAGCTCCTCCGTAGCCTCAGCGGTCTTCTGACGCTTCAATCTCGAGGTGCCGGCCGTCGCCGCCCTCTTTCTGGCCAAGTAATTGATGTCGAAGCTCATCTCGGTTGGCTCGGAGGTTGATTTAGATGCCTGGGGACCGGGCTGAACCGCGATAGTATTGGCCTGAGTAACGGTAGCGGACTGGCGATATGCAAAGAGTAGCCAGAAGAGTTAGAGAACGACCAGCATAATAAAAACAAAAATGTACTCACTCCTCTCACGTTCTGCGGCCAAGGCTTTTCTGCTCGATTCGGGCCCTAGAAGGTATAGGGCAAGCGCCTCAACAGACACCAAGTCCTTGGCGGTCCGAAACTCGTACTCCTAGACCTTTTCTACAACTGCCTTATGCTCGGCAGACAGAAGAGGATTAACCCGACTTGACACCCGTAGGACACGCAAGTCAGAACGGGCAACACATGCAACAAACATGAAACAAGGAAGAAGACTCGAGGAAAAGAACATACCCTTCTTACTCGGATAACCCCATTGCCTGGGGATCCGAGCAGAGAAGTCTGTCTCCCAGGGGCAGAACTCCCAGCCCTCTCCGCTAATGAAGAAGAACCGGTCCTTCCAATTCTTGCGTGAAGAAGGAAGTTTATCGACCAGATCAAGCCCTGTCGACCGACCTGAGAAGTACTAATGCCCCTTCCCACGCTCGGTCGGCCTGTAGCAATACGAGAACTCCTCTGGCGTCACGTCCCTCCCATGGACGATCTGCTAGAGGACCACACAACCAGCCATGATCTGCCAGGCGTTCGGCGAGAGCTGTCCGAGCGCAAGATGCAACCTCTGCAGAATCTCTTTAATTGGCCGAGGGAACGGCACATGAAGACCGCCAGGCAGTGCGCCCTCAAAGATCGCTATCTCCCCCTCCTTGGGCGAGCATGCCCGGTCCCTAGAATTGGGAACCCTATACCTTACCCCCTTCGAGATCTGGTACACTCGCCGAAGTCCCCCACAGAGGCCTCCTCCAGGGTCCGACGCCTCTCGACTCGGTACCCATTAAAACCGATCCTTTCTGAGTCCGAACTAACCCCCTCCGGGTTTGACATAGTCCTAAGTGGCCTACAACCCTCAATCCTATCAAACATAGGCCTAAACACCTCACACAAATCCCCAAGAACGGATTCCAAGAATTTCGCCCTGTCAACAAACCTTGAAAGGTCGGGAATCTGGCCCCTTCCTTCAAACACAGATACACAGCGAGTAATAAACTAGTACAAACAAACAGAGGGCGAGTCTTACCACGTTTCGAAGAACCGGCGGCGATCTCCGAAACAAATCGTCTGCGAAACCAAAAGAATGGCACCCTTTGGCTGGCCAGAGATGATGAAGACGACGATGGTGGCGTAGACAACGGTGAAGTGAGTTGACTTTCTCTCTTTATCTCTCTCTCTGCGTATTTGGTAAAAAGTAATGAGGCCGAAAATGGGGGCAACCGCCTTTCAAAACTCCCCCTACACCTTTGAAATCAACGGCCCAGATGACTTGCGATGATGGAACATCAACGGCTGAAAAACGACCTGTCTTTTCGACTACCGACGGCCAATCTCCCGCTGCCACGTGGGGGTAGGCGAAGCGACGCAACAACTCTCGTCATTATTGCACCGCCTCCGCTATAAATGCGCTCCGTGCTTCGTGGTCGGACGATCCGATGGAATTCCTCTGACCCCGAACGAGCAGCCCGATGAATTGGGGGCATCTGATGATGATTTCCCCATCAGATCGGAATCTGAGCTCAGCATTCTTGGTCGTCCAATGCTAATCGTCCTCGCCTTCGTGAGTCGATCGGACGCCCGTAGTCACTCACTGGTCAGGTCGGTAACCAACCACGCCCGTTGGGCCCGCTTCTGACACCAACCGCCCTGGCACGCACCAGGGGTGTGGGTGTGGCGTGTACTTACAACAACCACCCCGCCTCCGACACCGTTCTGACACACGCCACCCTAGAGTGTGGAGGCGGTCCTCTCGAGTGCTCTGACACTGCTCCGACATAACTCTGGTCTGCCAGCCAAAGGCTGCCACATGGAGAAGCCACCTACCACTCCCATGCAAACATACAAGGGGAGGAGGAATCCCCTTCACAAGTACGCATACACTCAACCCTAAATATCTCTCCCTCCAACATCGGCATCCCCTTGAATCTAACTTGAACACCGAAGAGCTATTGGCTCCCATCGCACCGGTGGGTTTTAGTGCAGGAGATTACCGGCCGACCAAATAGCAGTTCATTCTGAACCTGGGGACAAGCCAACACGAGATTGCTGCATGATCAATATGTAAGCATATAACCAAGAAAACTAGAAGCAAAGAAGAATCCAATATAGATCGTTTCAGACTTTCAATCATTGATTCATCAGGTAGAAGAAAAGAATTCGTGAGACAACATATTTGTTTACAGTGCAGACACACAATACAGACGGGTGGAACTACACTTGAATTGCGGGCACTCTCCTTATGGCTGTAATACAATCAAATTTCTTAAAAGAAGCAGAAAGCTAACTGGAGTAAGCAGGTTTGGTACAGTTTTTACTAAGCTATTTTTAACCTTACAAACAAAAAAAAGAACTTAATTTTTTTAGTTTTTTATTTTTTTGATTTTACTTTAATTAAAGATAAGTAAAAAAAATAAAAACAAAAAAGAAAAAAATTTAAAAAAATTTAACTTTTTTACTTATAAGTTTAAAAAAAAATTAGGCAAAAAGCTAGGTACCAAATAGGCCATAAATCTATAGAGTTCCTAAACCAAGAGCAATCAGACAACAATTCAATATATACAGATAGAGGCCAATAAACTATGCTATGTGAATATCCTATTCGCATAACAGAATTTTATGGTGTGCTTTAAAAAGTACAATTAGAGTCTCTAATTATAGACTAATATTAGTTATTACTTGTGTATTATTTATTATTTTTATATAAATTTAATATTTTTTACGTTGTACATGTCTTGAGCAGATTTAAAGATAAAATCAAATAAAATGAAGTAAGGTGACGTACATTATATTTTATCTTTTACTTTAAATATATTATATTTTATCTTTACTTTGTATATATTATATTTTATCTATTATAATATATATCATTTGTAGGTGCTGAAGTAGTCGAGCCTGAAGAAAAAGAAGAAAGAAGAAAAAAAACAAAGTAAAATAATGGGAGGACTTTGATATCAAGTGGATGAAAGAGATAAAAGAAAAGCTGGTATAATTCAAATGAATCGAAAAAGTCTGGCAGCCGAGGAGATAAAAAGGCAAAAAAAAAGAAAAAAAAAAGAAAGAAGCTTTCTAATCTTCAGCTATAAAAGGAGTATTTGGGCAGAATTGAAAGGGGGGAGAGAGCTTTATAGGTAAAGGTCAATAAAGAGCTCCATTGTTTTATTTTTATTTTCAGGTGTAAATTTTCAGTTAACTTGTTAGTGCTTTTCAGTTAATTAATTTTTTTTTTTCAGTCTTTTTTTTTTTTTTTACTGTTATTTTGCTATAAGAATCCTTTTATTTATGAAGTCATTTAATTTTTCAAGTCATATCTTTTCTTTTCAATACTATGAACAGTTAGTTTTATTTTTGAAACTAATTGTAAAGATCATCTGAGAATCTTGAAATATCAATGATGGTAATTGAGCCTTCATTATTTTATCTTTAAAATCATTCAATTCTTAGTAATTAAATTCTAGGTCTTTGAAAAAAACTTAAATTCTTGACTAAATTTAGTAATTTCTATACACAAATCTTAGTTTGGTATAATTATTGTACAAATTGATAGTATGAATCTATGACTTTAATTTTATTATTCTAGATTTAATTATTATTAAAATCTTGTTCTAATAACTTAATCTTCTTAATCAAATGCTCAAGACGAAGCCAATGATTTGAATTACAAACCTCCGTTAAAATTTCCGGTGAATTATGTGATCGAATCAAGTTAAACCAAGACTATTTTATTAAATTTAATTTAAAATCTAGTTCAACAATCATCAAATCTCTCAAAACAAACTATTTTATTTTGGTTACTATTTAATTTGTTTTTACACAACTATCCAAATCTAATTATTACTGTTCATGGTAGAATTCAAATAGGTTGGCTTAGATTCTAACTAAAACCATTATAATATTACGGTATTTAATATGACTTAATTGGTATCTTAGTTTTTACCGTGAGTGAATTGTAGTACTAACTTTATATGTTTGGATAACCGTTTTCTGTAGTTCGACTCCAATCTTTCTTAAATTTTATTACTATTTTGTCATACATACACTTATATATTAATAAATTGCCATATCCTAAACACAGTTACTTCACCACAGATATTTTAAGCAATCACAGGTAAACTATTGAGAAATTCCACAACAAGCGAAGTGAACCTGCAAAATAAAAGTTGAAATTCCCAACCTTTATGCAGAGAAAAAATTAATAATAATTTAATTAAAAAAGAGCCACGCCATACCCCTTATCTGCGTTGACCCTCCTCCTCCTCTTCTTCTTCTTTTTATTTTTCGGGTCGAAGAACACAAGGGTTTTTCGTTTTGATCGTCTTGTTCAATCATCTCACTGCTCAAAACACCGGACGCGTCTCTGACCAAAGTCTCTGCCTCTATTTATACTTCTCTCTAGGGTTCCTAATTCCTATATTTTGGGACTCCTTCCACGAAATGGATTCAAAATGGACACTTGGAAAGCAAGACTCCTTTTGGAACCAAATTCATTTGGAAACAGGATTTGAAAAGGAAAAATGAAAGAAAAAGGAAATTTCTATTATATCCTCTGCGCTGGTAATAAAAAGAACCGTAAAAGAGAAAGAAACTTAACAAAAGGAAGGTAATTTATTTAATTGAATTATATTAGATTTAAGTAATTTTAATTTTCTTAAAATTGGACAATTTTTAAAGACATTTTCAAAATGAATTATTTTTCTAATCCATTCAAATTATATTTTATTTTATGAAAAATAGAAATACATTTTTTTAAATATCTAGCCGTAATTATGGAAATGGCTTGGAGAAGTATTTGAAGCTCAGCCCAAACTTTTACATACAAGTTATATTTCTATAAATCTATGCTATTATATTTATTTAAATTTAGAAAAGCAAAACATTTATTAAAAGTTGGTAAAGAAACTAGCTAAAATTAAAAGAAACATTCAAAATAGTTCAACTATATATTAATATTTTTAGAGCTTAGTTTTGAGAACTGATAGTGTACAAATTTTTTGCAAAATCGAAGCATCAAAATATGACACTTTTTTTTAGAGTCTAAATACGACATAAAAAGGGAATAATTATACTTTACTCCTTATGGTTTAAAAGTGAATATATGACCTACTTGTGGTATGAATTTATTTGTAAAATGAATTAAAACCGTTAGATTTAACGAAAATTTTATCATAAAAGTATTTTTGTGATTTTATATATCTAAATTAGAACATCAAAAAGGCGATTTGACCCTATTATGCCAAAATAAAGAATTGTCTTTCGAGAGTTTTGTTTTTTGTTATTTTATTAAATTATCTTTTTTATGTTCTAATTTGAAGATATAAAATGACAAAAATACATCTATAACAGAATTTTCATTAAATCTAACGATTTTCATGCATTTTGCAGATAAGTTCAAATTATAGGGAGTCATATGTTTACTTTTAAACCACGGTAGAGTTACTTGATTTTGACTCAAATCACAATGAGGTAAAGTGTAATTATTCATAAAAAAAATACTCATAAATACGTGTCTCATTTTGATGCCATGCTTTTGTAAAACAAAAACTCTACAATGTATCAAAATTAAACTCATATTTTTATTGTAAAAAGCTTTTGCATCATATGGGACCGACCGTCTAATTTTCTTTTAGAGGGTTTGAGAATTCAAGATGACCCATTGACCATTTGCTGCGTGATTATAAATGCAAGTCCAGCCCAAATCTATCTCAGTTCCTATTGATCTATTTGTTGTACATTGCATTTAACATCATCTCTAAGCATATAGCATCAACAAGTGGATGTCAAAGCGAAGAACATTGTTATGATGTTAATAATCTGTTTGATTGCTGGGAAAATTCTGGAAGAAATTGTAGATGAACAAGAGAGAGACTGCAGTCCTAATTGAGAGATGTGAAGGTAGAAGATGGCCCGGTAAATCAAGTTATTTAAAATGGCGCACACTTGTTTTGTTGGATAAAGCGGGTGAAATTAGATAAATAACTTCTTGAATGTATGAATTAGGTGTTTGATTTGTTAAAAGAGGACTGGACTATGTATTTATTTGGTTAGGACAATTAATCCACTAAATGTGGATTAAATAATCAATTAGAAGGGGGAATAAATAATCCTCGAACAATATGTAGGTGGTGAAATTACTTTGACACTTGATGCAGCGATAATGAATGCATAGAGTTGGGTTTCAGAGTCAGTGGCAACTCTTCAAGCGATCAAATTTGCAGCAGAGTTGGGTTTATAAGACATATATCTAGAAGGAGATTCCACAAATATTGTAATGGCTATCTCTTCATCAATTGCTGATTTATCTTCGGAGGGCCATCTGATTGAGGAGACAGGCTTTTGTTTAAATTATTCAGATCCAAGCAGTGTTCGCATGCCAAGAGAGATGGTAATAAAGTTGCTCATGCTCTAATTTGACTGCCAATCTCTATTACAGGCGAAGAAGTGTGGTTGGAGGAAGTTCCAAATTCTATTTAGCCCCTAGCCATTGTAGATGTTGTCGCTATGACTCTTTGATTATGTTTATCCATAAAGAAAAAATAAATGCATAGAATCAACCTTATCCCATCTATTATTTTACATTTTATAAAAAGTTATAAAGTACGTAAATTTTTTTTTTTGCAATTATATCTAATGTCCCTAAGGGGAGAAGCTGGATTTCCCTATACAAGAATAAAATTATATATTCTAAAAAAAAAAAAAATTATATAACACTTGGGTAATATTTATTTTGAAAATCACAAAGAGAAACTTATACAAAAGTATCAAAACATAGTATAAAATGGAATGGACCATCTTTATCATTAATGGGCCAAACCCAAAACCATTTAATTAAGAACTTTGGGTTTGTGAAAAGCACAAACCTTCCATAGTCCATTCTCTAGTTCCAAACCTTGGCAAGACATAAGTGGCCCAAGCAAAAAAAGAGCCCATGGCTGCAAGTTGCCTCTGAGTTATCCTTACTTTTAATGTTGATTAAATCTCAAAGGAAAAATAAAAAAAATAAAAAAACTCAACGCAAGATTTTGCATGCACTGCTAGCCTTGATTTATGAAAGAGACATAGTGAGAATAGTTATAGAATAGGTTATCACAATGTAACGAGAGAATAAAAAAATTGGTGTAGTGTCTTCTTTTCTAACACTTTGAATTATCAGACAAAGTATGCTTAATATGTGCTGTAAGGGCACACGTCAGTAAAACCCTTAGAAGAAATTTGAGTTCACATTTAATCTTGATATTGAATGGATCTTGCGGCAATTGTAAAATTTCCTCTCACATCATTTGATAAAACTTGAATTAAGTTCTTCACGTTCAATAATAACATGAATCCAAAGAAAGAGAGAATTTCCCAGGCAACATCACCAAAGGTCACTTTCCCTTTTCCTATACCATTTCAATGCTTCTCTCATTTGTGTAATGTCCAAAGCAAGAGAGAATTTTCCCAAACAACATCACCAAAGGTCAATCAATCCCTTTCCCCAGAATCATTCCAATGCTTCTTCTCTCTTTTGTGCAATGTTTAGTGAGAGAGAGAGACTTAGTCAATATTTCAGAACGATAAAGTTATACAATCAGAACATTTATATAGATTGATGTGGCTGAATGAAATTTTTTTATTTAAAATCAAATTATCTATTACAATTGCTCTTAAATATCAAAATGCCATTGTCATATCATTTTAATAAAAAAATTTATACAATTTTTTTTAAAAAAATAACATTTTCTTTTAAAAAGTAATGTGATATAATAATTACATGGTCTCTTGTTGAGTGTTCATATTTAATATTAATTTGGTCACTAGTGGATCAAAAGAGTTGCCTTTCTTTTCAAAAGAAGGTCCTACCCATTAATTGCACCCAAGAGTTTTTGAGTTCCTACTTTCAATCCTCCTATTAAATGCCATACAAAGCTTTCTCACCCACTGACCTCTCTTTATCTCTCAACCTGATCTATTAAAACTTGAAAAAGTTCAATCAATGCATTTAATGTTACATAGAATTCAATAACAGTTACTCTTTAATTCTGTCTCCCTTCTCTCTTGCTTTATCATTATATACTTCTGTTCGCATCTCTTCATTAGCAATATAGCTCTTATAACCTTTTGTGGAGTGTGGACAAATTCGCACTTTGCAAGGACAGCCATACATGTTTTCAATGCATTATTGTGAAACCCATATTTTATTTTGTCAAATAGTCAAAGAGTTTCAATATGAAATCCAAAGGCCAGCATGGGGTAAGTTCCTATAATATATATATATATAATATGTATTGTCCGCATGCAATAATGAAATGTGGATGAGCAGGAGAAATTTCCCATTGAGGGTTGGATGGAGGACCCATGGCAACCACTGTTTACTGTGAGCATGAAATAATGATGCAATGCTAGGATTTGGTAGGTATATGAAGTATCTTGTGAAAGAGGTACTGGGTGTGAAATCTAGCTTGGTTTTTCAATCCCATGACAAGTTTATATATTCAAGTCTGTTTCTTCTGAAAAGGATGTAGATTTGCTATAATCTCAACAAGAAGCAAAACTCTATTTGTTTTTGCTCTTATCCGTCAACAACAAACTATATATATATATATGCATATCTTTCTACCTATCTATAAATGCGATGGCGGACGCACGAATCATGTCTAGGGAGCCAAACTATATGCTTTCGTAACTGAGTCACAGTGTTGTACTTATTTTAATTTTTAAGTATCGACTAAAAAATTTACTTTCATAACTAATAAACATAAAATTCATAAAATATCACTATTTCACAAATAAAAGTTTTATTCAATATTAAGAGACATATATACAAACCCAAAAGGTACCAAAAGAGAGTTTGACACTGATGAAAAACTAAAAAAAAAAAACAATGGCAATTTTTTCCACATAGATTTACATTAAACCCAAAACTAGCCATTATCATTCTATCTATTCGGTCAAGTTAGGCATCTTAAGTTGAACTTGATACTCTTTTATACAGTAGAATTCATCTATAATTGCATCGGTATTAAAATCTTGAGCAATTTCCTTTTCAATATATGCGACCAAGTAATTTGCAAGAAAATTATCTTCCATTTGGTTACGAAATTTAGTCTTAATAAGCTTCATGGCTGAAAATACATGTTCTGTTGTTGCTGTTGAGATAGGAAGAGTTAGCACAAAACGAATCAATCTATCTATAAGAGAATAGATCATTGACTTTTTTTGTCTTCTCCAACACTTGGCATAACTTTGATATAGATGACACATTTTGTAATTTAGGATTTTGATGGATATCAAGTTCATAATATTGCAATTGAAATTTTAAATGTAACTTTTCTTACTGAGTAAAGTCCTGCAGGTAAAATTTTGTCGTAAGCTTGCAAATATTATTTATGTTAAAAGATACATAACTATCTCTAGGATCCAAATTTGAGCTTAGAATGAGCAACTTCACCACATTCTCTCGAAATCTATTATTCAATTTTTGCAATTGAGAGTCAATGATTGTTTTGAATACATCAACCCGATAAGGGTACTCTATTGTGATTTAATCTCTTTGATGACAAGATCTTCCTCGATCAAAATTGTATCGAGCACTCATATCAGGTATATCTATATCATGTTTATCACCAAATAGCTTCACCTTCCCAAGTAAGGATCCCATCTACTTTCTCTCATTTGTTGTATAAGTACTTTTGTTGTTAACACCAATTACATTGCATTCAATATATCTTGAGACTTACATTGCAAAGCTTGACAAAGATCTTTAGTGATCTCCATAATCCCTCCTATAAGGTGCAAGATGAACACAAATTCAAAAGATACGATAGCATCATAAGCTAAATTTGCATCACCACGTTGTGAATAAATATTTCCATCATCAATGATGTTTTTTAGGACAACAAGTTACATCAAACATAATCTTCAAACTCTGAATAAAACTCAAATGGGAACTCCATTGAGTATCTCCCGCTCGTTTTATAGTGCCAATTTGATTTAGCCCTTTATTAGTTTCAAGCTCATCAATAGCAAGCATTTTTGAAATTTCAGTAGCTTGAGTTACTCTCAATTGATCATGACGTTTGCAAGAAAAACCAACAATATTGATTGTGAAAATTAATTTGGAGAAAAATTGATGAATGGGAATAACCTCTCTAAATACCGTAACTAATGCTAATTGGAGCCAATGAGCAAGATAATGAATATAGTATGCACATGGACACTTAGAAGAAAATAAAGCTTGTAAACCATTCCATTCTCTATGCATATTACTGCTTCATCATATCCTTGACCTCAAATATTTTGTGTACTAAGATCATGACGAGAAAGCACACTAGTTATTTCCCTTTTCAAAGTTAATGTAGTAGTATTTGAAACATGAATTAGATCAAAGAAGCGCTTCCATAGAAAGCCATCTTTGTCAACAAATCTTAGAACAATGGCCATTTGCTATATTTTAAACTCATCTCTAGATTCATTAATAATAATGTAAAATTTTGCATCACCAATTTCTTGACAGATGAAATTGCTCATTCTGCTTGAAAAGATTTATAAAATCTCCTTTTAAAACCTATGCGATACATAGGAAGCATTTTGTGGAGTATTTTTCAACACAACTGCAGCCACTTCCTCATTGTAAGAGGCTAAAATTTTTATCATTTTCAAAAAATTACCACTATTTTTTGAATCGGGGTGTTCAATAAGGCCTCTAAAAACACAAACTTGGAATTAGGGCGTTCATATGTGAGCCCTTCTTCTTGTAAAACCCATTTATGCTAACATATATTGAAAGTTGTGTGTCTTTTGAATAGCTGGATAGATTTATTAATAGTATTTTATTACTACTCAAACATTAAATATTATGTATTGTGCCATATATATACATATTATATATATATATAACCAATGTGGTAAAAGAGTTTTGGGGGGCCACGTCTTTATAGTTATGACAGTCAATAATAAATATTACTACTATTCACGGGGATTTTGCACTCTTAGGGGGTCATGCCCCCCTCCGCCCCCCTTGTGTCCGTCTTATATGTATTTAGAAAATGTTACACTATTTTAGTATTTATGATTATAAGCCCATACAACTTCCACTTGTACTCACGCAAATTATAATACAATACGTCGTGAAATAAGTGTGTATAATTTTATAAATTAAGCTCATATCATACACATTTAATTTATTGAATGATGACACTTATTGTATGATTCTGTCGAGGTAAATTGGCTATTGATCATTTTGACATGGCAGATGACATGGGATTGATAAGATATATATATATATATATTTTCTTTTTTTTGAACTTTTTTGTTTCGATTTTTTTCGGGGTAAACACTATCTTGTTCTTTTTCGGGTTATCTTGTATGGAGTCACCTCTTATTTTACTTCCATACCTTCTTTTTGGAGTAATGATATACAAACTAAATTTTTACTTCAAATTTTCATATACAATGATGGATCTGTTTGTCCAATTCAAATCAAAACATCCATTAATCTAGTTCATAATTTTAAAACACCGTTGGATTAAAGTTCAATATGCTGCATCACACTAATTTGGTTTGTCAACTTTCACATCCTCCTACAAACACAGCCTCAATTCATACATTGGTGTCACGGGCCGCCTTCCAGCACCTGCGCGCCTCTGTGCCCAGCAGCGCCCCAGCGCCCAGCACCTGCGCGCTCCTGCGCCCAGCAGAGCCCCACACTTGCGCGCCCCAACGTCCCAGCACCTGCGCACCCTAGCGCCCAGCAGCGCCCCAGTGCCCCAACACTTGCGCGCCTTGGTGCCCAGCCGTGCCCAACAAGTGGTCATAACAGCAGGCCATAACAAAGGTCCCGTGTCAACATGATGATTCGTGCATAATTTGCCGCACAACCTAGGGTCCAAAACATTGTATATAGTTAGGACTTTTTGGCCTAGCAAGCTCTCGATGTAATTCCCTCCGAGCTATGAGAAAGGCCAATGCTAAGATTTGCACATTCTTCTCCTTTTTGTCAAACTTTGGCGTGGCATTTCTCCTAGCTCCGGATGGCAAATTAAGCTAGGTTTTTTTTTTCATGTATAGCTTTTTCCATGTAGTTTTGCCATTGTCAAATCTTGTAATTTTTGGATTTCGTTTAGATTTTCTGCCGAAGCATTATAACTCCTCGGCCATGTTAATGTTTCCTTCTATCAGTTTTGTAATGGCTAAAAATGCTATATTAGGGGGGGTACATGTATTGACCACCTCCTACCCGGTGAATTGTAAAGCTTTCAAGCTATTTTCTTACTTGCTTTCTAGCATTGTAAGCGTTGTAAATGTTGCCTTTCAATTAATGAGAATGTTCATATTCCAGTGCCATTTGTCTTAAATTTCGTGCAACCGCTGTAAATTGTGGGGAGTGTTTTGTTGTTTGGCGGGCTTGCTCGGGGGCATAGCAAGCACCACACGTGGACGTCCCTAGCCGGTAACAGACATACTTGACCCGCTAGAGTCGTCCCGTGACAGTTGGTATCAGAGCCACAACGTGACTGTGGCCTAGCAGCTTTCGTGTAGCCAAAACAATTTCAGCATGGTGACTCAAGCACAGAGAATTGACATTTTGGAAAACAAAGTCGAGGGATTTACCGAAATGGTCTCACGACTGGAGGAACGGATTAGGGCAATGGAGCAACAGAGGGCTGAAACAGGGGCTTCAGCTAGCTCTACCCCATCCGGAGATGCCGAAGCCCTTCGGGCAGAGATTGTTAGCCTTCGGCATGATTTAGAAGATGCAAACAACCGTGTCAATGTGGTGACACGCCTCGTTGCCTTGGGAGGCGGCAACGGAGGAAATGGCAACCGTGGCCCAACGGTGGCGACGATGTCTAACGCGCTTCGTTTACGAGTGCCGGAGCCTCGTGCCTACGGGGGTGCCAGAGATGCCAAGGAACTTGATAACTTTCTCTTTGACACGGAACAGTATTTCAGAGCTGTTCGTGCTGAGGAGGAGCAAAAAGTTTCGATGGCCACAATGTATCTCAGTGGTGATGCCAAGCTTTGGTGGCGCACTAAGTATAATGAGATTCAGCTGGGAATCTACACAATAACAACGTGGGAGGAGCTGAAGGGGGAGCTCAAGCTACAGTTCTTTCCTGAGAATGTGGAGTACAATGCCAGGCGTGCTCTACGCAAATTGGCACACACAGGAACCATTAGAGACTACGTCAAGCAATTTTTTGCCCTGATGCTCGACATCCGGGACATGTCAGAAAAGGATAAGCTCTTTTGTTTTCTTGAAGGGCTGAAGCCCTGGGCTAGAGTTGAACTACACCGTCAGAGGGTGCAAGACTTGTCTAGTGCTCAGTCTGCAGCAGAATGCCTAATTGATTATGCTATTGAACCGCAACGCCAGCAAGACAGGAGTTCTTCTAGCAAGAGTGGGGGAGACAATAAGTCAGTTGGGCATGGTAAACCCAAGAGTGGGGGAGCCGATAAAGGGTCTTTTCACAAGGGAGATGGAAGCAAGGGCAACAACAACTACTCCAGAGGACAAGGGAAGGACTATAATCGAGACAAGCCCAGGGGGCCAATTACTTGTTATCTATGCCAAGGGCCACACAAGATAGCAGACTGTCCTCAGAAGAAAGCGCTGAACGCCCTCCAATCTTCTGGTTCTGATCTATGCCGGGAAGAGAGCGAGGACAGTGGCAGCGAGAGTGAGGGGGACACTAGATCGAGGCATAGTGGGAAACATGGTTCAAAGACGGGCTCCAGAGTAGGGGCATTTCACATGGTGAATGCAGTGAAGAAGCAAGCTTCTAGTTCTAAAGTCAGAAAGGGTAAAGAAGTTTATTCCAAGCCTAGACAGATTGAAGAGCTAGGGGATCCCGTTGAGGGGAAGAAGAAGAAGGTAACCACCATGGGGCTTATGTTTGTCAACATCAAAGTCAACGGTAAGCCCATCCGTGCACTTGTGGACATTGGAGCCACCCACAACTTTGTGGCTGGTACGGAGGTGGAGAGACTAGGCTTGTTCTTAGAGAAGGACACTAGTCGGATCAAAGCAGTGAATTCGGCGGCCCAACCAATCTATGGTATTACCAAGTCAGTCGCTGTTAAAGTGAGCTCATGGGAAGGGCGCATAAACTTCACAGCGGTGCCCATGGATGACTTTCAAGCTATCCTTGGGTTGGAATTCTTAAGAGAGACCATGACAGCCGTGATGCCATACAATCACACGATGTGCATAATGGGAAAGAAGCCATGCCTCATTTCCACTATGTCAACCAACAACGCTGAAAAGTTTATTTCAGCCATGCAGTTAAAGAAAGGGGCCAGGAGACATGAACCAACGTGGATCGCTGCCCTATCTATTGAGGAGTTTATGGAGGCGGGGCCTATTCCCAAATCCATCGAGAAGGTCTTAAAGGAGTTCAAAGATGTGATGCCTGAAGAACTGCCCAAGAGACTTCCGCCCAGGAGGAGCATAGATCATGAGATTGAGCTCTTGCCTGGGGGAAAACCACCAGCACGTGCAACATATAGGATGGCCATTCCCGAGTTGCAAGAATTGAGGAAGCAGCTCTCAGAGTTGATTGAATCGGGTTTCATACGGCCTTCCAAAGCTCCTTATGGTGCCCCTGTGCTATTCCAGAAGAAAGACGATGGTAGTCTGAGGATGTGTATTGACTATAGAGCTTTCAACAAGATTACCATTAAGAACAGGTATCCTCTTCCTCTTATTGCAGATTCATTTGATCAGTTAAGCCAGGCGAGGTATTTCTTAAAGTTAGATTTACGGTCAGGCTATTATCAGGTGAGAATCAAGGAGGGGGATGAAGCGAAGACTACGTGTGTCACTCGGTGTGGCTCATTTGAGTTCTTGGTCATGCCGTTTGGCCTCACAAATGCACCAACCACATTTTCTACTCTCATGAATGAAGTGTTCCGGGAGTATCTAGACAAATTTGTGGTGGTATACCTTGATGATATCGTGGTGTACAGTTCAACTTTAGAGGAGCACATGAAGCATTTGAAACTTGTGTTCCAGAAGCTAAGGGAGAATCAGTTGTATGCCAAGCTGGAGAAGTGTTCATTTGCCCAAGAGTGCATCAAATTCTTGGGACATATTGTGGAGTGGGGGAGAATCCGGATGGACCTAGACAAAGTCAAAGCGATCCAAGAGTGGTAGGCTCCTACAGGTGTTTCTGAGCTAAGATCTTTCTTAGGCTTAGCAAATTACTACAGGCGGTTTGTGGAAGGCTACTCGAAGATTGCCACCCCATTGACAGAATTGTTGAAGAAGAACAACGGGTGGGTTTGGTCAGAGAAGTGTCAACAAGCCTTTGACGAGCTGAAGCGGTCTATGTCCAATGACCCGGTCTTGGCTCTTCCGGATGTCTCTAAGCCATTCGAGGTACAGACAGATGCTTCTGATTTCGCACTTGGGGGAGTCTTATTACAGGAGGGGCATCTAGTGGCCTATGAAAGTCGAAAGTTAAGTGATGCTGAGCGGCGATATACGGCACACGAGAAGGAACTCTTAGCTGTAATTCACTGCCTCAGAGTGTGGAGGCATTATTTGTTGGGACAACGGTTTGTGGTGAAAACCGACAACACAGCTGTGAGTCATTTTTTATCACAACCCAAGCTCAACGCCAGACAAGCTAGGTGGCAAGAAAAGTTGGCCGAGTTTGATGTGGCCTTAGAGTACAAGGCCGGCGCCACCAACCATGTGGCAGATGCACTGAGCAGGAGGGCGGAGCTTGCCTCTTGTCAGCGTGTTTGTACCATCTCTACTCCATCGACTGGGGTGCGTGATCGCATCCGTGCTCACTTGGATAAGGACTCAACGGCCCAAAGCCTAGTGTACCTTGTCAAGGGGGGTAAAACCCGCCAGTTCTGGGTGCAAGATGGTTTGCTCACAACAACGGGCAATCGACTCTATGTACCAAGAGCCGGGGGATTGAGAAGGGCACTCTTAACTGAGTGTCATGACACACAATGGGCAGGTCATCCAGGGACTGAGCGAACTTTTGCCTTGCTAGAGCAGGGATATTATTAGCCTCATATACGGGATGATGTTGATGAATATGTGCGCACTTGTCTCATCTGTCAGCAGGACAAGCCTGAACATAAAAAGAAAGCTGGTTTGCTTGAGCCTTTGCCAGAGCCATCTCGACCATGGGAGAGTGTATCACTTGACTTCATCACCGGCTTGCCCAAAGTAAGAGATATTGGGACTATTCTTTCAATTGTTGACAGATTCTCCAAATATGCTACCTTTGTGCCTGCACCCAAGTATATATCAGCTGAAGTAACGGCCAGACTCTTTTTCAAGTACGTGGTCAAATATTGGGGCATGCCAAAGAGTATTGTTAGTGATCAAGATACACGTTTCACTGGCAGCCTTTGGTCTGAACTTTTCAAGCTTCTCGGTTCACAACTAAACATGTCTTCGAGTTACCACCCAGAGACAGATGGCCAGACTGAGCGGTTCAACAGTATGCTAGAGGAGTACCTACGTCACTTTGTTAATGCCAACCAACGCAATTGGGTTCCACTCCTTGACATTGCTCAACTATGTTTCAATGCCCAAAAGAGTAGCTCCACTGGGAAGAGTGCTTTTGAGGTAATATCTGGCCAACAACCCCTGTTACCCCATACGGTGGAAGGACCTTACACAGGGAAGTCACCAAGAGCCTTTCAGTTTGCAAGAGATTGGCAGAGGGATGTTGATATTGTCAAAGCCTACCTAAATAAAGCAGCCAACAAAATGAAGAAGTGGGCTGATGAAAAGAGGCGGCCGTTAGAGTTCAAGGTGGGGGATCAAGTTCTGGTCAAGCTCTTGTCAGAACAACGCAAATTTATTCGAGGGCGAGACCGACGACTTGCTCGCAAGTATGAAGGACCGGTTACAATTGTCAAAAAGATTGGTAAGTGTGCTTACAAGGTCGACCCTCCTTCCTAGATGAAGATTCATCCTGTCTTTCATGTCAGCTTCCTCAAGCCCTATCATGCCGACATGGAAGACTTATCCCGTAATGTTCCTCGACGACCACTGATCACGGCCAAGCCTCCAAAGAAGCAGGTAGAAGCAATTCTAGCAGATCGAATGAACACTGCTTCTCGCAAAACATTCCTCTAATACTTGGTGAAATGGGAGGGACTTGGAGACGACGAGACCAGCTGGGAAAAGGCCATAGACTTAACAGAATTTGCAGATCACATTGAAGCCTATCTAGCCCAGAAGTCACCGAGGATGGCGACCCTTCGAGTGGGGGAGAATGTCACGGGCCGCCTTCCAGCACCTGCGCGCCCCAGCGCCCAGTAGCGCCCCACACTTGCGCGCTCCAACGTCCCAACACCTGCGCACCCTAGCGCCCAGCAGCGCCCCAGTGCCCCAACACTTGCGCACCCTGGTGCCCAGCTGTGCCCAACAAGTGGCCATAACAGCAGGCCATAACAAAGGCCCCATGTCAACATGATGATTCGTACATAATTTGCCGCACAACCCGGGGTCCAAAACATTGTATATAGTTAGGACTTTTTGGCCTAGCAAGCTCTCGATGTAATTCCCTCCGAGCTATGAGAAAGGCCAATGCTAAGATTTGCACATTCTTCTCCTTTTTGTCAAACTTTGGCGTGGCATTTCTCCTAGCTCCGGAGGGCAAATTAAGCTAGGTTTTTTTTTTCCATGTATAGCTTTTTCCATGTAGTTTTCCATTGTCAAATCTTGTAATTTTTGGATTTCGTTTAGATTTTCTGCCGAGGCATTATAACTCCTCGGCCATGTTAATGTTTCCTCCTATCAGTTTTGTAATGGCTAAAAATGCTATATTAGGGGGGGTACATGTATTGACCACCTCCTACCCGGTGAATTGTAAAGCTTTCAAGCTATTTTCTTACTTGCTTTCTAGCATTGTAAGCGTTGTAAATGTTGCCTTTCAATTAATGAGAATGTTCATATTCCAGTGCCATTTGTCTTAAATTTCGTGCAACCGCTGTAAATTGTGGGGAGTGTTTTGTTGCTTGGCGGGTTTGCTCGGGGGCATAGCAAGCACCACACGTGGACGTCCCTAACCGGTAACAGACATACTTGACCCACTAGAGTCGTCCCGTGACAATTGGCCTTGCAATTTTTTTTCTTCTTCTTTCTTTTCGAGTTGACATGCATTTGAATAATTGCGCGTGCATGACACTGCAAAATGGCCCTGCAACCATTTCAGTGATCAACCATAAGAGTTGGCCGGTGGTCGGCTAATACTCATGCTAACATGAATTCTTAAATTCCATCAATTTTCACTTTTCATTGTGGCTGGCCATCATTCATTTAGTACAGTAAGTTTACAACTTTACATGGTCCTTGTGGACTAAAATTAGGGTTATAAAATGGATCAAGTTATTTGAACTCGGTTCGCGTTCGATTTGTTAAAAGCTTGTTTGAAATCGACTCGTTATGTAAACAAACCAAATCTGAACACATTCTAAAACTCATTAATTTTCTGAGTTCGGCTAGATAAACTTATATATATTAAAAAATTTAAACTACTTCAGCTTTGACTCGTGATCGACTTGATTAAAACTCATTTAAAATAGTTTGACAGTTAAACAAACTAAACTTGAACACAATTTTAAATTTATTAAAATTTTTAAATCAAGTTTAAATAATTTTCTACTCGACTCAACTCAACCCATTTACCAGCTTAATAAAAACTCTCACGGGCTTGAAGCATTAGTCTGCCGAAGACTTAAAAGCACCCTAGCAATGGTCCCTCTATATACCATATTGATGTATGGCCCACAAGCTGGTGGGAAGATTGAAATACTTCCAAGGGGTTGATCTGGATTTCGAAGGGTAGGGTCCCATGCATGTGGGTAGGGGTAGTAGGCTCTGTCAATACGAGGGACTTGACTACGATCGATAGATTGGCAATTGCATTTGAAGGTCCAAAGACAGTGCCCTTAATCTGGATTTCAAAGGGTAGGGTCCCATGCATGTGGGTAGGGGTAGTAGGCTCTGTCAATACGAGGGACTTGACTATGATAGATTGGCAATTGTATTTGAAGGTCCAAAGACAGTGCCCTCCACCCGAAAGGGTAAACTTCATGGGTGAAGTTTGAACAGTCTCACCACTAAACTTGAATTTGAATCTCTCTCATAATTTTTGTTAAAGGTTAATTTAACTTTTTTATACTTGAAATTTTGTTCTCAATTAAAAAAAAAAAATTTAACATGTCCTAACCAAATGTGACGTAACCAAGCTGCAACTGTTTTTTTAACACCGAAAAACAGGCAGTGCCCTCCAGGACTTCCAACTGCCTTCGGATTGCATTTCCCCTTCTTGACTTTATTGCCTACTTTCACACCTTGCTGTATAGATATACCTTTTTATTACACTGACGTGTATCACTGCATGCACGCTCAGAGAGAGACACAGCGATATGCGTTGATTTGAAGGGTGGGGGCTAGAGAGAGAGAGAGAGACAGAGTTGGATTGAAGCCGTAGGAGGGCCGGGACCAGAGTTTCTGATAAATTCGTCCCGTCAATGGTGGATGCGTATGTGACGTGTAGCAAATTAGTAGGGTACGGGAGAAAAGTTCAAAAGCTATGCTCACGACAAATGAACAATCCCATCATATATTTATAAAGAAAAATTATATTAATTTATCCGACTCAAATGATGTGTCGGTAATTTTTTTAATTAAAATTATAATAAATATTTTATTTTAATAAAAAAAATTTATTTAATTATATTAAAAATTTTCTAACTTATATCATTACTCGTAAAAAAAAAAATTTTTTGAGGTGAGTAATTGATTCTATGACTCTTTCAATATTAAGTAGTCTCTTCTAATGTTCATGGCAACTGGTAATATCTGGTCATACTAACATGAGAAACAGAATTGAGATTCTCAATTGTTTGAATTCTATATTAGTACAAGGAAAACTAGTATTGATAGTTTCCTCTTCCCTCGTGCGTGACTACTTGTTTTTTAGCTTTTTCAAAATCCATTTGACCTTTCATCTAACAAGAAAATTAAAGATTGTCAATGCAATTGAAGATGGTGATAAAAACTTTGATACTTAAAACTACGAAAGAAGATGAAACAAAAAGGAAAGGGAACATAGGGGAAAGTGAAATCCTTTTTTTGGAAGTAGACATAATTCATGGATGGAATTCCTTAAGTGGTGGGCGTTCTCACAAACCGCCACGCGTTAGCTATTGATCGACAACAATTTGGGTCTAAACTTGACCTTCAATTAAAGATAAGATGGTTTCGGGCCATGCCAGTCTCGAGTCATGACTCATCAGGGATAGATGCCAATTAACGATTTTGGAAGACCTTCAATGACAATAACTTTCATAATTCATACTGTCGATTGGAATTGGTATGCACATCGGTTGTTAAGACCCGGCACATCACCTGTAACGATCACAAACCTATTTGAAGAACGGAGTATAAGGCCGTGTTTGGTATCGGTTGCGGTTCTAGTTTTGATTCTGTATTTCATATTTTTTTTAATTAAAAAATTTAGAGACGGCTTGTTTTTCTTGTTTTCAGAAATAAAAAAATAGTATTATTAAAAATACTATCATTTTCATTTGCGTAAGAAACAATTTCAAAAACTCAAAAAATACCTTTTTAATGATTTTCAAAACTAAGGTGTTTTCTGAACAAATTTTCTAAAATAAATTTCAGAACCGGCTTACTAAACGCGGTTTTAACATAAATAGTTTTTATAACCAATTTGCAAAAACGGTTACATTGAATTTCAGAAAACTGAAACTGAAATTATAATCAAACGGAGCCTAAATCTCTAGTGAATTCTATAGTTTTAGCGTAAATCACTTGTCCTTGACTTGAGAAGAGAATTAGTCAAGATACGCGTAAGTTTGCCCGAATACCTCTGATCACATAACTAAAAATAAAAAAAATAAAAAAATACTTAATCTCAAGGGTTAATTACAACAAGACCCCCTAATGTATTACCAATTTTTACTTTTATCTCCTCATCTTCAAACCCTACATGTAGATCCCTTATTTATCATGAATGATCATATTACCCTTCTGTTTGGTATTTGTTAAACTAAATGAATAGAATTAAGTCATGCGCTGTACATGATTAGAAGTTTTTATTTTTTTTTATTTTTATAGAGGCACCACTTAGAAGATCAAATTGTCCCTTTGTAATATATATATACACCATGCGTATATATAGTATTTGTTCAAGAGAGAATGAGAGGCAAAAAGTAATGTTGGGTTACATTGAGAGACTAACCAACCTCTTTTTTAAGGGCCTAAACAAGGATACAATGATCATTTTAGTTTTTGTTGACCACACCAAAAAAATATTAAAATTCTGTGTTTAATAATTAAAGATAAAAAACGTCATTTTGTGAAATTTCATTAATAATGTTAACTTGGGCAACTTTGTAATACATTAAGGGGTCTACATATTGTGTTTTGAAGAGAGGAGGGTAAAATAAAAACACATGATAAATTAGGAGGATTTGATATAATTAACCCTAATCCCAAGGCAAGTGAACCAAATTGTACATTCTTCCACTTCAACCATGAAAAAGCCAAAAAAGGCTTACCGAACGCCATAAGGACAACCCCTTCAACCTCGTGTTAATAACGCTACTCAAACCAACCGCGTTGGATCTCCGTCGGGACCAGCAAACGTTCAAAGACAAACAACTACCAGGGCTTCGTATTCATTGCATTGCATGCCCCCCTCAATAGACTGATCTAGTCTCTATCACACTCGTTTAATGCATGCCAGCACCAGGCCCCATCTCCATCTCTCTCTCTCTCTCTCTCTCTCTCTCATATACGTACGTAATACAATACATACATAGATATAGCCTATACAGCCAGAAACCAGCTTACCACCCGAATCCACATCACATTGTAGCCACTTACTCTTCCTCGGGAAAGAGAGAGAGAGAGAGAAAAGACAGTTCGGTGAAATCACCATGGCACTAACAAAACAGCACAGTTTTTTCAAATCAAATTCCAAACAGAAAAAGATTAAATATAAAAAACAAAACAATAGCTACCCGACAGGACACAAACAGTTGAAGAGATTCAATTCAACTTTTCTTCCATATATGCATTTTCTTCAACTAGTACTTGAGGTTTTAACTCACGGGTCGACCTGAGTCAATACCCGAACCACCACCCTTGCATTGTGTTAAAGAACACACACAGCCCGATTAGGTCCGCCGCCTCTGACTCAGACTCGGTCGGTCCACCGTTATGCTCTTAACACCCGCCAGGCAAGGATTGTTCACACTGCGGTTCGTTCTTGACTCACACCCCGACACTTTTGCTGAGTTTTTCAAGGCCATTCTCACTTCCACACCACCACTCCAATACATATATAAATATGAATACATATATCTCCATCCCCTATATCTAAACACCCATATATTTCATGTCCTGCCATGGTGCCACCAAAGTAAAATTCGACAATTATTTCCCATTTGGCACGTGAAAGTCACATGACACCTTGTCAGCTTTCGCAGTGGAGGGCTGCTTTGATCTTCTGCACGGTGCAGGAGATCAGATTGTTGACCGTCTCCACCGATTCCACGGTGAGCTTGGCCGTAGGGAGACTATTCACCAAGATCTGGAAGGCCACAGTTAGGAGAGACCCACTGACCCTCTGGGGCGGGCCCCCATTGGTGGTTGTTGTCCCATTCGCCCGCCCATCACCGGCCGGCCCGCGGGAATCCGGCCCATCAGGCACGATCGCGAATCCTGACGGAAGGAGTGCCACGTAGGCAGAATCCCCACCGTTCATCACCACGTGCATTGCCGGAATATCAACGGGCGCGTACACCACAAGCGACCCCGCCGCGTCTATGCACGTCTCCTGCAGTATCAGCATGCTGCTCTGGTTCGCTTTCATGGCCTGCAACACGGACAAAGAAACAACCCTCAGCGTTCCCACATATTTACGAAACACCCCATCCTTCCTTCACTGAGACAACCCTCGTTGGCTAGAAATTTCCACCAGGACGGTGACGTCACGAGATGACCCCATAAAGCTGACAAGTGTCTTGAGTGTGTTGACTTTCAGATGCCAGCAAAGAAAAAGGTTAAATTTCAGGCAGTGTCATTTAAATCTGAAACTAAAATGTCCTTATGGATACTTCCAAATTCCAAGCCTGTCCTTTTACAGTCACACTTGAAAATCACTCCACGACACCGGGGCAGGGGACATATAAGTCATAATTCCACTCCCGTGTCCTATAGTTCTCTAAAGGTTTTTTTTTTTTTTAATTACACTTTTACTTTGATTTAGTAGTTTAAACAAACGCATAACTTCTATGATTTAAATTTATTTACAAAATACATAAAAACTCTTAAATTTAACAAAAATTATATTATAGAAATAATTTAATCATTTTATATTTCAAAAATAAAATATTAAAAAGACAATCTAATAAAATAAAATAAAATAAAATAAAATCTCAAAAAACACAACATTTTATTTTAATATAAAAAGATTAAATTATATTTTTAATGTTTTAATTTAAACAAATAAAATAACAAAAATATCATCTATTTTTATAGATAAGTACAAACCGTAAAGGGGTACAGTATAATTACTCCCTCTTTTGTAATTTTGTAAAACCCTCCTATTATGATTCCTAAACGTTTTTTAAGATTCTCATTTCTCCAATATTTTTTTGTCCTTTTCGTTTCCCATAGTGTTTTTTGGCTTGTGCTTCCTATGTTGGTAACTAGGGAATAAAAGAAGAGAGATTACGCTGGCGCGGAGGAGAGAGACGCAGTTGCCATGGTCTTGGCCTTTGGCAATGTGGGCCATTTCTTGCATGGGGCCACCGTTGGATAAGATGTCCCATTCGCTTCTGAGCCGTTCATCGCGAAGAAAATCAAACAGTCTCTGTGGAGAAACAGGTAGCCAAACAGAAGTCGCAGCGCTCAAAACGATCCCCGGCGGCTCACCAGGATCGTCGACGCTCTTCCGGGTCATCACCCGGACATCTTCGTCCACATTGCTAGCCGAAAGCTTGTTCCATTTGTGCACCGTCGAGGCAGAAACTCCGGCACAAAAGTTGTCGGTCATGCGCTGTGCAAGCTTCAACATGCTTCTTCGCCCACTTGCAGTTATCGCTGCACGTAAAACATAAAACTTTTTACAATAATCTGTAACAATTTGAATAATTTGAGGCTTTGATATATTTTTACCAGTATGATCCCTTGTTGGTCCAGAGGATGACATTAGGATGGCGAGGCATTCACATTGGCGTTGAAGGGTGGCTATCCATCTCTGGGCACCGAAGCCCATGCCGGCATTGATCAAGGGCTGATAGAGCTGGTGAATAACACTCTCCTCATATTCTGCATGTTCTACCCATGTAACCTGCACATTTGTTGTCCAATAAAGATCGACATTTTCTGGAAATAAGGGACTTCTATTTCATGTGTCATATTGTAAAGATCAAATTTATCAAAACAATTTTAATCACATGATCCTGCACAAAACGGTTTTATGGTCGGATTACTTTCGAAAAGCTTCAAATTATTTGAAAAATCATATGGTTAAAGTTCTTTAAATCAAATAGAGCTTTTTTTTAAGATCAATGCGTAAGGCAAACACTGTATAAAGGCAGGTCCTGCCAGTAGCAAAACTCAACCCCATTCCCAGTCAAACTTGGTACTAGAAAAACAATAACCCGAGAAGGTCAAAACTTCTATCCACACAACAAATACGAAAAAAAGTATACATGAAAGTTCATGTTTACAGCACAGTACCAGACAAATCTCAGAATGGCTCGAGATTGGCTGCAATGAAAAACATGACATAACACAGAGAACCCTTGTGTAAAAGGCATAAAATATTTGGCAGATAAAGCTGTGCAAGATTTGAAGGAACGAGGTGGACTGGAGTGGCTTAGATACTCTCACATGACAACAAAAATAGCTAATCTCGGGGTTTGACTTCAAGGTCCTCATTGAGTAGAAAAACAAACACATCATGGTGCTGGATTAAATATATATGGCCATGGAGGGGGATCGAGATAGCATCAAAGATTGGAATAGAAACATCAAATACATAGTTTATTCAACCAATGTTGAAGATTACAATGCTTTTCCTTCTAAATGATACGAAATTAATGTGTCCCAAGGTGCAGAAATAGGAGTAATAGAGACTTCCATCGATATTATAATGTGGTTAACCTCGATTTGGTGGCGTGCGGTTCTAATAGACAAATATTAAAAGAATCTTAAGAAAAACCAGCTGTTGAAAGTTGAGGGTTAAAATATAATTTGCCACAAGAGGAAGCCTCTATGCCAATAAAATAATGCCTGCAAAGCTTCAGATTTGATGAAGAAAATCTTAACATATTCGATTGGAACGAAACCCATAACCAAGGGTGTAGTGGTGTAGTGAGTAATCACTAGACAGGAAAAAAACTTCTCAGATGTATGAGCTCGAATAGCTCGGAAAGGCAATTGCCCTAGATTTTTGACATGGTGTTTTTTTCCAATTAAATGTTCTCCACTAAGTTCCAAAGTTGTAGTTACTTCAACAAGCTCATTAAACACAGAAGGCCAGGAATTACCCACTTGGAAAAACTCAGTAAATGTATAAGAAAAAACAGGTTTGGAGCTGTGCAATAAGTTAGAATTCAAAAAATTGTAATTACCTTGGAGTACCCATTTGGCATATCTTGCACCACACAACCAGAAGGAAGCCTCCTACAGTTAGCATATGTGGGTGCACCCTCTCGGATGCCGTCAATGGACACGTCGACCACTGCCCACACTCCCTCGGCATGCTGCTTGCAGAAGCGAAGGAAGTTGACCTTGCGAACTGGAACCAATGGCGAAAGGACTTGGAGCTCCGCATGCATCTAGTAATCGATAACAATAGCATTAAATTAAAGAATGGGTTCTGTTTAATGGAGAGGACGAGGAGGAGGGGGTCAGTGAAATTACCAGCTGAAGTGCACCATTTCTGGTTCCTCCCATACCACTGGAAATTACATCAGTAGTTGTGGCTCTGGCAATCATACAAGGGAACATTTCCGCCCATCGATTCTAGCAATCACGAAGCAAAACCCAAACAAATCAACCAACAATGTCAAAGGAAAAGAAAGTCAAAGCATCATAGTAAGAAAGCACATAAAGAGCCATGAATAACTATGTTACATGGACTCAGGTATGTGTCCAAGTGTTAAATTTGTCTAATTCTCATATTTAAAGACACAGGAACTCATGGCAAAAAATTCATATATATTAATACACTTTTTTTTATTTTATAAGATAAAACGGTATTTACAAAGTGTTATAAGCATTTTAGGCATAAAATGGGAGATCTACGCATATTCATATGATAAATTGAAATTATTAAATATTTTTATTAGACGAATGTTCAATCATATACGGCGGGTTTGATACACATACTTTGTACATTTTTTAAAAGCGTCTATGTAACATGGAAATAGATGAATAGCACAAAAATCCTTAAATGAGTTCTAGTCTTAACGACATGGATATCACAATTTAAATGACATTAAAGTATTACACAGAAATATAAAAAAAGAGCTTGATCAGAAGAAAAAAAGTTGTCTAGCTCACCGATTCCATTAATGTCTCCACAAGAGCCAAGCTGTTAATAATTACCATACCAGTCTCCCTCGAAGCCTCGGTGACAAAACCATTGGGTTTCAAGCCAATGCAAGGAGTGAATGTCCTCAAGTACTCTTCGTGGTTCAGTATTTCCCTTCCTCCTTCAGAGCTCCTGAACCAAAGGGGCTCATCAATCTGAGCCATCTTGACCAATTCATCCATGGCAGCCAAAGCAAGCTCCAAATACACAGATCTCTCCAACGATCTCTCGATTCCCGTGACACCGGCTCCGGTGGTTGGCAGCACCACCGGTAAACCACTTGAAATCCCAACACCAAAATCGGCTCCCAAAGGCAATGTTGTTGCCACAGTAAGCCCACCAAAACCATTGCTTCCAACACCAAGTTCCAAACTTGAGTTCGGCATTGCCGGGGGGATTGAATTCGCCAGAGACGAAATGGGGCGGCCCAAGAACTTTCCGGCAAGGGCACAAACTCGATCTAACTCGTCTTTCAGACGCGCGTTTTCAATCCTTAGATGTTGCTCCTCTAAAGATATGTCACCCATTATTGCCGGACCACCACAGTTGGTGCAAATTGGGTTTCTCGTCGCCTCTCTAATCGACATGTTTTCAGCTCGAAGCTTATCATTTTCTTGCCTGAGAATCGAATTCTCATGCCGCTCGAGTTGGGTCTGGTGCAATAAATCAAATTTCTTGGTTACCCCATTAATCAAAACTTAACATAAGAGAGAGAACATCAAGTATTCCAATTCATTACCTTCATTTGGGTTCGTCGATTTTGAAACCAAAACTTAACTTGCCTGGTTTCCAAGCAAAGCCTTCTGCTGAGCTCCAACCTTTGCTTCTCATCGGGATGAGGACACTCCTTGAAGAGCCTAAAGCGTTTGAGGATACAAAAAAACTTCGTGAAGCAATAGATAATAAGATGAATTTTTCTTTTTTATACTGAAAATGATTGATTCTTACGATTCGAGTTCTTGGATTTGTTGTGGGGTGTGTCGGTGGTATCTCTTCTTTCTGGGTGGTTTGTCGGCGCCGTCCTGATCGTCGCCGGAAGCTCCCTCCATGTTATCGCTACCAGATCTGCTCTCATGTTCTTCTTCTCTGCTTCTCCTACCAACATTGGCCTCATAATTTTCAGAAATTCTCGTCGCCTCACCTTGACCCTCCATACTCGTTTGCTGCTCAAATCAGAGAGAGATTAAAGAAACTTAGATAAAAGCAAAAGCATCTCGTGAGAGATATATATACATATATACATGTAAAGGGAGACAGAGGGCTCACGAGAGCGAGAGAGAGTCCAGGAGAGTTGAACATGGACTTGGCAAGAGAAGGAGAGATAAGGCGCGGCTGAGAGATTGCACCGGCGGGCATGTTGTTGCTGCTGCTATAAGGTATATCGGCGACGATTCTAGCACCGCCACCACTACTATTTTCAAGAAAACCCCCAAAACTCATGAAATATGGCTTTTTTCCTCTCTGTCTGTAAGGCACTCACCCTTCCCTCACCTCCCTTGTTTCTCACTCTAGATCTCTTCACTCTCTCCTCCACAAATCTACAGGCACTTCTTAAATAAGTATATATAAAAATTGTATTCACAGAATAGCATCATTTTTTGAGTCTACAGAGATAACTGACCCACTCAGAAATTTCAGAACAAGCAACAGGACTTACAAATACATCAAAATAGCAAACTGGATCTCTCACTAAACAACCTCAAGTACAATGTCTGAGCAAACCCAGAAACACCACAAGCCAAAAAAATAGGTTTTTAACAAGAAAACGAAAGAAAATTAACTGGAATAAGAGAGGTAGAGGAGACACAAGGGCAAACACAAATGTCTCCAACTTCCTCTCAAAAAAACCTGTGATTTTTTGAGAGAAAGAAAGAGAAAGAAGGCAAGCAAAACCCTCTATTGCTGCTTAGCACTTCGTTCTCTATCTCTCTCTAACTAGAACCCTCTTTCTCTCTCTAAAAATCTAAACTTTCACTGGAACCAGCAAACAAAGCCTCAAAAATGCTATATGAAGCCCTAGTTTTAGTGGTTTCTGTTATCTCTTTCCCTGCATGCTTGACTGGAACTAAAAAGATTTTGTTTACATGAGCTGAAAGAAGACGACCTACAAAAGCAGAAAACAGAAGGCTCAAAAAGGGCTGCACAGGAAGAAGAAAAAAGGTAAAGATAATACGCAATATGTGGACTATTCGAAGCCTTACATATGCATACAACCAAAAAGCATAGGAAAGGGTCGGTTGACTCTCTCTCTCTCTCTCAATCAAAATTTTCTGTCTGGACGGTGAAAATATGGAAAAACCCTTTTTAACCCTTTTCGACAGAAACTGTAAGAAAAAACAGAGTTACACAGAGCGAGTGGAAACGACAGTGGCTCAGATCCGTGGATCTTTCCCCACTTCTTTTTCTGTCTCTCTCTCTCTCTAAAAAAGACTTTCTCTCTCTCTATAGACGTTGGGATCTGTAATTACAAGAAAGTTGTCTATATTTGCAGCTGGCTTGACATTTCAAAACTGCTGCGCAGAGAGAATACACTCTCTGCTCTGCTCTCTCTCTCTCTCTCTCTAAAACGGAGAAATGCCATGAATCTCCCCGGTTAGGGAACACGGGCCGATTACAGCCGCAGACGACGGCGACTCTCGACAGAGTCCGTACAATTTATCCGGTTCAATCTGTTGAATGGAGACTGGATAGATCGAGGATAGCTCGAGAAATCTTTTGAAAAATTAATTAAATTTTTTATTTGAATTAGAAAATCTAGTATCTATATATATGTATCATTGTATATGTGTGTGTATAGGCGCGAATATGTTGGGAGATTTTGCACCGCGCGAGTGACTGTGACTGTGACTGTGACTTCAGCAAATGGCAGCTAAGGACTTGAGCTCTTTCCATGTGTTTGGTTGCGGAATTTAGTGGGGCCGGAGTTGATTCACTATACGGCTGGCCCACACATCCCGCGTTTGGCACTGCATGTTTGTTCTGATAGTACATCTGTGTTTGGTTGCGGGATGTAGGGGCTGGATTGGATTCACCATTCGTCAGGGCCGCGTTTGGCACTGCAGGTTTGTCTGGGTGTAATCTCAGTCGGACAAAACGGGGGATTATACTAATATGATAGGCGTGTCACAATCTCAACGGTTAGAAATGATTAACCCTAATTAATTATGGTACAAGAAGTCCTATTGAGAATTTTAGTCCATGAAATGCAATTCAAGGACTCGTTTGTTTGCGGGATGAATAAATAAAAAATAAATAATATTGTGAAATTAGAAAGATAGTAATAGGTAATAAGTAATACCTGATATGATAAAAATTATTCATATTACGTTTAGTTATGATGAAATTATAATTAGATAAGTAATATTATTTTGTTAGAATATCACATTAAAAATAATAAACTAATAGAAAAACTAATTTTAAATTATAATATAGCTATTTAATATTATATTAATCTATTATAATCATAAAAAGAATGGTAAAAATGTTATTTTTGAGCTTATCCCAAAGAAGAGGATAAGTAATACTACCTCGCTCATGATTAATAATCCGAAGAGACCACATCTTGTTTATCTCTTTTTGTTTCCAAACATAGAATTAGATGGAATTCACGGATAACAAATCTAATTTTTTATTCTAAGTTTTTCGAACAAACATGGTCTAAGGCCACGATTTGTTTGAGGAATAGTAAAATGAGGGATTAGCAATAATGTGAAGTTAAAAAAATAGTGATGGGTAGTAAGACTAATTTACCCTACGTATTTGCACTGATAACGGATGACAATCGAGACTAGACCTGAGCCACGATGTTAATTTACCTAGACAAATACATTAAAGGGGTGAAGGATTCAAATGAGCAACTCATTCCGCCTTTATTTTAATGTTAAAAAAAAGTTTAAGTTTTCTTAAAGAGTAACTTTAACTAGTGATTGAAGTATCAATCAAACGAAATAAGTTTAACATAGGCAAACACGATAATTGTCGCATATCAAATTATTGTATCATACTCTCACAAAAGTTTACATTCCTCTAAATAACAATAATTTATATCAAATGTAAAAGAAAACTAAAGAGTTAGTAATCATTCATTTTGTTTCTTTTCTTTAAACCTAATACTCTCTCTCTCTCTCTCTCTCTCTCTCTCTCTCTCCATACTGTGATAAATAAAGTAATTAAGTAGCATTTGGTATAAAAATAATGGGTATTAAGCTCCTTTCTACATGGTAAAAGATGTTAGTTATTTTTCTTTTCTTTTTTTTCCTTTTTTATTTAAACACGAGGAGAATTATTACTTTCTTTCTATTTTTGTTGGCCCTTTGTCACCGATCAAACTTCACTTCCCATTTTTTTCATTTATTTCTCAGACTAGACCATTAAAAAAAATAAATGTTGATGGCAAGTCCATCTTGTGAAATATTATTCCATCATATTATACCCCCTTAAAAATCTCTCAACATTCTTTCACAAATATTCTCATGAAAATGTCGTTGTCTAGCTATTGACTAACTTTTATGAAAAAATTAGATTGCTCATTAATCCAACTCTTAGAAAAAATCTGTAGTAAACTTGGATCCGGCTCCTCTTTAGTTCTGGCAAAATTGGAGATCTCCGTCTCTGTTTAATACATTGTCAACACGATTAACGGTTTATAAACTGCCAAGTAATTATTAGTTTGAATATCTTAATATATTGTATCAAAATATATCTTAATCTAATTTGAGTTTAATTTAACAATTTAATGACGTGACACTTACACAGCTATTAATCATATATTTTTATTCAACTAAAGAACTCCATCTCCGGACAGAACTGTTGAGGAGCCAAATTGAGCAAACTTGATATTGTTATAATTCTTAATCATAGACGCAATTTGTTGAGGCAATTTTAACAAGTTATAGTTATATATACAATGATGTCTTGCAACACTAGCAAATTCATGATATGATATATTGATAATACTACACATTATGTGATTGTCTCGTTTCAAAGTTAGATTGCACGTCACTTTCTTATATGGTCACGTACTATATTACAGGTGTCATGTATGTCCTTCCTGACCAAACCCACTCAATTTAGAGACATTATTCATCCTTCCTGCTTAAATATCGCACCTAAAAGGTGTGTGACTCACTCTCGTATGAGTAGAGGAAAAAGGACACGTGAACCTTCAAGAGCATTGAATAATTTTTTCTCAATTTATGATGTCCCGGGATAGTACCCCTTTTGCATATGACATTACCTTTGGATAACTAAAAAAGAAATAAATCCTTATTTCATGTCAAAATTTGAAAAAAGTATTCAAAATAACTGTCACATTATGTCGTTATGCATACTTAGTGTGACAAGTTGCTTATTTAATAGCATGTGTTAATTTTTTTAGAGGGCGACATTATGTTAGAAGAAATTATGGTAATTATCAAAGTTGAAAGGGAAGATTTTAAAATTTAAAAACCCCGATATGAGAAAAAGATTACAAGTGACATTGTTTGAGTAGAATGTCACACCAAGTATGTCAATGAGTGTGACGGTCACTTATATATACTCAAGAAACATTGATCTTATGGGTGAAATAAAATATCCACAATATTTGTAATCTATATATCTATTAGCATATGAGTCCTGGGACATCCATGTTATTCACGATTTTCAAGATATTATATTTTTTATCCACATCCATATCAATATTTTACTATACATCCATCTATATATCCATATTTTTAAGATAGGAATATGTCCTTTCTATCAATAGATTATCCCTTGGTCTCACCTCAGTATATAACTTTGTCCTAAATATATCTATAAGTTTACAGGTAAATATTTCAATCATAAGGATATAAATTAAATATATACGTAACGTGCATTTTCTTTTCCTTCTTACTTCATATTTGCGGCTATTTTTGACACACAATATTAATGGCTAGCAAATTTATGAATTCTTACATAAAAAAAAACCTTTCACCTCATAACTAGGAAGCTCTTTTGATTGTTTTCGTCACACATAAGACATATTAGGTATTCATTTAAATATAAGTAAATAATTATAGTATAGAATACTTAGAATAAGACAACAATATTAATCACTATTGTGTTATAAAAGAAAAAAAAGAATATCAGCATCACATTATTTAACATATCCAATTCTTTGTCAATAGCATATTAATTTTCTATCACCTATTGCATTGTCTATTCCACAATCATGGGAAACAAACAATCCAGTGGTAGTGCATTTTCTATAAAAGCAAAATTCATTGAAAGCAATTATTTTGGACTGATGACATGATTCTTATGCCGGGGTTGAGGATGTCATCTCACATGCATGACTTGACAAATTTCATGATCCATGTGGGGGAATATTTACAAGAAAAGAAAAATACCAATTATATAACTCATATTATATAAAAAAAAGATCAACACAGTGCACAAGGCTTCAACCATTGTGGGTGCAAGAGTACTATTAAATGTATGCATCCTTACACCCAACGTGTAAAGAGATAGTTTTCGTTATTCGAAACCATGATATGTTGAATATGAGAGAAAAATATATTAGGAACATGTAAAAAATAACGTAAGATCTTCTTCTAATTATCAAATGTTTTCTAATTTGTGGAAATTAGTCACTCAAAGCAGGAGAGTATCTACCATAGCACGTAGGCATAGTGATTTTCATGAAGATCCAATTTTATTACAAATTAGCGTTCCTGTTACGAAGATCTACTTTTATTATATGCACATATTTAGCAATATTTACAGTGCAAATGTATCAATATGTATTATATATATATATACATACATATGTTGTGTATACATCATATGATTAGATGGAAAGATTGATACTTCCTCCTCCCCCTTTTTCCATGAAAAAATAATATATAATAGCATTACATGACATATGCTATGTTACTTAATACTAATATTGACAATCTTTGGTATAATAACTAATGTAAGTATAAATATCTGGGGATGAATGCATAGGATATTGTAAATAGTGAGCTATAACATTAAAAATTTATGTCTAGTGTACTTTAGTTTGAAGCCATCATTATCTAATCCATTAATAATTAATGTCATCATTAGCTAATCTATTACCTGCAAGTTAATGACCAAACAAGTCATGGGAGACAAGAGTCTAGCAATACACATAGTATTTATTCCAGATATAAGTAATTACTGTTAAAATTTGTGCAAAATTTTTCGAGTTCATTCATTGTGAGGATAACATTTGTTGGAAAAAAATTGGATTTGGCTCCTCTTTCAATCGAATGAAAACAGGTAATTAATGGTTGTGAAAGAGTCACGTCACCAAGTCTTTAGCTTAAGAAAAATGCTATACACGATTTGATTTCTAAATCCCATTTTTTACCATTGTCACTCATGGACACAAGTAAATGAGTTTTACAAAAATTGTTAATGTGAATCTTACAACATTATGTGTAAGAATGAGAAAAAAAAAATTAAGAAATAAGATTGTATATAGCATCACTCTTAAATTAAACCCGTAACTGATTGGGATATATTGTGATGTAATATATTAATATAATAAAACTAATAATGGCGTGATTGTTTGTAGAGCATTACTTTTGCATTTTGATGATGTGTTATAATATTACGCATTGAATAGGAGATTTTTAATTCCTGCGAAAACTAGAGAGGAGCTCAAACCAAAAAAGTCATAACCAAGAGGCATGAGATCCTCATATTCAATAATTAAATGTGAAATTGTGGTATTATCACTATGCTGGGTGTCTATTATCTTATCCTTGTATTATTTCATGTAATAGATCAATTAAATTCTTGACAACTGTAGAGAGAATTAATTTTGATAAATGAATGGTAAATTTTGTACCCACCATCATCAATGTTGGAAAAAATTGTCTTACCTATAGAGATTACTATCTTTTATTGATAAAACTATTAGAACCGTTCCATCAAATTAATGCAATTTTATGAGAAACTAATTAATATTTCCAACCACTTTTTTCCTACCATCACTTATTATAGAAAATCATGTGGAAAACAATTAAGTGCTTTTAGAAACAAGGCCACATGTTAAATTGCTAAAATATGTAAAATAATTGGTAATAATTAATTAACTTAATTTAATATATATATATACATATAAATAGTGAGATTTGTGAAATTGATGATTTTCATTGAAACACAAATCAAGTTTACATATATATATTTTTTGATTATCAAGAAAGGTACAGTTAAAGGACACCAACACCCTACCAAGGCAATTTAATTCCATTGGGCTTGGTATACCAAAAGGTCTTCCATCTCGAGATCAAAGTTGGAGGTAATGAATAACTAAAAAATAACTCTAATGCAAGATTACGAAGTTTCGAACCGAAGACCAAAGGGCTTGGATGCTTAACCTTAACCCTGAACCAACCTACTCTCCAGTTAATCGATGGTAGGAGATTATAGTGGGAATATCAAGATGTGACAAAGTTTCAATACATCAAGTGGTATGTTGCTATATATATATATATATGAGATAACGAGTGAATGAAGGGCTTTGGGACCTGGTGCATGCCATCAAGGGGATCGTGTGATCATGCATGTCAAGCACAGGCTGCCGATGGCAAATGATCAGATCTCTGCAACATATATTATAGGATGTCAGTGAGTGCAATCTTATTATCTAAACATAAACATTTCACAAAAAGCCCTAGCTTGTTTTGATGTTGCTTAATAAGCATCTTATTGAACTAGATTTTTTCATATTTTATAGCTTTTTTCAACCAGTTTTATTTTCTTTTTTATATGACTTTTAGGGGGTGTTTTTGACTTATTTATTTATTTATTGTGCAAAAGCACTCTCTAAAAGCCCAAATAAAAAAAATAAATTAAAATTTGGTTGAAAAAAGCTAGAAAAGATAAAAATAAAAAATAAAAAAAAAACTAGTTAAATAAGCTTTTTGTTAAGTTGCATCGGAGTGGATGATAGTGGCAACATCTAATACAAGTTAGCTTCTTCTCATTGTGTAGAAGCAATTTTCTTGTATGCATGAAGTATATATAAACATGTTTACAAAATACATTTTTATATACCCGTATTCCATGTTTATTTTATAAGATCTTTAATCTAACTCTAGTATTCTCACTGCTAGAGAATTATTGTGTAATTAAAATCCTTTAAATTCTTCAATTATCAACGTTCATAACATGCATAAATCCATGAATTTTGAGGTTTTGCTTCACAAAGTCCCAGCCAAGTCTAGCATGCATACAATTGAGATTGCCACCCTCAACACCACCATGTCTACCTGCTCATGTGCTTGTTCTCAACTTCTCATGACTTTTTTTTATTTTTTTATTTCACAAGATATGGGTGTTTTTTGTATTATCATCGTAATGTATATCCCGAGTTTCAAAACTAGCTAGGCTTCATGGTTAGTGGTATTATAGGATTAAAAATTATAGGAAAATGCTATTCTTTCAGAATTTGTATACAGAAATTTGCATCAGAATGATGTGTCGATAATAATTTTGTAATTAATAAGCATCTAGGTGGGCTCTTTATTTTAAAGTGATAGGTATACAATTTAACCACATCATTCTGGTGATAAATTCTGTATGATTTTTTTAGTTGTATAGCATTATCCAAAACTATATAGCTGTAATAATTGAGTTCGAGCCCTCGTAGCTATGGGTGAGGCTAACCTATTTTGCAAAACTTACTCTGTAGAATCTACAGCTCTCGGTCGCTTAATTGTAACCTTTTTATTTGTATTGGGGCCGAGCATATTCACAAATGACTGGAACTGCTGCAGAGCAACGTTAGATCCCTGACGGATAAGTGTAGAAGCATATATACATATCTATTTTTAGTACCCAAAAAAAACTATGTAGCCGTCTATGAGAACAGATCCAGTGTGTTCCCTCACAATTAGCCAAACGTAGATGTAAAAACTTGACCTAACTTCTATATTCTCACAACACTAGATGAGCTTTTTGCAAGTTTACTCAATTAGCATGAAAGACAATTGAATGATGGAAGGGACCTAACATCCATCACCCACAACGAATTTATGACCAACGCATGCACACGCGAGAGACACAGAGAGAGAGAGAGAGAGAGAGAGAGAGAGAGAGGCGGGTAATGGCGTGCATTGAATGTTCAAGAGGGTGGCGATGCGCTGGAAAACGGGGGAGGAGGAGAAGGAGGAGGAGGAGGTATTAAAAGCAGCAAAAGCGACTGTGAAGTAGATTGATGAACTACCACCCTCCCCCACTCAACTCTCTACACCTCTTTCTACTACTAGTCAATACATAATATATATACGTATATATATATATATATATATAAATTCTGTGTGATATCATGTGGTGTGCGAGGCCCCATTTATGCATCTTACAAACATCAAGTACCCACTGTTCCCACACTACTTAAAAGAGAAGTACTTCTTCTCTTGAAAAATCAGCCTTACTCAGACAGTTCACCCATTACTCTCTCTCTCTCTCTCCATGAGATGGGAGCGATGGTGTAGTCCAGGACCACCCTAAGTTTCCCAACAGTTCTACATGCAATCATGGGGAAGAGATATGGAGGCACTCGCCCGATCTTAAGAGCAAAACCATTACAATTCATCTAAGTTTTTTGCTGTTGTTTACGCTCGGCTGATCGATCCTGATTCTGAATCAAGATAGGATTAATATGTAATTTTCTATATTTGTACTTCTCAATATTTCTGTGGTGAGGTTTATTTGCTGTTGATCAACAAAACCGGATGATGACTCTAAAGTTCAACTGGCACATTTTTTTTTTCTTTTTTAACGTTGCTTAGAAAAAATGCTAGTTGCCTAATTTTTTTTTTTTTTAATGGCTGTATATCAAGATTAGTTTGCGCGTAACACGAATAATCCTAGGTCCCAGCCATACCACACCATTTTGATAATTACCGGACTAAAGTGTTTGGGATTGTTCCCAAGGTGTTGATATATAGCACCTAAGAGCTTGGCTAAGTTATTCGAAGGATAATACTATATAAGGCTTGTTTGAAAATAACTTTTTAAATTAAATAAGTTGACTTAAAAAAAATTTGTTGAGGTGTTTGATACTAGTTTAAAGTTTTTTTTTTTTTTACTTTTTTTTAGACAAAAATGCTATAAATAAATTAGATTTTATATTCGTGATATTCTGTAAAGCTAAACAAAATTTCAATATTAATTATGGTTGTGTATTAATTATTTAAAACTTACAAAATTTCCATTACAATAGAATAAGCGAAAAAAGGTTCAAAATTTTTGCTTTTTTGCTTGTTAGCCTAAAAAAGGAAAAAAAAAAACTAACTTAATATAAGCTAAAAAAGTTTACTACCAAACACCATGTGCTTATTTTAAGTAAAAAGTTAAAAAATCACACAAAATAAGTTATTCCCAAACGAACTCATAATAGAATTTATCACTAAAATGCTGTAGTTGGATAAGAGCTATTCACTTTTAAATAAAACACTCATTATGATGGCTTTTAATTAATTACAATAATGTTACTGTCACATCATTTTAGTTGATTTTTTTTGTATAAATTTTTTTAAAAAGTAACATTTTGCTTATTTAAATGACTTCAATTGTGAACCATTGCTGCCACGCAACCAAACATTGTCTTTGAAATACGAACACTTATCGCAGGTCTAAGAATGTCTATATCTGATCCTTCCTACACCCCCGACTGCAATTTTACAAAAATCCTACCCACCAATTCATTTATTGAGGTTCTCACATATTAGTCAAGTTTCGTCCAGCTAAGTAAATAAGACAGAAAAATAAATAAACACAAAATATGTATCGTGAATAGTTCTTCAGGAACTATCAAATATTTATCATAGTTATTCTTCAGGAATATTTAGGGTTGATCTTCTGGACCACCCAAAATATTATTGCCAATAATAATACAACATAATATTTACAACTCACCTAGACAGCTCTTTCTTTTCCTTCTTCTCTCTTCTTCCTCTCTTTGATTCCTCTCTTCTATTTCTCCTCTCTTTTTTCTCTGCTGAGAGGCTCTCTAAGCCTCTCTATTTATAGATACAAGAAGAAGAGAGAGAATAAGGGGGGAGGGGGCTGCGGAAGGGATGGCGGCTTATAGCCGCCGTCATCCCATACGTCACACTCCCCCTGGGATGACCTATTGGGTATGTTAAAACTGCCTCATTAAAACCTTGCTAGGAAAAACCCAGTGGGAAAAAAAAACCATAGCGAAGGAAAAAGAGTACAGTACTTAACTCCCCCTGAAGAATAAGAAAATTATCTGCTTCATAAAAGATTTCTGAGACGGCGCATACCAATACCATGCACAAGCTTTTCAAATGTTGCAGTTGGTAATGCCTTAGTAAATAAGTCGGCCAAATTATCACTAGACCGTATTTGCTGAACATCAAGATCACCACTTTTTTGGAGCTCATGTGTATGGAAGAACTTTGGAGAAATATGCTTCGTTCTGTCACCTTTAATGTAGCCTCCCTTAATCTGTGCAATACAAGCTGCATTATCCTCGTATAATATCGTCGATGTATCTTTGATTGTAGATAATCCGCAACTTTCTTGAATATGTTGAATCATGGATCTTAGCCAGATACACTCTCGGCTTGCTTCATGAATTGCAATTATCTCAGAATGATTTGAAGAAGTTGCAGTTAATGTTTGCTTCACTGATCGCCAGGATATAGCAGTGTTACCATAAGTAAACACATACCCAGTTTGAGATCTAGCTTTATGAGGATCAGAAAGGTAGCCAGCGTCTGCATAGCCAATCAATTCATGTTGTGACTCTTTGGAATAAAATAATCCCATATCAGTTGTCCCTCGTAGGTAACGCAGTATATGTTTCACTCCTTTCCAATGTCTTTGTGTTGGTGCAGAACTGTATCGTGCCAATAAGTTGACGGAGAATGCTATATCAGGTCTTGTACAATTGGCAAGATACATAAGGGCACCAATTGCACTAAGATATGGTACTTCAGGACCAAGAAGTTCTTCACCGTCATCTTGAGGACGGAAAATATCTTTATGTACGTCGAGTGAACGAACAACCATTGGAGAACTTAATGGATGAGCTTTGTCCATGTAAAACCGCGTTAAAACCTTTTCAGTATATGCTGATTGATGGACAAGAATTCCATTGGATAAGTGCTCAATCTGTAATCCAAGACAATACTTGGTTTTTCCAAGATCTTTCATTTCAAACTCCTTCTTTAAATCACGAGCAGATGTTGTCAGTTCTTCAGAAGTTCCAACAAGAGTCAAATCATCGACATAGACTGCAATAATAGCAAATCCAGATTCTGATTTCTTAATAAAAACGCATGGACAAATTTTATTATTCACATATCCATTTTGCAATAGATATTCACTAAGACGATTGTACCACATGCGTCCAGATTGTTTTAACCCATACAGCGATCGTTGAAGCTTGATAGAATATAAGCTTCTAGATGAAATATGTGCTTCAGGCATTTTAAATCCTTCAGGAATTTTCATATATATATCATTATCTAATTCACCATACAAGTAGGCTGTCACGACGTCCATCAGACGCATATCCAGTCCTTCTGAGACTGATAAACTAATTAAGAATCTGAACGTAATGGCATCCATTACAGGAGAGTATGTCTCATCATAATCAATACCGGGTCTCTGCGAGAAACCTTGTGCTACGAGTCGGGCTTTATATCGTACTATTTCATTTTTCTCATTTCGTTTTCGTACGAATACCCATTTATATCCAACAGGTTTCACATCTTCAGGTGTGTGGGACTACAGGTCCAAATACTTTACGTTGTGCTAATGAGTGTAATTCTGCCTCAATAGCTTCTTTCCATTTTGGCCAATCAATTCTACGTCGACATTCGTCGACTGTCTGTGGTTCAGTCTCTTCATTACTTCTGGTAATGCCAAGAGCTACTTTAAATGAAAATATGTTGTCGACAACAATCTTATTTCTTTTCCAGCTTTCTCCTGTATTCATATAACTTATTGAGATCTCATTATTTTCAGGTACCATATCATTTATAGGAGATATCTCTTCAGGAGGTTTCTCTTCTGGGAATTCTTCTTCAGGATTCTCTTCTTCAGGAAGTTTTAGATATTGTGTTCTCTTCAGGAGCACCAACTTGCTTATGCATTGTTTCTTGTGTCTTCCTTTTTCTAGGAACCGTGTCTTTTGCACCGACAGGCCTCCCACGCTTCAAGCGTGTTTTTAGATTCATTTGCTGCTGTACTAATAGATTGTCCTACAGGGACATCAATACGTGCTGGAGTATTAGCAGCTGGTATATGTGATTTTGTCACATTCTTTGTGTCGGTGAAGGCATCAGGCAATTGATTTGCAATTGTCTGTAAATGAATAATTCTGTGAATTTCTGATTCACATTGACTTGTTCGAGGATCAAGGTGAGACATTGTTGCAATATTCCAACTGATCTCTCGTTGTTTTTCTAATTGCGTCCTTTCTCCCCCTAATGGTGGGAAGACTAACTCATCAAAATGACAATCCGCGAAACGTGCCTTGAAGACATCACCTGTTAAGGGTTCCAAATATCTAATAATAGATGGAGAATCAAAACCAACATAAATTCCAAGTCTACGTTGGGGACCCATTTTAGTACGCTGTGGGGGTGAGATAGGGACATATACAGCACAACCAAAAACTCGTAAGTGAGAAATATTTGGTTGCTGACCAATAACAAGTTGTAATGGTGAGTACTGATGGTAAGCAGTTGGTCGGACTCTAACCAAAGATGCAGCATGCAATATGGCATGTCCCCAAGTAGAAACAGGTAATTTTGTTTTCATAAGTAAAGGTCGAGCAATTAATTGGAGCCGTTTTATAAACGCTTCAGCAAGACCATTTTGTGTATGTGTGTGGGCAACTGGGTGTTCAACATCAATCCCTATTGACATACAATAATCATCAAAGGTTTGAGATGTAAATTCTCCAGCATTATCTAGTCGTATCGACTTGATTGGGTAATCTGAAAACTGTGCCCGTAAGCGAATAATTTGAGTAAGCAGTCTAGCAAAAGCAATATTACGGGTAGAAAGCAAACAAACATGTGACCACCGTGTAGATGCATCTATTTAAAACCATGAAATAACGAAATGGTCCACATGGAGGATGTATTGGCCCACAGATATCCCCGTGAATTCTGTGTAAGAATGATGGGGACTCAAGAATTACCTTGGAAGGAGATGGTCTGACAATTAATTTCCCCTGTGAACAGGCAGCACATGTATAATCATGTGACAACAGAATCTTCAGGTTCTTTAACGGATGTCCATGTGAATTGTCAATAATTCGACGCATCATGGTTGACCCTGGATGACCCAAACGATCATGCCATAGTATAAAATTCTTTGGGTCAAAGCACTTCTGGTGCATCACTACAGGTGATTCTTCTGCTCTTATAGAAGTATAATATAATCCAGAAGACAATGCAGCAAGTTTTTCTGATATATATTTCTTTCCTGAAATATAAGCAATAATGTAGAGTTGTTCTACATTATCTGCATTCGTCGTCTCAATATGATATCCATTACGACGTATATCTTTAAAACTAATCAAATTTCGTGTAGATTTTGTAGAATACAATGCATCATCAATGCATAACTTTGTTCCTCTTGGCAATATTATATTGGCCCTTCCGGAGCCTTCAATTAATTTTGTTGTGCCAGAGATTGTCTTGACATTAGCTTCAAGTAATGTCAAGTGTGAGAAATATTTTTTCTCGCGAAGAATTGTGTGTGTTGTTCCACTGTCTACCAGACATATGGCTTCACCATTCATTTTAGATATATTCAACGCGTTGATATGATCCATGTATCTATATAACATATTAAATGTGCTTAATTAAAACATGATCATTTATTACAAAGACAAGCAGATAAAGGAAACATTACACAAGCTGATAAGAAACAACATAAACTAGAACAAATAGACAAGAAAATTAAGTAGTGTGGACATCTCCATCACCAATTAAATGGTCTATTCTTCCACTTGCATCTTCAAAGAAATCTGAAACATCAAGATGAGAAATATCAACTTGGCCATCAAAATCTGTAAAATGCAATTCTGCATTTTTTTCTTTATCTTTAATTGAGGCTTGGTAAAGCTCTCTCAAATGTTTGGGCGTACGACAGGTACGTGACCAATGGCCTCTCATCCCACACCTATAACAAGTATCTTCAGATTTCTTAGGAGGAGGTTGATTCTGTAACCCTTTCCCCTTTTCATATTTATTCCACTGCTGGTGGTATGGTGTGGTATTTTTAAATCTCATATGATAACCTCCACGATAATGTCCACGATTGCGACTATTATTTCTGCCATTATCACGACCACGTCCGCGACCACGTCTGCTAATTGAGCTTGCATTCACTTCAGGGAATGGAGCTGAACCAGTAGGTCGGGACTGATGGTTTTTCAGTAACAACTCATTATTTTGCTCAGCCACAAGAAGACAGGATATTAATTCAGAATATTTCTTAAATCTACGCTCTCGATATTGCTGCTGCAGGAGCACATTCGAGGCATGGAATGTAGAAAATGTTTTTTCTAACATGTCTTCATCCGTAATCTTGTCTCCACATAATTTTAATCGTGAGCTGATTTTAAATAATGCAGAGTTGTACTCACTGACAGTTTTATAATCTTGCAACCTCAGGTGCATCCATTCAGATCTGGCTCTTGGGAGGATTACGGTCTTCTGGTGCTCGTATCTCTCCTTTAAATTTTGCCACAAGAGCAATGGATCTTTTATCGTGAGGTATTCTGATTTCAGTTCCTCATGAAGATGATGGCGAAGGAAAATCATAGCTTTTGCGCGATCCTGCTGGGATGCGTCATTTTCCTCCACTATTGTTTGTTCAAGTGCTTTTGCAGCAAGATGGATCTCGGCATCAAGGATCCACGATAAATAATTATCGCCAGAAATATCAAGGGCGGCAAATTCCAATTTGGCAAGATTTGACATTTTACAATGCTAGACCATACAAAACAATAAGCTTAAATCAGGTATAGTGACAATATGATGTATAAATAATTAAACGAAAATCAATGCACTATTCATTGCATTACTATTTCAATACTATTCATCACTATTCATGAATAGTAACATGCATCGATATATATATTATTTTATTATTTTTGTCTTTATTCTAACTTTCAATCCATACATCAAAAAATAGTCAAGTCACATGTCTATGGAAAGGTATCGAAATATGGATTCCAGATCTCTAACTATCATAGGCAAATAATGCAAGATATGAGAGAAATAAAGCAACAAAGTTTTAAAAGAAATACTATTCATTGCAATAGTGAATTACTGTTCATACTATTCACGCGAATTGAGTGCACAGGAAAGAATTCAAAATGAAGATAAATTATACAGAAAAAGTAGTATCATGATGTAAAGAAAACCATAAAGTAGTTAGAGTATCGTGCTGATAACGTGTTATATAAGTAAATAAGACAGAAAAATAAATAAACACAAAATATGTATCGTGAATAGTTCTTCAGGAACTATCAAATATTTATCATAGTTATTCTTCAGGAATATTTAGGGTTGATCTTCTGGACCACCCAAAATATTATTGCCAATAATAATACAACATAATATTTACAACTCACCTAGACAGCTCTTTCTTTTCCTTCTTCTCTCTTCTTCCTCTCTTTGATTCCTCTCTTCTATTTCTCCTCTCTTTTTTCTCTCTCTGCTGAGAGGCTCTCTAAGCCTCTCTATTTATAGATACAAGAAGAAGAGAGAGAATAAGGGGGGAGGGGGCTGCGGAAGGGATGGCGGCTTATAGCCGCCGTCATCCCATACGTCACAAACATGTATATGTAATTAGATTTTATATTATCTAGAATTATCTTTAATTTATTGAAAATATTTGAATTAATAAGATGAGATACCCTCAAGAGAGCTCAGTCGAAGAGTTTTGACTTGTATTTGGCTACAATAAACAGCTAATGTAAATAGGACCCTCCCTCAACCTAACAATGGCGAGAGCTTTGTGCACTTGGACCATCCTCTAAGACTGTATCAACCTTTTTTACACACATGCGAAGTTGCCCGAATCTCCAAAAGTTAAACCAAGCAAATTTGCAAAGAAGAATTGTCATTACAAAATGAATATGGAGAGAGAGAGAGAGAGAGAGAGAGAGAGAGAGAGAGAGTTGCAAAAGAGATCATCTAGTCCTAATATATGGTAAACAAAATATGAAGACTTGACTAGTATTCATCTCTATGTTGAAATTAAGAAGATTGACAAGAGGCATCAATGAGAAAATGCAAGTGGTTATGACTTTAAAACAGTTGGAGGAAACATTGATTAGTGCAAACTAAGAAGAGTATAGACTTCTATAGCTTCAACCAAATAGTAAAATGAGTTCTACATGGTAATGTTGACTGGCTTGAAATGGTCTGGCATGTCTAATCCTGGTTTGATTATTACTACACCCTCCAAGTATTAACCCTCCTGCAATAAAGTTCCTTGAGGTAGCCTTAAGTTTACCTATAGTTGATTGATTAGTACCAGAAACAAGCTTCATTCATTATCAACTCTTCTGGTGAAGATCTTCTCAACCATTTTGCATGGAGTGTTGACAGATCTTGGTCCAAAGTTCCTTGACAGTCTTTCTCTTCAATAGTAAAAGTTTAGGGTACACCAGCAAATGGTAAGGGATCCTAAATGGAAACATAAGAAAACCAATTAATGTGACAGGGTATGAGAGTTTAGGTGACACAGGAGACAAATATCGATATAAAGAGAACATAGATTTGTGCTCGGAGTAAGGGACTTCAAGCATCAGGCTGGAATTGAAATGATAGATGAGGCTTGCAGGTTGAAATGGCAGGAGCTGGATTTAAGTAGGCTAGCCTAAGATGATCAAGATACAGATCTCTCATGATCGATCATTAAGCTCTGAGAAGGATGGTACTATGAACTATGAAGTACAATCCTCAGATTATTACAAGACAACATTTTAGTCTAAAATGTTCCTTTGCAACTCCACATGACATCAAGATCATAACGGCTTCTATAAAGGGTGAAAAGAGAAAAAATCAATGGCTATGTTTCCAAAATCAGCAAGGCATCGATTGAAAATCTGAGGAAGTGAATTAAGTACTAAAAAAAGAGGATGACATGTGACGGTTTAACTAACATGTGATATGCAGCACTAAGTCAAAACAGAACAATGCATCTGTCTCTAACTAATATGTGATAAGAGAACAAAGACGAAGAAAGCAACAGATATTATGAAAGTGGCACAGCCCTTGACTTAGCTGAGAATCTGAGATCAGTGACAATATCATATAATTGAACATAAAAGAATCAACTAGATTATGGTTGCCATTGATAAGAGAGTTCTAACATAATAACTGCAACAAGTCTTTCCATCTATACTTCCTTATAATTCATACATGACTACTCTTGATGTAAGATGACCTAAACCAGTAGAAGAATGAGAGAAAGCTGTGCACCATTTGATGTGCACAATGACATTTTAGCTTTAAATAATGACCAAAAGAAACTACGAAGTTACCTACATCACAAAGAAGGAAAAGATGGGTCAGTGGGATGCTGAAGGCAACGTCCAAGAACTTTTTGTTGCTACAAGTATTTTCTCCCTCCCATGAGATTCCGGTTCCTTTTTATGTGTAGTGGTGGTCCATCTAACGGCATGAGCAACGCGACCTACTTTGTCAATCGCTTCGGGGGAATCTCGAATCACAACTGTTCCTTCTGGACGCAACATTCTATCAATCTCCACCATCAGATCCACAAGGTTACACCTGTAATAAAGTCATAAAGGGAAAATTCGATCACTTAATGCAATGATTAAGAATTTGTACCCCTCTTGCCAGACAAAAGTAGATTAAGGCATCCTTTTTTACTAAAGTGAAATTATGTTCCATTAGAATGGCTACAAGAATCAATATCTAATATGAATAACTCAGACACTCAAAAAGACAGGATTGGTGGTGAAGAGGCATATCCAAGAAAGAAGGTAACTTAAAATGGGGGGACAGAGAGAGAGTCCATATTGATTAAAATATATGAATTCAAACAAATGTGAAGGTAAAACCATGGTGCAGAAAACATGCAGGATGCTTTCAATGTTAAAATGGAAGTTATGAATGCTTTACAAGAAATTAAGCACAGCAAGTTTTAGGAGTACCAAAAACTAGTGCTATGCTCACTTAGAAGTTCTATGCAACACAGAAAGTTAACAGGACAGCATGCCAATCCCCGGCAAAATAAGGCCTCCTCTTCATCAAGGCGACATCCTCCAATTTCTGGAGGAATGAGATAAACTTACTTTCTGGAATAGATCCTTCCATCCCCATGAAAGGAATACCATGTGTTCCATTATGTCATAAAAACTATATACATCTAAATCAGGACACAATACCCTCAATAATCCCGAGTACAGGGAGTCGGTACCTAATTTCAAGAAATTTGGAAGTAGTAGCGTCAACCTTCACTGCCTGCTGTTCAATTGAACTAATGTTTTTGTGTCCCCAAATTGTAAATCAATAACATCATCTTCCAAGTAGTAGGTATGAGATATTTGATCAATATGGATCAACTAGACATATGTCACCTACCATAATAAATTACAGTAGTCAAATTAGAAAATAACAGCTTGTTTTTGCTGCTTCAACACGGATAACCAGAGTAGGCACACATGCCCTGGCCATGGCCATGGGCAGTGGCAGGCTTTGGGATTCACTACGGGTATGAGTTAACCTTGGCTTGTACGCCTTTATTAGTTTGTTTGAGCAGTAAAGATGGCAACTATCCATGACATCACATTACCAAGACAGTTACAGTATCAGCCAAACTTCTCTGCATTATGGAATAAATAACATACAAATAATTCTAAAGACAAATTCCATCAAGCTACGAAAGATGCTTTAAAAAGATAAAATATAAATGAGAAAAGGCTGAGGAATTAATACTCAAAGATAATGACCAAAAATAAACCAACCTGCTCTTTCCAGAGCCTAGATCTTTTATAAGCGACTCAATGGCAGATACATGGATGAGATCATATGTCCGAGGATATGTAGAGAAAGGCTCACACCTGTCAGCATGAAACAATATCATTAGTTCATCAGTAAAAGTTTCCTGTAGAGATTAGCCAATATTTTCAACATGCAGGTTCAGACTTGTTAAGAATATCTATCACAGCTACAAGGAAAGGCTGCAATGCAGCAGAGAACATGACCATAATAAATTCATGTTTAATTTCATAGCAAGGAAAGTTCCACCCCTTCAAGCTCCTTACTCCTTCATTAGTGAATCATTAACACTTTCATCTGTGATTAAAAAATACAGTAGGGAGAAAAAAAATCCAGCCATAGAAAATAAGTATTAGAGCAAATTTGCTCTAAAGTAGAAGAAAACACACACGGGAAAGTAAATTGAACCAAAATACTTATATATATATATATATGTATATATATAAATATGTATAAGCAAATTTGAAGTTATGATAGTGACTTATACCTCCGGCTTGAAAAGATTTGCAAGAACTCAAGGCATAAGAAGGTGCAAGAAGCGAGGGTTCACTATAGATTGTTTACTCTATCAAATCTGATTAATAGTTGCTTTGACATTCAGGCAATAAGCACCTTCTCAACAAAGTATAAGAATAGCTTTACTACAGATGTAAACATTTCATTTCACCCTTGCCGCCCTTTCCATTTAGAAGGAGAATTAGACATGCCAAAAGAACTCACCAATCATGGTAAACTCCAATAAGGCCTCTGTCATAAATGACACCAAGGGTTGGAGGCTTGCGAGCAGGAACAACGTTCATCACCCACACAGGATCAGATAATATCGCAGCAGCAAAGCCTCCAAAAAATGCATTCATGTCCATGACGTTTCGTATAGCTGGAGTCCCCAGCTTCAAGTTCAAAGAATTTTTATAGTAAGCAACTCTCCTTGCCCACCGCCGGTTGTCTGCATCAAACACGTCAATTCCATTTTTCATAATCTTGGCCCTTGAAGGAGCTTTTGTTAGCCTCTCTGGCCACTTCGGAATCATCCCAACCGCATATTCTCCTTTGACAGAAGATGTCCTGCTAACACATTTCTTTAACTTGAAGTACCTGCAAAAGAACTGAGCTCAGATGCACAAATCCAAATGGTTCATTTCATGAGCTTTAAGTCAACGATGATATTGTTGAATCAGGTGCTGCAATGATTTTTATAATAAGAAATGAATCAGGTGCTGCAACGGTTTTTCTAATAAGAAATTAATAAGGAGCCGCAATTTTGGTCTTGTAACACATAAAGCAGCTACATAACATAATCAAATGAGGAATAACCATTCCATGGTCCAGAATACTGATATAAAACCTAAAAGAAAACAAAAGGAGAAAATAATGAAAACCAATAAGGCATTGAGAGAAACTTACCATGCATAACTTGGGTCATCAGATTCGTCACACATTACAAGCCCAAATTCATTTTGGTTTGGGAGACATGAGTCTCCATTAGGCTTTTTCCAGATGGCAGTGTTCCCATCCACTGCAATCAGCTCATAACACAATGCTCTAGCCACTGCCTGGAGATCTGCCCATTCCTTATCTTGTTTAGCCCACTGTACAGGGGGACCAGAGATGACTATGTACCCTCCTGGGCGAAGTAACCGATCAATTTCTACGAAATATGTTGCATCTGCAAAGAAAGTCATGCTTTATAATGAGGACTGATGTAATAACAAACTCAAGTGTACAATAAGGGAGGGCACACGAGAACTTACTATATGCTGTAAAGGGGATCAAACATCGAGAGCAGTGCATCAAGTCAAATGAGAAAGCAGGAAATGGAAGTCTGCGGGTACCAAGCATGGCAACAAATGCTGGTATTCCTCTTTCCAATGCAAATTGTATTTGTGATTTGTGTGAATCTCTTGGAGCGAAGGAGAGGGTTAAAATGTCTTCAGCTAAGAGGTACCCACCAAAGCTGGCAACCTGCAAGGACATTGAGTTATATGGTCTTTGAAAAGGTGCAATTATCAATTAGAGCTCAATAAAACTCGGGATCACAGTTCCTACCCCACATCCCATGTCAAGAGCTGTCCTCAAAACTCCACCAGATATGGGAATAAACTGTTTAAGTTTCTCAATGTATTGTATCGCTCCATCTGGGAACATTGTGCCACCACCAGGAAAAATAAAGTATGGGCCTTCTTTTTTCATCCATCCTTGATGGCCTTTCCTGTCAGCTATCTTATTATGTGGCATGTTGCTATGCCATATCTGCACATAAAAAAGTCATACTTCAAGAATTATCTAAGGCACGGGAATTTAAGTAAGAAAAACTGAAGTCTTTTCATCTCAAAGCAAGAGCTGAAAGGATATTTTGGAAGTATTTCTGAAAGTGCCAGGAAGTATGCTTTTTCAAGTATTTTGGTATAATGACACCAGCAGGATAAATAAGGGTGTTAAGTTCTTGGACTGTATCATAATCACTGAAAAAGGATTTGTAAGTTACACTACAGAGGTTCAATCTCACAGAATGGGATAGAATACAACAGTTGGATGAAGCCTAAAAGTCGTGAACAAAGTTAGTCAGACTAGTTACAAAAGCTAATTACACCACCCAAGTGTATCAATCACATTGTGCAATAGAATTAAATATCGAACTTGCAAATTCAACTATCAGATAAGGGTTCTTGTTCTTTTTGTTTTCTTCTGACAAATCTGTAATCAGACTAATTTCCAGAGTCCAAGTTCCAAAATTTCCATCCTTGGTTAATAATTTTACCAGAAACACAACACAACAAAAAGTCCCCCAACGATTCTAAAAACTATGTTCAATAAAAAAAATTGCATTGATTTAGTGAGACCTTGTTCAAGCTCTCCGGCCACTGGACCGAAATGCGATACCCCTGAGGAGCCGGGATCAAGCACAGCGGCGTCTCCTCCGGCGGCGGACAATGCCTTTCTCTATAGTAATTCATTTCCCTACTGAGCTGACTGTTGCGCCTCGGATCCTCACAAGGCATGTGGTCGACGGCGTCGGCGGGGCACGACTCGATGGTCTGCTGCTGCCCCGCCTCCACCAGCGCTATCAGGCGGCTCCGCTGCCTCGGATCAGCCGTCGACCGGAGCAGCGCTTGCCGCCCCGACGCCGCCAGTGAGTCGCCGAGCGGCGTAAACACAAGGAGGAAGAATACAAGCACGGCGCCGAAGAACGCGGCCGAGACCAGATCCAGGAGGCGCCACTGCCGCGCGTTGCGCTTCGACGATGTGAGGTTCAGCTGCCCCATCTAATTGTCACAAATTCAAGATCTGATCATATACCCATCATATATATATATATATATATATGTATGTATATATAGGTGAAGCAGTGTGAAGTGTGCTGTTTTCAGTGTTGGGGTGTGAAGAATGAACAAATGAGTGCCTTGATGGCTCTTATGTTTTGGGTAGTGTTTAGAAGAAAGTAATGGAACGTGGTGGAGAAAGATTTAGGTAGACTCGCTGTGAGGAACTGTTTCATGAAAGCCTGAATTTTGTGGGTTTGATGGATAGGTGTCTTGTGATGAGAGGCTTTGGCACTTCACTTCAAGCTCTCATATGCTGTTATGAATTTATGATTGCTAGTGGTAACTTTGATCAAGCTTGTTGGACGTTGGATTCAAAGGATGGGAAAGAAAATTATAGAAATAGAAATGTTTTTTTATTGTTTTGTTGTGATAAGAAAATGCAAAGATTAATATATATATATATATATATTGTCTACTTACAAAACAAATCCAAAATAAAGGGAAAATTGGAGTGTATTTGAAACTTGAGGAACGCAAAGAGAAAGAGAGGAAAAAGAAGTGAGAGAAAAATTGTCGAGAAAGTTTTTTTTTTTTCCTCTGTTTTATTATGATGAAAATCATGAACCTGAAAAAAAAAAGTGAGAGAAAAATAACTTTATCCTTTGAAATTCAAAAGAAAGGGAAAATAAAATAGTAAAGTAACTAACAAGAAGAAAGAGGAAACCCTTCCTTTCCTTCCCATATGTCTAGGAAACTGTAAGGTAACTATAATAAAAAAAGGGGGGAAAAAAATAAAAGAAAATTACTTCCCCACCTTTTCTTCCCATTTGTTTTCCCTTTCTTCTTAAACTGGGAAGCAAACAAGTGAAGAAAATTGGTTATTTTCTCTTCCTTCCCCTATCTTTCCTCAAGTTCCAAACAAGCTGTTAGTATCTACAACTAATTTTGGTGATATAGTAAAAACCAAGGTTTAGGCTCCTCAGCATTGGAATAGGACCTCCACCTCTCTTTTTTGGGGCTGGGTTCTACCCTCCTCACAGAGGGTAGAAGACCATAGCTTCATCAGCTTGAAATCATGAATCCATCTTCTCAAATTTCAAAAGGGCAAACCAAATTATTTGTGGCTCAAGTCCTCAGTTCAGCTTCAAAATATTGCCATTCACATCAAAGGCTAAAACAATCACAAACATCTCGAGAAGAAATGCATCTCAGTGCCCAAAGAAAGCTTCCATGGTGATGGCAATAGCATATGTAAATATAAGAAGTATTCTCTAAACAGGATGAATGTCGTCTCTCCTTGCAGCAAAGCTTCAATAAACAACATAAAAATGCAGAGATAAATTTTAAAAAACAAAACCTAAAAACATCAAAAAGAGCAAACTTCATATTGGTTTTATAAACAATATGAACTTTTGCGATCAATCGAGTTTATAAACAGCAACTTCATAAATTTTGGTGATGATTGTGAAAACACATCTGTAAACCCAAAAAGCCAAAACCAGCACGTAGAGCCATTTTTTTTTCATTTTTTTTGGGGGAGGGAAATTTCAATGCTCAAATTGACCACACAATTCTCCTGGCCCAACCTAATCGAGAAAACATAGTTGTTTTAATTTTCTTCCGTCCTAAATTTAAAGTTTCCTTAATGACCTAAGATTGAAATCATGCTTAATAAGGTTCGCTCTCAGTAGCATGGCCCTGACATCCCGATCAAATTCATTGCCAGTCTGTAGAACCCGCTGGAAAGTGGCATTCCTCTGGTCCGCATGTCGTGCATAGAGAATTTTGTTATGGGAGTCAATACGAGCCTGCAGAAATGTGAGACAGTGATTAATAACCCAAAACTCTGCCTGGACTACTGCTAAGGATCAGATCACAGCTGTTTCACCAAGTATATGAGAAATGTTGATCCATTCCCTTTAATTGTGAACTTATTTTCTTTACCAAGCTAAATATCTTAAAGCCAAAAAGAAGAGTCATGAGTCAAAACAATACCTGTATTTGGTTGTCAGTAATTAGAGCTTCAAGCTCTTTCTCAAGCCCTGCAACACTTGTCTTGAAAGCATTAGCCATCATTCGAAGATCAACAGAGACAAATGGGTGAGTATACTGGATGAGGGCTTTGTGACGGATGTCATCATACAGCGACTCAACATGGTCATGCAAATGGATATCAAGCAGAAGGTTTGCTTTGAGATTTCCAAGGTAATCCAGACATGAAGCATAATGGCTGCAGTATAGGGAGAAAAAGTTCAATGAAATATGATGTCCTGGTGTCCTATCAATTGACAGGAGATATTCACGTCTACAGCAAGCATAAGATAAGTAAATATACTTAACGTGATTTACAAGTTTAAATGTTGAAGGATCATCTAGACCATCAATAAGTAACTGAGAAAGAAAGAATAAGGACCAACACATTAAGAAGAGATAAAATACCGTGCTTTGACTAATGAAGATATTTAGATCTAAACAACTCAGCTTCACTCATAAAAGTTATTGTTTTAAGCTCAATCAGAGACCAATGTTAGTTTCCTGTCAAATAAGATGGCAAGAGGTGTGTGGACTGGACCTGCCCAGCCTTAACTAAATTCCAAACAGCCTCTCAAAATTTCTGTGGACAAAAGAACACACTTAAATTCTCCTGATTAGCGTAATAAATTGGATAGGTGTAAGTGAACATTATATAAAGGTCCTGTGACGATGTATAACAGCACTTGGCAAGGTCAAATCCTATTTGTATAGTATTCTCTATGGATGTGAGAAGGAAGTAATGACGCTGTTCATGCAGGAGCTTCCTGGATGAGATGAGTAGTAAACTGGCATTTCATTGGACATCACATGTACCATCAGGAGGAAAGGGAAGGCTTTCACATGATTAATTTTCCTCATTTGGTTTGGAGCCAGAAAAAAATGAGAGAGCTGTAAAAGGTAACATAGGTTAGGCATACAAAACAATTGGGACACTTCTAAGTGAGTGTCGTGTCCCCAACGTGTGCTACTCAGCTAAGAAGCACGGACACTTCTAAGAGGGTGCCGGGTCCCCACCGTGTCGTGTCCTGTATTTTTAAAATTGCCATATCGGTCTGTCCGTGTTGCATGTTGTGTCCATGCTTCTTACACTCAGTTTGTCAGCTCGTACACCAATAAAATTCTCTGAAGAAAACATCCAAATCAATCTTGGAAACTTGATTAACCTACTTCAAACTAACTAGGAAAAAGAACAAGGAACAAAGAGTATTTTTATCATTTCATCTCTCTTAAATGGAATATCAAAAATAAAATTTTACCCTTTTATGTCAATAAAGGGTTGTCCTTCGCAGGGCATCTTTATTATTTCATTAAATCTGTCATGGTTCCATCCATTTTGCAAATTAATCCAAACCATAAGGAGGTTTTGTGTTCACTTTTGAACTACAAGGGGTCATTTGATTTTCGTCCAAACTACAATAGGTAAAGTGTAGTTACCCCTTAAACAAATCATATAAAGTCACATGTCACACAATATTAACAATTTTCATTGCGAAGTGATAGAATGCATGGGACTTAATTTTATAGACGAGTGGAAAGCTCTATGCCTTATTGTTTGTGTAACAAATGCAACTCAATAGTTGGCAAATGGTTATTAGGATGTTAAATTCTAAATGCATAGTATTTAGAAGATCCCTAATCGCGGTGGTCCCGTCGCCGTCCCAATCCCGTTGCAAGTTAATCCCACTCATCCCATCCCACCCCAACCCCCATTTAAAACATCCCATCCTAACCTGATGGGGGCGGTTGCTGACATTGCGGAGCAAATTGCCATCCATACTCAAAACCAAAAAAAAAGCAAGCTGCTTTCCCCAAGTAGAACCAGGTAGCGAGGTGATTCTAATGCATAAATACCTAATCCCTCACCGGTTATCACCTCCAACAAATTTAGGGACCAATAAGTTCTTCCACTCAAGAACCCTTTTGTGAGTGGCAGCACATAGTATTACCATTTTCATACAAATTTAATTTTGCAGGAAAACCACATCTTTCTAACACATCAGAGTGCCACCAAGGCAGCAACATGAACAAACGCTAAAAAAAGGAAGAGATCACATGTAACACCATATCAAGTTACCTTGAATAAAAATCATGAATAAGCTCCCTCACTTCAGGTACTAACTCCAAGAAATTCCGGAAGCTGAGATTGTCTATAACTTTGTTCTGCCAAGTAAAAGTATCCAATAAGGAAGTGATCTCACATTTTCTATCTTGTATCAAGGAACACGAATAAAAGTTCAAAAAAAAAAACAACAAATTAAAATTGCCTTTAGCTCTGTTCTGTCAAAACTTGCAAGTGCACAAAGTCCACCGTATGTGGCAATGTCTTGGGGGGCAATCACTTCTGTGTAGCTGTTCCCCAATTCATGACCTGTTTCCAAGAACTGCAAATATACCAAAGACATTATTGTCCCAAATCAAAATCAGAAGACCAGCTCAATTAAAAGGCAACAGACTGACTTCAAGTTCCTCACATCATTTTTCCAATTTACCCATAACGGCAGAGAGCGAAAGGGCAATTTCATTATTTTACATATATAATTTAGAGTCTGAATTACAGCTATTCGCACTTAGGATTCAATTGACATGATAGGCACCCATCAACTCAGAAAAACAGAAGATAAATTTTATAAACCAAGGCCAGATGGAAGTTTGAGACAAGCTAATTTTAAATCAGCAAATTTTGGGCACTCTATGCTCCTTCAAACTAAAGTTGACTCGTGCTACAAGTGATAAGCAAACAGGAACATGCTTTCCTGAGAGTGGCTCACGCTCAAGCTGAGCTTAAACATTACAGTACACCAACCAGTGTTTAAAGAGCTCAATAATTGACTCAGTTCAGCAACTCAGTGTGGTGGTCTCTGCTGACATCCTTGTTTGTCCAATAACAGTGTCATACGGAACTTTCCTCTATAAATGGCTGATTCAACTAGGACTCTTTGATCACATTTTTCTCCTTTCTTTGCTACTCCTTCATGATGTCTGGTGGTTCTAAGGGAAAACTGAGATGGAGCATTCGGATCATTAGGAAAATACCACAAAAACAACCAAAATACCACAATTGAAATCTGGTATTCAGCTTGTCATTGAAAGTCAAATTTTAAAAGCCTTGACCACAGTTCTGTGCGTGCGTAGGATTTTCAGGGATTTCAATTTCTGACAACATGATCCAGTTCAGCCTCCTGCTCCATCAACTCCCTCACAAGATGATAGAAGTTACAAGAAGTTCTCATTTGTGACCATTCTAATATGTATTTCTGTCACCTAATTATGTGTTGATGGTTAATAATTTGTATGTGCTTGGCCCATTCACGAAGAATACTCTGGCCACATGGGAGTGGTGTGTTAAAGATATAAATAAACTACACCTTTTCCTAACAGTTTATTTTTGTCACTTAATTATGTGCTTGGATGTTATTGTGATCTGACCATATACTACCATATACTTATACTGCCATTTCCACAAGCCCTGAAATGTATACCACAGGCTCCATATTAACTGAAATACAGTTTTCAGACAATTAATAGTATTCTTTTTTCTTTTCTGTTAAATACAAACCTACAACCAAAATACAGCAACAGACACACTGGAAAAAACAGATTACATGACAAACCTTTCGAGCAGCTAGCTTGTACTTTTTAGCTTCCAATAAGCCCAATCCTGCAGCAGCACGCAGTTTTGCAACCGTAATAGACTCCGAGGCATCTGGATTTTGCTCTGCTTTTCCCACATAGCTTGAAACATGTGTGAACTGACCCATCTCAATGCTGACTAATATAGCATTCAAACACATATGAATTATGTGCTTTGATGTTGTGCAATAGTCACGAGTACGAACGTAATTCTTAAATGCATCTCCAAGTGCACCATGAGCATAGTAAAAATCTCCAAAGTCATTGTATCCCATTCTAATGCTTTCTTTTATCAAATTTGTCTGCGAGAAAATGGAAGGACCGTAAGAGTAAGAGAGAGAGAGAGATGACATTTTTTTTATAAATAGCAGAAAAACAAGAAAAATAAAATGGGACTTGTTGACAGTTCGATATGTATTAAAGACAAGTTTGATTCTTTTACATAAGTACACCATCAAGAAAAGTGTCCCCAGGAACCAAATTCAAAGACAGTATTGACATTCAGAAAATTAACAGCTAGAAAAGTTCAATCAGGGCATAATCATTAGTTGTACATGATGTTACATTTAATAGCAAAGAGTGAACTAATCACAATTCAAAATCCAATATTTTTTAGGACCAGATGAGCAACTTGGGTCAAATTAGTCAAGAAGTGAGATGGGTCTATTTGTTACCAAAAGTTGAATTCAAGGCAGGTTTGGGCTAGCAGGGACGAGCAGAAGGCTTCTTTACCAGGATTGTAGTTGGACTAGAAAAAACTTTCTACACATCTTTTTCTTAATTTGTAATCATAAATTATTATAGTTGTTTTGTATACCAAATTATAGGCATTCAGCTTCTTTGTTTTAACCTCAAAACAACATTGCTCACAAGAGGAAGGCTTTGATACTGCTAACTGAGATGGGGAAGGCTGTGGCTGGCAAACTTGACCTTATAAGTCTGCACTTGTATTGTTTTTGTGCTTGGAGATGGTGGGAAAATTCAGTTTTCGCATGATGTGTCATGTAGGGACATTCTTTTATCAGTGGCTTTCTTGGACCTATAGAGCATTATGGCAAACAAGGATGCTTTGGTGGCAGACTACTGGGATTACTCAAATTCAATTTTATCAGATATCCCCTCAAATTCCAAAATAGAACAGGCACCCCTCTTCATTAGACCTATCCAAGCTTGGGAGATAAAAGCCGCACTTGCATTCTTTCAACTCCTTTATGGGCCTGAGATGTGTAGGAATGGAGTTGGCTCGACGGGATAGATACAGGTTAGTGGAAAATTTTCTCTTAAGTCCTCTTATCGTAAATTTTGGGTGAGACGAACAATTAGTCCCATCCAGGAGCATTTGGGAAACTGGTGTGCCAACTAAAGTGGCGGTTTTCGTATGGACCATGTCACTTGATTCCACTCTCACTATCGACAATCTGGTAAAGAGAAGCTACAGATTTGTTAATCGGTGTTGTATGTGTCGCAAGATGGAGGAATTGAATGATTGTCTACAATGGGATCATGCTAAGGAATTTTGGTCATTGCTATTCTCCATTTTTGGAGTTCAGTAGGTCATGCCAGCCTCGGTTCTTCAGCTGCTTAATTGTGGGGAGACAGGTTGCAAGAAAAAAGAGGTACAAGTAAGCTTAGAGATTAGGGCCTTGATGTATCATGTGGTGCTTATGGAAGGAAATCAACAAGCGTACTTTTGATCATTTTTCGGACATTGATACATAGGCTACAGTTGAATTTATTGCATAGTTTCCAAATTGGTAAAAAGGATTTCTGTTTTTGAGTGAATCCTTTTTTGCTCTTGCAGATTCTATAGGAGAGCTCAAACTTTGAGCTGATCTTTTTTCATCTTGTACATGTCTCTTGTACAAAGGTTGCGCCCCTTTAGGCGTTTCTATAGAACATCTTACTTATAAAAATAGATACAACTCTATTCAGAGTATCTTGTTCACAAGATTCATTTACATGACAAAGTCATATACAGGTGTTCAGTTTTAATGAAAACTTCAACTTTGCTTGAAGTTTAAGTGGCAAATGAGAAAATAAACAAAACAAATAAGAAGGAAACTCACAGAAAAAAGTCCCACCACAATGTGTTGGTTATCTCTAGAACTAATGTTCACCAAAAGAGCTAAGACTTAAATAACACATGAACAAAGCATCCACAAAATGATGTAATCTGAAAACAAATTAAGTAAAGTTGAACAATAGTGAAAGAAATTATGTGACTGTTCTCAACTGTGATAGACAGGCCTCAATTCTAAACTTGGGTTGGCTAAATGGATTTTTTTGTCTCCAATTGGCTTTATTCAAAGCCATACCCTTTTAAATCCAACCCTTCGACTGGAAAGTTATTAGATTCTATGTTCATAAGGGGCAACTATAAGTTCAGACTAGTAGAGTTAAGGTTAAGACTCTTAAGTGCAACGTATGCAGAGTTAACAATTGCCCAAACACCTAAAAAACTAATAAGTAATAAACTTTCCACCTACAGAAAGACGCCATAGACATGACATTTCCACTATGTCAGGTTTGCATATGGGGGCTTCACCAAGTTGATACATGTGGGGGAGTAATTGGTGGAAAATTAGCATAGTTTGACAAATTAGTTGAAAAATTAATGGGTCCTCAATTTCCATCCATTAGACGATATATGAAGAAGACTTGAGAATAAGGAAACAATCTACATCTGAAATATTGAAAACTTGTAGTACAAATATTGATAGGAGACAAACCCAGTACAAAGCTATGATTTGCTGGACGCAGAAATCCCTAATAGTCATACTATGGTCAGAAGGCAATTCCACTCAAAACCCTAATAAACCTTTCAACAATATGGGTCTGTACACCCCCTTTCAAATTACATCACTCTACTCATACAAGTTATATATATATATAGGTAGCTAAAGTGAACCGCTAATGGGCAACTGATAAAACAGCATAGCAGAACCGCTAATACGCTGTAAACATTGATGATTGAGCTCATAAGATATATAGACATTATATATACACCAGTTTACTCAAACACAAACACATACATATACATATTTACGCATAAATATACATATGTCCGCAAACTAAGGGACAACAGATACACAACATTGAAAAACAAATTAAAGCATACCCGATAAGCATTGAGTTCATTCTCAAGCTTCTCCTTTCTCTGCTCGGCCCTGCGGTCAACGGCCTCAGTCCAGGCCGGGTCGGGCCCGTAATTGGGGCCCAACCGGCCGTCGATCTTCTGAACAACTTCTCGAAACAACTGGGTGTTCTCGCCCTTCTTGATCTCGTCGTATGCCATTCGCAGGGCCTCCAACTGCATCGAGATGTTGTCGCAGTGGTCAGCGATGAAGAGGAGGCGCGTGATCTTGGTGCGGCCGCTGTATAGGGCGGCGTAGGCCTCGATATCGAGCTGCTCGCCGTTGATGATTGGTCTGTGACGCTGGGCATCGTCGCCGCCGTTGGCGTAGATCTCGTCGATCATCTGTGCCGAAGCTTCGTCCTCGCCTTCCATCGTGGTGCGCTGTGGTATACGGTGCACCCTAACGACGTCGTAGAGTTAGGGTTTTGAGGCCTCTCGTAGTTTCTCCTCTCCTCTCCTCTCCTCTCCTCTCCGACTCAACAGTGCTATGTGATATCAGATGATAGACAGAGGGTCTGCACGTGTGACTGTTTTAATGGGCTTGCACGTGCGATTAACCGGCTTACTGCTTAGGCTGGCATTAACGCCAATCGTGGTGCTAAAGTTAAAAAAAATAAACGTCCCAATGGTGGTTAGTGTGAGCATAAGATGGGGGCCTGGTTCAGTTTGATTAAACCCTATTTTGTTATTAATAGGAAAAATTTTATCTCCCATTTTGTTTCAAATTCATGAAGGGTTAAATTTTTTTTGGTTAGTGTAAACATAAGATGGTGGGCTGGTTCAGTACAGGTTTGATTAAAACCTATTTTGCTATTAATAGAAAAAAAATTATCTCTCATTTTGTTTCAAACTAATGACAGGTTAAATTTTTTTGGTTAGTGTAAACACAAGATGGTGGGCTGGTTCAATACAGATTTAATTAAACCCTATTTTGCTATTAACAAAATTTTTTTTATCTCCCATTCTGTTTCAAACTCATGAAGGGTTAAATTTTTTTTGGTTAGTGTAAACATAAGATGGTGGGCTCATTCAAACCCTATTTTGCTATCAATAGAAAAAAATTTATCTCCCATTCTGTTTCAAACTCATGACAAGTTAAATTTTTTTATTCCGTTCCGGTCCTATTTAAGTTCAAACACTTTTGTGATAGAATAATACCTCTGTGACAGAATTGTTATTAATTCTATTCATTTTACAATTAGGTTCAAACTACAGTAGAGTTATGTGTTTACTTTTGAACCATCGAGTCATTTAATTTTTACTTAAATCATAATGGAGTAAATGTAATTACAGGGTAAATTGTAATTACCACTTTAAATTTCAAGGCAAAATGTTATGCAAAACGAATGAAGCTGTGATATCCAAAAATTGAAAGAATTATCAACACAAGAATGGACCAGTTTTGAACCATAAGAGACCAACTAAACCACTGATTAAGAAGCTGTTTTGGACCCTTCTTGATTTTGCTCAGCATTTGGGGCAGTCCAGTACATCTTCACTGCAATTAGGAGCTTCTCCCTCGCATGGGGACCTCCTTCACTGTCGACCATTCCGCTCTCCCATTGAAGCCCATCCACAATGCTCTTCACGTTCTCTATTACATCCACATCTTCTCGGATGATTACACTGCCTTGGGGCCGCAGTATTCGATCCATTTCTAACAGAATATCTTCCATCTCACATCTGCAACATAATATCATATCAATCCGCCTCGTTTTGGCAACGCTTTCAAAATATTCATTTTCAAAAATATTATCGTTTCTAAAATCCGTTACGTTATAGTTACGGTTTCGGGTTTGATTTCAGTTCCAGTTTCTTTTTTGTGTTGTTAGGAATAAATTTTTTTTAAATAATCTCATTTTTCTTGTTCTCGAACAAACAAAAAGAATAAGATCATAAAAACACTATGTTTTCATCTTCAAATGAAAATGGTTCTGAAAACTCAAAAAATATTTTTTTAACACTTTTTTAGATTCATTTTAAGAGAACAAATTTCGAAACCGGTTTAGAAAACGCACTTTCAACGGAAAAAGTTTTCAGAACAATTTACTTAATACGATTTTGTTGAATTTCAAAAAATGAAAATAACCGTAACCAAACGGATTAAACTGGACAAAACTAATTTTTGGAACTAGTTTATTAAATGCAGTCTCAGTGAGTTTCAAAAAAGAAGGACAACATAAGCAAATGCGGAGAAATCACTAATGTTTAATGATTAGGTGGAAGAAACTGTTGATAAACTCATTTTATCAAAGATGTTTTACCTGTCCTTATAGAGGCTGAAGACTGAATCCGCGTGAATGAAATCATAAGTTCTCGGGTAAGTAGACATGGCCTCGCACCTTCAAAACAAAACAAGACAAAACGAAAGAAGTCGTATTAGCAAAATTGTATAGTGTTGTTTGTTAAATCATCATTTGACCTAAAAATTTAAGTTGTAAAAGTCCCAACAATATATATGAAGTTAAAACTCTTTCACGTGCGACCCTAACTTGCACGTAAAAAGGCAAACAGACCAAATAAAACAAGTGCATGAACAGAGACATAACAGAATGCACAACAGGAAAATACATACTTACTACAAGACTCAAACATAGGACCCCCTAGAACCGGAGTCCTAATACCATATTAAGTCACCAGAGCTTTGGTTCTAGGATATCTTGGGTTCGAGTCTTGTAGCATGCATGTGTTTTTCCGTTGTGCACTCTGTTAAGTCACAAGAGACATAACAGAATGCATAATGAGAAAACACATGCGTGTTATAAGACTCGAACCCAGGACCTCCTGGAACTAGAGCTCTGGTAACCTAATATGGTATCAGAGCTCTGGTTCTAGGAGATTCTGGGTTTGAGTCTTGTAACACACATGTGTTTTCCGTTGTGCACTCTATTATGTCTCTGTTCGTGCACTTATTCTGTTTGGTCTGTTTGTCTCTTCATGTGCAAGCTGGAGTCACATTGTTATTAAGCTAATACCCCCCTCACGTGCGAACCCGACTCGCACGTGAAGAAACAAACATACCATATAGAACAAGTGCACGAATAGAGACATGACAGCGTGCATAACAGGAAAATACATGCGTGCTAAAATATTTAAATCCAGAATCTTCTGAAATTAGAGTTCTGATATAATGTTAAGTCATCACTTGAAAAACTTATAGGTCAAATGATGACTTACCATTGCTAAGAGCATAGAAAGTGAATTTTCTGGAGAAAATGTCCTGAACTGAACCAGTGATTAAAAAAAAAAGCATACCAGTTTTGGTAAGTTCCGATCAATCCACGCTCATAGATGATTCCAAGAGTATTCAGCTTTGCCTCAACGGGCACAACGTTCATAACCCACACCGGATCATCAACCAATGCAGCTGCAAAACCTCCCAAGTAAGAGTTCATATCAAGCAAGTTCCGGTACCGGCCTTTCTCCGCTAGCTGATAGTCCAAAGCCTTGTAATGTGATAATCTCTTCTTCCACAGTTCTGTATCTTTTCCGAAAACCTCTGCTGTGATTCCTTCTAGACTTCCGCTGGTAATCCTCGGAGGGATTGCAGTCAATCTCTCCGGCCACTTTGCTAGCTGCCCGCCAGCAATTTCTTTGATATCAGACACTTCTGGGAGAGGAGTTAAGCAAGTTTCCATCTTGGTATACCTGTAAGCAGAGAGATTAATTATTGAACCACTGCTTCGTTTGGTAGCTGCAGGATGGAAAACCATGATATTTGGTTACGGTTCGAGTTCTGGTTCTGTTTTTCGTATTCTTATAAACAAAAAAAAATTAAAAACTTCACATTTTTCATGTTCTTGAATAAAAAATAAAAAAAATAAAACCATTCAAAACAGCATGGTTTTCACATTATTTTCATTTATGTATGAAAAGAGTTGGAAAACTTACAAAATACCTTTCTAATAGTCCTCAAAACTGGAGTGTTTGTTGAAAATTTTTGTGAAAACAAGCTTCAAAAACCGTGTTATCAAATGCGATCTCTGAAAAAACAATAGTTTGCCAAATAGAATTTCAGAAAATGAAAATAGAAAACAAGCCGTGAGAGAATTCACCCTTTTCCTTTGCTTGCAGACCATAGAGGGTACAAACAGAATATGGAATTCAAAATACAAACATAGTATACAAAAACGTTATCCAACATTACCATGCCTGGTCTGGATCTTGAGCTTGACAGAAGCGCGGTTTCTTGAACACCTTGCGGTTAACTTTACAATGAATGTGATTAGTGGCTTTCTGCCAAATAGCAAGATCATCCTTCTGCACCAATTTCTTCCAGCACAGGGATTTCGCCACGCTCTCAATCACATCCTGTTCGGCTTTCAGATCATCGGCACGTCTCTGCCACCCTTTCCAGTGGTTCTCCCAGTTTACCGGCGGCCCGGACAAAATCCAGTAGCCGCCGGGACGTAAGATCCGATCAACTTCGATTAGGTAAGCACCATCTGCTCAATCAAAATTCAAAGCCCAAGTAGGAATTCAATTCAAACAATGCATTTAAATGGATGATTAATACTGAATTTGAAGGAATTGGGTTTAACCCTGCTGGCCCCAGGGGATGAGGCAGCGAGAGCAATGAGCCATGTCGAAAGCTCTGGAAGGGTAAGGTAAACGAATGGAGGCGAAGACTCCAAGCAATGCTGGAACTCCACGTTCAAGAGCAAATTGAACTTGGGCTACATGGGTGTCTCTTGGTGCAAATGACATTGTCAAGATGTTCCTTGACAGAAGGTATGCTCCCCAACTAGCAACCTGCAAAATTTGAGGGGAAAAAAATGGATTTAACTCTTTAAAAATATATATTTTTCAACTCTTTAAGAAGTTCTAGTCATGCAAACAGAACAAGGATATATAAATTTACAGTTCGTGGGGAAGCCGAAAAATTGTATCAGGCGCAACCATTAATCAAAACTATATTTTTATTTTTATATACACTTGACTTCAATATGTGTATATATATATAAAGTATTATATATAATAATGGGCCATTTACGATTTTTTAAAAGTAGCAATTAAAAAATATTTTTGAAATTATAGGTAGAAATAAAAATTTTAGAATTTGAGAGGGCATTTATAAATTTTTACGGGACAAATTAAAGATTATTTAAAAAATTGGAACTAAAAATATAATTTTTAAGACTTTAAAAGAGGCACCTATCACTCAAAGCACTCAGGAGGAATTTGAGCAATTTAAAGCTTTTAACCCTCCAACTCAATAAAAGTAAGTATGTCATGCCTAAGGGAAAAGAAATTCTCCATCAAAATACCAAGATTGGGCCTTAATGCAATGATAAGAATGCTCACTAATGCAATGATTTAGTTAGAAACACGAAAATAATCATTTCGTGTGCCAAGTAAGACAATGGCATAAATAAATTAATGTATTTTAATATATTATGTTAAGGTTATGGAGGGTAAAATGTAAGCAAAAGCGCTAAAAGGAAAGGATAACATGTAACAAAAGTCAAATTCAGTTGATTATTCACATTACGTTCACATTTCAAAGTGAAGATAAGAGAAGATTGGTGGCTAAATACCATCATTCTAGAAATCTAGTCAGTAGGTCTTTTCTTAATGATGACATTGAATAATTAAAAATTGGACCCGTTTAATAATACTGTCAATTTTTATTTTTTATTGTGTATTTTTTATAATTTAGTAATGAACATTTGTAAGTTATTGTTGTGTCAATAATACTATATTAATATTTTAATAAAATTATTTTTTAATTATTTTTAAAAAATAAAAAATAAAAAAATAAATATTACCAAACGAGCCCTAGCCTTGCTTTGTCTGTTTTCTAAATCAAGAAAACGTCAAAAAAAACCATTGTATTATTTCATGTACCTCGGCAGTATTTTGATTTTAAGAAGGCAAATTATTCTCATAAAGCCAGTACTGCCACGCTGTACAGATGGCTTAATACAAGGACATTGTTTACACAAATGGATAAAAGTTTTCGACTGCCTCACTGTCCACCATAAAATATTCCTGCATGTATATGTAAATATACACATGAAGTAGCATGACCCGCATAGATGTATATATATATATGATATACATTCCAAAAACATTAGCATGTATTAATTGGAATATTATGAAGAATCCAATAAAGACCACGACAATATGCATCCAGAGATAGAGAAATTATTTGGTCATCTTTCAGTATCAAGTGGTTTTCCTATTCTCATAATGTTAACGAGTCCCACTATTAAGTGAGTTGTGACAGAAGAAAACTCACTCCATTATCATAAAAGTAAGAAGGCCAATGTCTATTCTGCACAAGGATCGAATAACCAACATATTGACCCAAAAATAAAAAAGAAAATAAAATTTAAGAGGAATATTTTCCTTTTTTTTTTTGCCCTTTCTTTCAGTTAAACTTGAGAATCATTTTGTCCTGATTGCCCTTGAAGGTTTGCTTAATTATTTACATTTAGTGTATATAAATATATATGTATATCTATATATATTATATCATTCATATTCTTATTCTTGTAGTGAAATGAAAGGAACATGTGAACTTCCATCCAACGCAATCCCCACTTTTATTACCAAACGCAAGCCTCTTTCCAAAACTGAATTATTTCAATTCCGAAAACAGAGAAAGAAGGAAAATTTTCTAAGAAGGATCCGGTTCAACCATGCTATCTGGCCGGAGATAACAATCCAAGGCGTCGTTTGGCTTCCGAGAAAGTTCAAAAGAAAAATCAACAGAAGAAAATTCTGTGCAGTTAGGTGACTTAGGTCTGATATAGCACAACAGCGTTGAATTTTTCATATTTCACAGACTACATATAAAAACCAACGAAGGCATACAACGTAAAAGGTTGAGTAATGCCGTCCCTTGGTTTTTCTCAGCGTCCAAACAGCTGATGAAGTCAATGTCAAAAACCAATAAAGAATTCATTAGAAAAGTCTAAACACAAAGCATCCACACATCACCAAGATGATCCCATACGATCGATATCATCCATTAAGCCGGATGGTCCAAATTCATATACACATTATATATTTATATATATGAATGAATGAGAATTAGATATACATACCCCACAACCGGTATCAATGGCGGTCCGAATAGACCCATCTCTGAGATTGATCAACTTCGCTATCTCATCAATGTACGCATCAGCACCACGAGAGAACATGGTTCCACCACCCGGGAAGGTGAATCGGTCCCCCTCGAATCGGACCCAATTCTGACCAGCCTTCTCCACCGTCAAATGCTTGTGTGGCACGTTCGCGTACCATGCCGACTCACGACTCTCCGGCCACCGGAACGGCGTCCTGTACCCGTACGGCGCCGGAATTCTGCACTTCAACACCTCCTGACTCTCCGGACAGTGTCTCTCTCTGTAAATCAACATATCCCTATCGAATTTCAGCGACCTCTCAACGTCCTCGCACGGGGTGTATTCGGTGTATTTATGGTCGCAGGGTGGGAAGTGTTTCACACGCGCCGCCGTGGAGGGTGGGTGAAGGAGGTCCTCGGCAGCGTGATGGGATGTGAAATCAAGGGGTTTGGGGATGTGGGTTGTGGTGGTGGTGTTGACGGCGGGGTTACTTGATGGGTTGCATTGGAGCTTTGGGGGGCCGGAGGTGGCGCCGCCGTGTTGCCAAATTCCGATGAGGTAGAAGATGGAACAGAGGATGGTGGTCCCGACCATGTAGTAGAGCTTGACTTTCTTTGTTTTGAAGGTAGCGTAGTGTGGTAGGTTCGAAAAAGTTGCCATTGAGAAACTACCAGAGAGAGAAAGAGAGATGGTGGTGTTTTCGTCGATGTTTTGGTTTGGTTGCTATGGTCATCTGTCTTAGAAATCTGTCTAGAGAGAGAGAGAGAGAAGAGAGAGAGAGGAGTTGTCAGGGTGACGACTGAACGATCTATAATATGAAGTTGTTGAGGGTTTATATGGGGTTTGAGCTTTTGAGGGAAGGGGTAGTCCACTCCACACGTGTGGACTGCGCGAGAAGCGCGTACGTATGTTTTATGCCGCTTTGATCTGATGTTTGTCCTTCCAAATGCCAAAATATAGGGTAATGCCACAAAAAATATATATATATATATATATATAATTTTTATTAAAATGATATAATTGAATAATAATTATTTATTTAAAAACAAATTATCCATGATATGGCTCTTAGGCTCTGTTTGTTAGAGAGTTTAAATTTAACTTTTTTTGTTTATAAGTAAAAAAATATATATATTTTTTATAGTTTTTTGCTTTTATAAGCTAAGATAATTAAAAAAGGGAAAAAAATTTAGCCTTCTTTGCTTACACCAAAAAAGTCAAGCCGAAAGAGCATGAAAAAATTTATACCAAACGGACTATTAATTATAAAAATACCACTAGCACATCATTCTGATGTTGATTTCTGTATAAATTTTCTGTCAGAATAGGATTTTTCAAAATATATAGTTTGCCTTGTATAGCTCTTTGATCTACTTTCTCAAGTTAGTATAGGGTCATTATCAACATGAACCATTTAAATTTTATGCATTATATAAATGATGACTAGTCACAAAAAAAACATGGAGAGGAATTGAACTAGAGACCCTATACTTAGCATGTAAGCCATACTATTGAACAAACTCCTATGATTTTCAGCTTGCTCGTTCTTCTTTCAATATTCACCATAACCCAAAATTAGAAATTACACCCACTATGATTTTCCCTTTTATCATTGTAGTGGTTCTATATAAATACACAAATACTTAAAATATAATAGTCACATGTAATAATTTTTTTAAGGGTTGGGAGTCAAGATTCTTTACATAACTTGTGTGCGTATATCAATGTAATGAAAGTAGCATCATGCAATAAAAGTAGCATTACCCTTCCCTACCTTGAATTGAAATAAGGCATTTAATGCCAGATTTGTAGCATGACCAATAAATGATTTTTTTTTATACCAAAGTTAACTTTGTAGTAGTAAAGATTAGGGTTCACTAAGCATATACTTTCATTCTAGATATTGCAATTAGTATATCTAAGCGGCTAAGCCACAAAGGTTTTTTGGCAGCGTCTTCAGAATCCCAAATCATACTCTCTAAGGTTGTTTTCTCAAATTACCTTTAGCCCTTCCTAAGGCCCATATCTAACTTCAAAGCTGGTTGCTTCTCATATTGCACACCCTCCATCCTCACTTCCCTCCTCATCCTTGCAAACTAGATCGTTACTAAGAATGCAAAAAAGAAAATGTCATTCTTCTAAAAAAATTATATAGAAGATCTTATTACGAGCTCTGTGATGAGTTGTGTTTTAAAATAAAAAATTTGCATTCAATCACATTATTTTATACAGAAAATAAATTTTCTGATTGTATAGCATTAATCATATAAAAATAATTTCATACTAACTAGATCATTCATCAAATGATGGAATAATAAATGACAAATCATTTGTCATTTTCATGTATGACAAAGTATCTTCCTTATTCAAAGAATAAAGGTTTACCGCCGTGTAATTAAAAGTGATAGATTATGAATTAGTTGTTTATTTCTAATCAATTGTATTGAAGAATGTTATAGTTTCATAGTTACCAATCATATAATATAAGAATGCCATTAAAAAAAATTTTTTCTTCATGTGCATATATATATAGTTTGTGGCAAGTTTATGATATAAAAGCACTCAAACCCAATTTCTTCTTTTTTTTGTTTAAATTTCAGAGAGTCGGCCATGGAAGATGTGTCCTCATGAACAAGTCTGTATCTTTATCACCCAGCAAGAAGCAACATGTGGTTGCACACAAAGTACAAACCAACATTGCAGTTGCAGGTAATCTCTGAACTCCTAAGCCATCTGATCAAAGCTGGGAAGCTGCAACTTTGTTGACCTAAGAGCATTGATCAGCATTGATTAGTCCACGGTCTTACCATTAAAATAAATATAAACAATCATTTATATATGTTTATACACATTCTATGTATCAATATTAAAAGGGTCACCAGTCTTCATTTTCTCTGGGGGGGTTATGATTTGCTATATGGGGTGGTTTTGAACTGGGGTCCCATTTTAGGTCAGGTGGGTCCTATCTAGGTAGGGTGGTGAAACCATGGAAGTGGTTGGTTTTATAACTGACTACTACTAAAATGGGTGAGCTTTGACTTCACAAATTTTTTAAGTGGGAATTAATTGGGAACCAACCTAGTGAAATAGGTATATGCAAAACCACTACCTTCATAGTTCATACTATGCAATATTATGGTGCATGAGTGTCCCGCTACCGCATGGTTTAAAAAGAGTCGGATATACTTAGTCTTATTTTCTCATTAAATAAGTTGTTATAATCAACACATTGCCAACCTTTTTCTTTTTTGGGATATTTTACAAGAAAAAAACATATTTGCTTAAACGAGTAAAATAATGACAGTCACATATGTGTAATTTTCACCATTAAGTAGATTTATACACAGGCGAAATTTATCGTGAATGCTAAATTCGTTATGAAAGTCACATCATGTGATGATCATTTGAAATAAATAATAAGGTCTACTTGCATATGTAGTGCGTGTTAAGTTAATGCTGGAAGTGGCGTACAGTGCTGCCATCCATCACAGTTTTAGAAGGTGAGGAGATGAGATGTCAAGAGGCCACCATGATCATGCCACCTCTGTAGGAGACATCTTAAACAACTATACAGTACAGTCGAGACATAAGAAAATTTGAATACATATATATATAATCTCCAATACCAATGTAATATTTCATATGGACACAGCATAGAATCATTTATACTAGGGGCTTTTGCTTTCTATAGAGACAACATGGGAGTATTCTTTGATCTGTCTTAATTATTTGTCAGTTACTAGCTAGTAGATTGGATTGGTTTTTACAGTGTTGAAGGCTGCCTTAAGTACTAAATAACTTCAAATACACAAAGCCATCTGGGGAAGATGCTATTATCTCTTTCTTTGTGGGCTAGAGGTTCATACCCGTTGTTTTTCCATAGGAAGCGAGCTAAGAAGCAATGTGGTTCAACATCTACATAACAAGATAACTCAAATTTTTAAAAACATTTTAGATATACAAATGGTTAAAATGACTTAGATTAATTTTACATTTAATCCTATATACGGTCATTATAAATTTTTCACCTTTAACTTTTTGCCTAGAGTTATCAAAGTCAAACTGGATTTATTATTTACTATTAATTATTATGAGAGTATTGTAAGCACGTATAATCTCTGATTATTACAAATGAAAAATCCCATTATTCAAGGGGATGGTCACATGGGAGTCTTGGGATGAAGAAGGCATACTCCCCCAAATAATATGTAATCATGGGAAAGAATTTGGAATCCTATTAATCAATCGATCGAGGTAGTTTGGTTAAGTAACCAATGTAGGTAATTGACAATGACTAATTCAGTACATAGAGAACTTTGAAATAACATAGGAAAGAGCAAGTCTACAATGAGGTCGACTTCAAGGTACTTCTCGCAAGATGGCCTTTTTTGACAATTGGTGCATGTGCCACATCATCATTTTTAGCTTAATTAAGAATATTCTACCAGAAAAAAATAGAAAGAAAGCATAAAAAAAAAAAAAAACCTACAGGCATTGATAAAAAAAACCCAAATGAAAATATGAATTAATTTGGTCAAATGAATGAAAAAGTAAGCAAGGTGTTTCAATTTGTGTGCAAAGTCGAGCTTGAAAATAAGGACTCATGCATAGTTATGTGAGGTTAGCCTCACGATAGCTTTCCCCAATGAAAAATGGTGTGCTTCGTTTAAGTCCTATGACTTCTAAAGATTATTCAAATACAAAAAGCATAAAGATTATTATATTTTTAGTTAGCTTAGAAAAATGAATGAGTCATATCTAACATTTTCTCTATGGTAGTTAATCATTTATTTATTTATGGTGAATGTGTCTCATTTTGACTACGTAAAGTTCTCAAAGCGGGCCTGCCAAAAGAAACAAAGACCTTGACTTCTCAAGAAGAAGATAAAATTTTATATTATTCAATTTGATAAGTAAATTTCATAATTAGTAGCATTTGAAAATTAGAAGAATTCATAATTCTTTGAAGACTATGAGCTAAACCAACCTTCAGTGTACATGAATTATTTGTATATATTGTTTTCTATAGTATTATAAGGAATTATGAACAAAAATTTCAATTTTGATGTCCAAACTAGATTAAAAATTATCACATCTAACAGTCACACGATCACACTCTTGTGACGTGCATTGCAATTTGAGTATTTATGAAAACATATAGAACCCACTCAGGATACTATTGTCACAGGAAATAATTTATTGGACTTAGTAGCCCAATCTCAGAAAACCACTCAGCCCGAAAATTCAGCCCGGTGAGACGAGACTAGTTTGCATAACTAGGATTTATGAAGTATGAACAAAAAGGACAACAATTTCTAATTTTTGCTTCCTGGACTTGACAGCCTAATTGGCTCTTGCACCCATTCTTTTCTTGTTTTAATATGAGCTCTCTCTCTCTCTCTCTCTCTCTCTCTCATATATATATATATAGCATAAATATTATATATTTGAGAGGAGGAGTCAATTTCTTTATATTTCTCTTTCTTACTTTTTTTTTTTGCTTCCTCACAACTGTGGGTTAATTTGTTTGATGGGATGCAACACATTACATGGTACTGTCATGCAGTGTTTTTTAAAGAAAAATGAGCTCTTTTCAATAATTATGGAAATTATCATTATGTGATATTGTTATGTAGAGATACAAAGTTATCTCTCTGATTAAACCTCCTACCTAACAAAACAGTTGAATGAAACATAAAAGGACTAAAGCATTAAGACCAAACTAATAGATTTAGGGTTCGTTTGGCGAAACTTCTTACAGCAGAAAGTCCTTCGTCAAAAAGGACTTTGTAAGAAGGACTTCAAAAAAAAAAACTTTCAAGAGAAAATAAACGTTTGGTAAATATTTATTTTAGAAGTATTTTAAAATCAAAAGTACTTTCACTATGCAAATGTTTGTTTGGTGACAACATTCTGAGAATGTCAAACTGATTTTAACTAACAATATTGTTAGTCAGCTTTATCATTTGCGTACAATATTTTTCTTTATAAAATTTAATTAAAAATAGAAGAATTGCAAAGAAATTGAAAGCAAAAAGTAATTGTATGCAAATTTGACTCAAAATGTGTATTAATTGCTATATATTAAAATATATATTTCTATTAAAATATAAGAATTGGAAAGAAATTGAAAGCAAAAGTGATTGTATGCAAATTTGACTCAAAAAGTATATTAGTTGCTATATATTAAACTATATATATTGATGTACATGTCGAATATATTGTTTTTATTTTTTTATAGTTAATAAGGCACTAGTTATTTTAATTTTTGTTTATCTTTTGAGAACATAGAGCAGGCACTAGATATATAGGCAGAGAATGAACAAAATAATATACATATATATAGATACAGGTATAAAGCAGGTCTGCACATTAGGAGTTCTTCTAAGAGATTCTTTAATTTACCATAAATAATTATACAATCAGTAATATATCTTATACAAATTAAAGTAGCGTTTGGCGGGGCTTTTCAAAGGACTTTCAAACTATAAAAGTCCTCCTAAAGAAATTCCTTTGAAAAGCACCACCACCAAACGCTAACTCAATTGAATGGATAATGATCCAGAAATCTCTCTCCCCATGCAAATATATATCTATATATATATATATGTATATGCATATATTGCTGATTGTGTGGCATGTGTTGGTGATGAGTATAAAGTGCCACTTGTGGCCTAGAAGTTTTGCTGACTCATCTCCACATGTTTTATTAATTATGAACCTATGATTCATTGTCAGATAGTTACGCGCACTTATATAAGTGAAGAATAAATTGTGTAATAAAAAAAATAATGCAAAAGCTATAACCTAACATATCCTACTTGTATTTAGAGCTAGTTTGATATAACTTTTTCGTTTAATTTTTTGAAGTTTATAAATAAAAATTTAAAAAAATTATTTTTTCCTTATCTTTAGTTAAACAAAGTTAAAAAAGCAAAAAAAAAAAAAGTTAATTTTTTTATTTATAAGCTTAAAAAGAAGTTTGACAAAAAATTTGTATCAAATGAAACCCTAAGCTACTCTTAGCCTTACTCTCTTCCCTTTATATTATTTAAGATTAAAAAAATGTATTAATAAAAAAAACTCACTCTTTTTTCAGTGAAAGAAAACGTGAATGTTGAAAAAGAAAGAATGGCTATATCATGTTTTGTACAAGAAACCTGTGTGAATATGGCTTTTAAATATTTTTAAATATCTAATTCGGTTGGATTACATGTTTATATCGTGTAAAAATAATTTAGTATTAAATAATACTTTATATGAACAATGCCAAAATTTTGAAAGATAATAGATCGTAAATAAATATATATTTTTATATTTATAAAATATTAATAGTGATAAATTCGATACGGTCTCCGATAATATATCAGTGCTAGTGCATACCATACTAATAGTGAAAATGATAAGCCAACCGATGCGATATTGATGTGTCGATGATCAAAGCCTTTTTGTTTGGATAAGGGTCTTTATTGTGTCAATTTCAGTGGACAACAACAAGGTTCTAGGCCTCAAGTAATTGGTGATTTTGTCTAAAGCATATAGTTCAGACAAACATGAAAGGGATGCACTATGATCACAACTTGTAGATGTTGGAGCTTTTTTTTTTTGTTTTTGGGTGGGGGAGGGGGCAATTACTCTAGAACTTATGTAAACAACTATTTTTTTGCCCACTGCTCTGATAAGTAGTTTTTTTTTTTTTTTTTTATATAACTACTCTGATGATAAGTTGGATACAAGTATTCAGGAGTAGAGCTAAGGAAGGCCTAGAGGAGCAGCCGGCCCTCTCAAATTTTCATGACTTCTGTTTTCACTTACAGCCTGTTTCAAATTTGGGGGAGGGAGGGGGATCAGAGAAATGAAAGGGAGGGAAATAAAAAATAAATAAAAACTATTTCTCCTTCGTTGTTTGAATTTGTAAAGAAATGAGAGAAAAGTAAAAGAAAAAAAGAGAGAAAAGGGAGAGAGTGATTTAAAATTTTTTTTTCCTTTTTCCTTTCCTTTTCCCACTTAGGTAGAATCAAATGGAGAAAGAAAAACAAACAGTGATTTTCCTTTCTCTTCCATTTCCTTCACTTTCTCAAGTTCCAAACAAGCTGTTATAGTTTTAAAAATCTTTCTCACGTCACTTTAAAAATTTATAAATGCTCCCTTAAATAGTTAAAAACTATTTTTTTATATCCAGTTCTAGAAATATTTCTTAATTTGTCTCGAATAATTTATAAATATTACCTTTAAATAGTTATTTTTCTTTGAAGATCCATTTATATATTAGATATAAATTTATGCATATGATGAGTAATGTTATACATGCATAAAATTTATTCAAAATTTATATGCAAAGTGCTGATGATTGAATCTAAGACTTTCACTTTCAAACTAAATACCCATAATAATGACTTTTAATTATAAAAATGTCATCGCCATATCATTTGGTGCATATTTTGTGCAATCATTTTTTTAAAAAAATAACTTTTTTCATACATTACACATATGTATATGAAAGTCAAGTAACCTATGGTTAACTAGATAAAAAAAAATTAAATTGTGATTAATAGTTATCCCAAGATGAATTTGAAAAAGAGAAAAATGAATTGGAATTTCATTTAATGTGTCAATAATGTTGAATGGATTAGATTTAAAGAATAGACATTAAGTTTCATTTAATGGGTCATTATGTTCAATGGATGAGATTGAAATAATAAGGATTAAGTTTCGTTCATATGTAGAAAGATTACCAATTTCTTTTCGATCCCCTTTTTCTTCTTCTTCTTTTCGGGATTTAAGGCACTTTCATAAGTTGTATAATTTAAGGGGGTTACGGCTCTTATCATGAAACACGTGGCACGATTACTGTGATCATCATATTTGGATATACTAGGCAACTTGTATTTTACTTTTAAACTATCTAAGCCCAGTGGTATTTCATTGAGAAGCGCTTCCTACTCTTTCTCAAAGCGCGTGAGCACACTTTCTTTCCCTATTTATTATAATTTTTTTTTGTCCTTCATAGCATGGTGGGAACTTAGGAAAGAAAAGCGAAAGGAAGGGAAAGATAAACGAAAAGAAAGGAATGGAAAGAGAAAAGTAAAAAAAAATGTGTTTTTTCCTTCTCTTATTTAGTTTTGTAAAGAACATGAAAAGAAAGTATTAAGAAATAAGAGAAAAAAAATGAGTAGAATCAAACAAGGAAAAAATATACATAATAACATTTTCTTATTTCATTTTCCAAGTTCCTAACCAGTTGCAAATTTTAGGTTGGTAAAGAATAATTCTATATTTGTACATATTAACGGGGTGTTTGAATAGGTATCTTATAAGTTATAAATTAGTTTTAAAAAATTATTTTGTGAAAAATAGTGGTTGATATAAGCAGCCTTTTAAACTATTTTTAATTATTCAACCAAACACAATTTAAAAAAGTTATAAGCTACTGAATAAATTGAGATCCAAACACCTCTTAAAATTAGGTGAAGATAGGCATTGCTAAAGTTAAGTTTCAGCAGGCGGAGTTAAAGAACAAAATGAGAATTTTGTTACTTATAATGAAAACATTCTTCGTGGTGATGCATTTTTTTTCCTTTGTTTTCCTCCCAATTTTCTTTTCTGGCAAACATAGTCTGATTGTTATATTCATAACCTTCTCAGTAATATCTTGGGACCAACATATACAAGGTGAAAAGATGTATAAATGCATTATGTATTCAGTTATTACTGTAATATAATTGAAAAATAAGAGGTGCTACTTCTTTAAATTGAATATTTAGAAAATGACAGTGTGGCCTCAAAGAGATCTGCTTTGCTCTTCCTCAATGAATCACCTGATAAGAGCACTCTCGGAGCGTGGCTCTACGCTCCAAAATAGCGCGTGACAACAACATCTAATGTCCATGTTGTAGCGGATAAGAACCCATCTCTTCCACCTCAGAGTTCGAAACGAAAACGAAACGAAACGAAACGAAACGAAATGTAGAAGACGACAGACCAGCAACTGGCGAGTTGAGACAACCGTCCTATTTCTCTCTCTCCTACTGTCTTTCTCTCTCTAAAAATGGCGGAGCAGCGTACGTGGGTGTGACGTGTCCATATACGAGCTGACACAGGCCCCATCGCCAACCGGCCAACCCCTCTCTCTATACGTATATATGTATGTCACTCTCTCTCTTTAGAAGTCCGGATACTCATCTCCACCATTACTCAGGCTCTCATGGGCGCTACTACCTCTTCGTGTGTTCCCTCTGAGTCCAACGGGTACGCCAACTCACCATTGAAGCCGAAGCTTGGGGACATACCTGAAAGCTGCATCGCTCTGGTCCTAACCCACTTGGACCCGCCGGAGATCTGCAAGTTGGCCACACTGAATCAGGCCTTTCGTGGCGCTTCGTCGGCCGATTTCATCTGGGAGACCAAATTGCCCTCGAGTTATCTGTACATCGTCGAGAAATTGGAGGACGAGAAGGTGGGCGGTTTGGGGAAGAAAGATTTGTATGCGAGGCTTTGTCGACCCAATCCCTTCGATGGTGGTACCAAGGTCTGGTTTTCTCTCTCTCTGTCTCTAGAATGCGTGTTTGTGTGGGTTTCAATTCCGTTGATGGGTTTGGGAATTTTGTGGTTTTACAGGAAATTTGGCTCGATAAGAGTACGGGTGGAGTTTGTTTATCGATTTCTTCCAAGGCTTTGACGATTACGGGGATCGATGATCGGAGATACTGGAATCACATTCCGACCGAGGAATCTAGGTTAAATTCTAATTGCTATATACACATCTATATATCCACATATGGACGCATTTTTGTTCCTTCTTAAAGATTCGTGCTTTTCCTGATTAGCAGAATTAAGCTTTGGTTTTAATTAGGGTTCTAATTGGGTGATCTCTCACACATAGAAATAGTTCCATTTAACTCACTTTTTTGATAGAATGATGGTGATTATATAGCCAAGTTTGTCATATATTGATATGTTTGAGCCCTGCAATCTGATACTGATATGCTGAAAGAAGTATAGAATTATGTGGCGAAAGACGATATGATTTTGCAAACAAAATGGTAGATTTAATGATTTAATAATATCTAATCACTAAAATAAGGCAGAGGATGTCGAATGGCGAGAAAGATTATATAATCTACATTGGAAGGCTATGACTATCAAAAGTAGTTTTTGTTGAAGAAGTTTGTGATATCTAATTATCATGAAATCTGTCAGAATTGTTGTAAATTTTGGCGATTTGCATATGAAATTACGGATACAAGCACAGGCACTTGGTGTTAATAACAGAAATTGTAATATTTTGATGTTCTAAACTCTTTGTGTCGGAACTGATCCTTCATCTTTCTTTTTTTTTTTTTTTTTGGCTTCTTTTTCTTTTTCTCAATGTCTTATTGATTCTTTTTTCTAATTAGTTAGTTATGTTATCTTCGAATTGATTTATGGAGTTTCCATTCCTCATTCTCCTGTGTAGTATTGCTAGATTGGCTATTTTAATAGAAATTTAGCAGCTTATAACAGCCAGTGACATAGACAAGTCATTGTATTATCTCCACCATATTGTGTTGTTTTTCTTTTACTTATTTTTTTGCTAATTTAAGATCTTAGTTCCTCAAAAATTACATTAATGTGGCGGTACCAACTGATTGACTTCTTGTACCTTTAATTTGCATGCAGATTCCAGACGATAGCATATCTTCAACAAATCTGGTGGTTTGAAGTAGCTGGAGAGTTGGAGTTCCAATTTCCAGTAGGGACTTATAGTCTGTTCTTTAGACTCCAGCTTGGAAGGGCCGGTAAGAGACTGGGCCGTCGGGTTTGTAATCCTGAGCACATCCATGGCTGGGATATAAAACCGGTACAATTACAGTTGATGACATCGGATGGACAACATGCTGTATCCCGGCGTTTTTTGGATAATCCGGGGAATTGGGTTCATTACCATGCGGGCGATTTTGTTGTTGAACAGCCCAACGAGTCAACAAAGATCAAATTTTCTTTGATGCAGATCGATTGCACTCATACTAAAGGTGGTCTCTGCTTAGATTCTGTTCTTATATGCCCCAGTAGTTTAGGAAAGAGCTTAGATCTTTATTGTAGGTAGTGAGAACTGTAAATATCGTAGTGAATGCATGTCAGCCTCTAGAGCATATAAATTAGAGTGTAGGTTGGTTTTTCAGGGTCCATCATGTTTATAGTCGTGTGAAGCAATCTGTATTGTTGTTTGTGTCTTTTTTTGATTTTTTTTTTCATTTTCAAGTTTTGTTTTGCGAGATGCTTCTTGTACAGAATTTTCCAGAAATGACGCAATTTGGTTTTTGATTTGTGGAAGACTGCTCTCTCCATGCTGCACTTCCCAACCATCTTTCTACTCTAAGCTTCTGTTTTTGCCTTTCCCTGCAACTGATGCTCATGGTTTTGTGAAGGGAATACTTTGCAGAGCCAACACTTGCCCCTATGGTCAGGAATTGGAACAATATCTCTTTGCTGGCGCAGTGAATGAGGTTGCTTCCTGTTCTCTGGTTCAATGTGAAAGTAGACTTGTAGTTCTCTTTGCTAGCAACATGGGAAATTGAGGCCCATTTAGGTTGAGAGACCAATACGATACTACCTAATTAAACATTCATTGAACTACAGGGGAGGGCCAGTGTTTTACTGGCCATCGTGTTAAGCATCAAAAGTTCGGTCTCTCCTCATGTTTCTTTGTGCCTAACTATCATTCTTGCAGTTTACATGGTTTGTGGAGATAATAACTAGGTATAAATTCGAGGAAATAGTTGGTGGAAAGTCTTTATACCCTGTAGCAAAAAAAATTTGGGGGAATAATCGGTCAAAATCTCAACACCTCTGTTGCACAAAAAGAAAAACCATTCATTGTATCCTCCTGAGTTGTGACTTGTTTCGAGGATACTGATGAAAGGGACTGGATTTCGGTGGGTGTACCAGGGAGTCCAATGCCATCTAATGATGTTGGTGAAAGGTGAGCGAGTGGGATTTGGGGAAGATTTTTAGCCTTGGAATTATGGGAACAGACAGATGGGTGGTGAGCTGGAAGGATGTTGACCCTGATGTGAGTTAACAGTTTCATTCCAAGCTAGTTTTTTTCATGACTGGCATACATGGTTGGCAAATGAGTGTTTCTTCTTGTTGTTACAACTACAATAACCAGCTATGGTGTGTGTGTCTGCCTATATCTATTAAGTGATTGCAGCTTTATTCATTTGCAAAATGGAATGGGGTTATAAAGACCAGTACAGCGCATAAGCACTCCATGCATGTCCTTTCCTTCTCATAGGTGGGGTATTTCTTACACTCCCCTCTGGTCAATGAACTCACTGTCACACTGAGAAAGTTGTTTTTGTGGGTTTGGCTCTATCAATTTATATCGGTTTTATATTAAAATTTATTTCTTGTTTATATAACGCAAAGTCATTTGTGTTTAATTAAATTTTTAGTCAACTAATTCAAACTCTTTAATTTTTAGAACGTGTCAATTTCGAAGAGAATCCGTGGAATGCATTTGTTGCTTTCAATTTCCGTTTGGTTCTCAACCTTGCCCTGCTTTTGCAATTCTGGAACCCCACTCTGTTCTGGTCAAGATAAGCCAGGAAAAGAAAACACCATTGGTTATATTTTCATCTGAAACACTTTTAGCAACTCAGATAACCCATTTTCCCATCCGATGGAGTTTCAAAACTGGTTTACCAAATGCACTCTCAACAAAAGTATCTTTCGAAACTAATTGGCCAAACACAAGTTTTGCAAACACAATTTTCACGGACATCAGAAAGCGAAATCACACAAAAAAAGAACCGAAATTGTACCCGTAACCAAATGGATAGAATTGTAGTTTCAGACAAATTAGGTAATAATTGGGCCAAAGGTCTTGAGAACATCTTTAAAGAGTTAACAGTACTTAAGAAATTTTAAATGTAAGACCATAAATAACGTGAAGAGAGTAGACTCTTAAACCACAAGCCTGTACCAATTGATTTTGGTATAGTCAATCACTTTTCAAGCATGGTTTAACCATAAATATAATTGTTCAACTAATTAAAAAAGCTTGAGCATGGCCCAGTGGTCAACTGGGCCTTAGATTAAGCGTGAAGTCACAAATTTGATTCATGTCCCATTTGGTATAGGTTTTTTAGTTTTTTTTTTTTTTTTTGCTTTTTCTACTTGTCTTAGCTAATAAAGATAAAAAAATTAAAAACTATTAAATTTAAGTTCTACCAAACTGGGTACCATATGTTTTCTTTAGTCTACCATCATTCATACAAGAGGTAATCATACTTTACCTTGTGATTTGAGTTAAAATTAGTGACCCATTATGGTTTAAAAGTGAACACATAACTCCCTGTTATTTAAACTTATCTGTAAAATTCATAAAAATGGTTAAATTTAATAAAAATTCTATCAAATGAGTATTTTTATTATTTATATCTCTAAATTAGAACATCAAAAAGATGATTTAGTAAAATAATAAAAAAAAACTCTCGAAATACAACTCTTTATTTTTACATAAAAGGGCCAAATTATTTTTTCATATTCTAATTTAAAGATATTAAATGACAAAATACTCTTGTGACAAAATTTTCATCAAATCTAATAGTTTTCATCTATTTTGAAAATAAATTCAAATTATATAGGGTTATGTGTTTATTTTTAAACTATAAAGGTCATCTGATTTTGACTTTAGTCAATAAAGTGTAATTATTGTTTCATATAAATTATAATACATGAATTTTCATGGATGGTGTTAACTCGATGGAGTATTTAGTTCAACTATTAGATAACTTGTACCAAAAAAACAAAAGATCCCTAAGAAAAAACTAATCCAAACAAGGTTGTACTCCAACAAATGAAGGGTATGATCAGAGAAGAGCTCTTGACGAGCGCACACAGGAGCGTACACGCCTTAGCGCTGCTCATTCCAATCTTACGTCAATAATAAGAACAAAATAGAAAAATTCAGACAAAAGATGTCATAAATTCCATTACCATCATCACAAGCTTTTGCACACCTCAGTGTCTGTTGATGCGACTTAGGGAAGAAGAAGAAGTTACCGGTGGTGGTGGGCTTCTCTCTAGGGTTTTGTTCGACACGTCGCTTCTTCACATACAGCCAACCTTTCTTCAACAACAAAGCTAGAAAACTCCGTACCTTTTTCTTCACTGTTACTTCCCTTTTTGCAAATCTCTCTCTCTTCCCGATCTTTTTTGCTTTCTTACCCCTTTTTTTGGGTTTCTGAAAATGTGGTAATACATATATGCGTTAATTTCTTCAATGTTGCATGTCGATTCTACTTCAATCGCCGAATTTTGATAAAAAAAATTTCAATTACTTTTTTGTTTTTTTGGTGTATCTGCATTTCGTTCTTGGAATTCGATTACAAGTCCTTCTTTTTCAAGCTTTTGTTTCATATTTATCGAATCAATTCCCAGACAAACATATAGACGTTGTACTCTTGTCCATATAGGTGTATATATATTAAATTTGGTTTGAACTTTGCATGCTATTACTTTTGATCACTTGTGTTACGTCCGTGCATTAGGGTTTTAATCTGCTGTACTGCTTTCATGGGGAATTTGTAATTTATGTCCAGTTCAATGACATCATGGATGATGAGAATTTGATCAGAGACATCAAATTCTGTTTGTGTCTATGTGATTTTTATTTGGAAATATGCTTATTATTTCTGAATTTTCTGTTTTATGTCTCTGTTTATGCTCTAATTTTGCAATGACAACGTAATATCATGTTTGGAGGTTTGAAAATTTTTCTGTGTTTTAATTTTGATTGTGATTCTGGCTGGTCATGGTAGATGGAGACTCGTATTGATTTCTTGCAATGGCTTCAAATGGACATGGCCGTGAAGATTCTCAGTGCTCTGGATGATCCATCTGATCTCGTCCGTGCTAGTGCTGTGTCACCCTTATGGCGCCATTTTGGTGAGTGCAACGTTCTAATTATTGTGTATATTTCGTTTATAATGGTCTAATGCCCATATATTTGTTTCCATGCATGTTTTTGTTTCTCCTGCACATGGTTTTATTCTGACGGTTCGATGTTTCGTGATGAAGACTTATTGTTCTTGTGTCGTTTTCTGACTCGTGTTTCCATTTCTGCTTTTGCATTATTATCCAGTTCATCAAAGCTGATCTTGAATGGTTGCTGGTATGGTATCTTATTTTTGGTTCTACCACGTCATTTTTGCTGCAGAAATTTGGATTGAGGAATCAATCATGAATAGTGGCTGGTCGTATAGTTTCTTGTGCTTGATTCTCCTTGTCAATCTTGCTGTTGATAGGGTGCATCATAAATGTGTAGTCTCGGATAATTTTCTCCATTTCCATTCATATGTGTCCTGATTACCATTAATTTAGTCTTCTCTGGCGTTTAGGTTTCATCATGTTGACAAGTTTGGTTGTGATGATAAATGTCCTGATATGTTGCACTCGCATACTTTATAAGCTAACCACTTGTTTACAATGAAGCGTCTGCAGGAGTGGAGCTTGAATTTTCACTAATTGAGGTCAGTCAACAATTAACCCCATAGAAGAATAACCAATTGATTGCATTAAAGCATAACTTCTCTCAAATTGGGAATAGAGATTAACGAAATAGTGACTGTAAATTGGAGGGCATAATTCCTTTTTTTCAGAGGCCCTATGCCTTGACATTTGATAGATGGGGAAGGACCAAGTAGTTTGGTGAAAAACAACTAATGGTTGTTCTGCCTAGATCTTGTTGGATCTAGTGACTTCTTGGAGAACAGGATTTGGTTCAATGTTGCCTAGAAAGGTGAAATTATTTACTTGAATGGTGATGGGGGACAAATCCTTCCTGTTTGATATTAGATTATCATGGATGGGTGCATAATGTGTGAATAGGGTATTTTAGAACAATGGAATTATGGGATTTTATATTCTTTCTTTTTGGAGGAATAGTCGGGTTTTCTCCAATTGGCTAGGGGTTTAATATCAGTTCTTGGATGAGCATTACCTGCATATGCATTTTTGGTGCATTTAGGGGAGAATTATTTATCTTTTGATGATCCTGAAATTCCGGTTGTAAACTTGAAATCAACTTTACCGAAGATGCCTTCCATTGGAAGGGAATGGAGGATTTGGGTTAGATCCACCATTGTAAAGTTTTTTGGGCCCTTCTGATCCTTCCTTTTTCCTCTTCAGAAAGTTACATTAGGATTTTTAACAGAGAGCATTTGAGATAACTGGAATTGTAATATTTCGATGGTTGTAACACACTTGTTTTAGCATCCAAACTCAAGATTCCTACAATCTTTCAATGAGTGAAAAAAAGAAGAAGAAAAGAAGACATTCTGAAGATAGCGAAGAAAATGAATATTTGTAGAAATCCAGTGTAATTTTTGGAGCTAAAGTGCCTATCAATAATTATGCATAAAAATCTATGAGAATTTCTGAATTTGTAATTCTACCTAATCCTTTATTTCAGAAAAAAATGCATGGTTTGCAGGGACTTGAATGGCTTTAATGCCATATGGACATATTCATGTTTTTGCAATGTGAGCCGTGGCATAAAATATTTTGGTAAACCTTTGAGGAAAGTGCTAGTCTAATGTTGAATATGAATGCTTTTACTTAATTAGTACTCAATGCAAATCTTTTACTAAATTGGCAAATGTGAATGAGACCATAGCATATTAAAGCATTGATTATTTAGTTAAATATTGAATACAAATTCTTTTTATACTAAATTTGCATTTGAGATTTTTTATAAAAAAAAATAAGATTACATTTTAGATTGAGATCATGCAATATAACAAAAGGATAAAAGTAATATAAACTGCTGTTGCTAACAAGCAATCAGATGGGATGGGGGATGGTGTTTACGTGCTCATGCCTTTGTGTATAAGTGACATGAGAATGAGATTAGGTTATATGAAGGTGATATGGTCTAGTAATAGAGAACAATGATGCTAAGCATTCTTTCTTTAATTATTTTTTTTTCTGTTAAATAAGTGAGAGTATCGTCAATGGAAAATGGGTGTACAAAAGCTAGGATACCGTCCATCATTTGCAACCAAGGCCTCGGGGCACCAGAAAACCTATCTGAATCGTGATTTGACTAGGCAAAAGGGATTCCTTAAAAAACAAAGCATAAGCAAAATCTAAAGACCCTAAGCAATATTTATGTTGAGGCTACTTCACTAGGAAATTTCCATTGAATTCTAAGGTATTGATTGTGGAATATTGTCTCTGTTGAGTTGCATTGCATGTCTGTTACATCCTTCTACCCAATAAGTTTGAGCTTTGTGTCTCTCATCAACTTACACAAGATGGAACTTTGTCTTCATACTCATTGTAGTATGACCTATTCCTTTCGTTTTGTCTTTGTGAAGGTTTTCCCCTTGAAGTTGTTGGTTTCCCATTGGACATTCAATGCTACAGGCTTAGCATCTTAGTTACAGGATTTCTTCTACAAACTACTCTTGATCCATATTATGCATTATTGTTGTAAGTTATGGTAGTATAAACTGTAGTTGCAAACAACCAACCTGTTGGGTTCAGGGTCTGTGTGACATGCACAAGATTGTCAATTGGTCTAAGGAATGTTGTTAGAAACCTAATGATGGAAGAGCCAGAAAAGATGCTTTCTTCTGCTTCTTTGAATTTTAATTATACATTTTGGTGCTTGTTGATTGAGGTTCATTTTAAAGTAGGTACTTCACAAATTATTTTTCAACCTTTAGATTTATGTAAGGTCTTATCTTCTTTCGAACTCATAGTCTATAATTTTTTTTTCTCAATTCCTTATCTTTCAATCTTTTTTATTTTCTTTTTAGGTTTGATGGAGCTGCTGTAGCTTCCCTCTCTCCCAAATACCAAGAAAAAGAAAATGAACAAACCCCCTCTCAAAAGGAAAAAAATAATAAAGAGAAAATGAAAATGCAGAGTTTCTCTAGTTTGATCCTGTTTTATATCGTCTTAGTAGTCCTAAGTCTGTAAGTTAATGAATGCTTTTGTCCTTTTGCCTTGCGTTCATATTTCCTCTTAGAGCATCATGTTTGTAGTAATGTGTTTTACAGGTTGCATGGTTGTAATTTTTATTTGCTAAAGACAATGGGAATAACAACTGTGCACGTGCTGTTTCTCTTAAAACTTTTAATTATTGTACGGTGGAGGGATTTTGCAGTGCTGGTCTTATTGGTCTAAAAAATTAGATATTGCAGAAAGATACTGATGATATTTGTTGTTCTGCAGTGATTGCAAATGAACTTTGTAAGCAATTGTGCTTGAGATTGTTTCCTCAATTATCTAGTGTAGCCTACGTCACTGAACCGAGCTGTGCAATGAAAAAATCTACTGATGTTGGATCTAACAATTCCATGGAGTGGGAAGCGCTTGAGAGGGAACACAGGGCCTATTCCTTCCTAGTTGGAGCTCTTACAACATTCACAGCAAGTGGCTGCATAGAAGAGGCAATTAGTGCTTCCAGCACTGATCATTATCCAACAGAAAGCATTCATAATACTCTAGATCCAAGGGACAGAATTCGAAGGAGAGCGTCATATTGGTCAAGTAAAGGACAGCATGATCCTGCGGTGCCTGAGACGCTAGTATATAAATTAATTGCCAATCTTTGTGTTATTACTGAAATCAGTGTACGACCTTTCCAAGGTTATTACTTTGGAAGCTCTATAATTTTTTTTTTTGTACTCTTCCATTTAGCTTGTTGCCTTTGATTGATGGTTAAATATTTTTTTCTTTCTAGCTTATTTCGAGTCAGGCAGTCCCATATACTCAGCAAAATCTGTTCGATTTCGAATGGGTCATCCCAGATCCCCTAAGGATATAGAGAATAACCTGAGGGATTTACCATTGCAGCTTCCTGCTGATGACAAGTTCGTATGGACATATACTTCACAAGAGTTTCCAATGGCTAGGGTGAGTTCTTTAACCTGCAAAAGGTCTCTCTCTCTCTCTTTTTATTGTTATTTATTGCGGCATGGAAATGTGTTGTTCTCTAGCCCAAGAGTTATGCCATTCTGCTGTAATTGGTTCGAATATTTGATTGGCAAAATCTATCGCCCTGTTTGACAGAGTTTAAAAAAGAATTTTGTATTCTCAGTTACAGAAAAGGGGAATGCTAATGTACTGTGCAGCTGTAGTTGGTTATTTTTGTGCCTTGTTTAATGGACAAATCTAATTCTATTTCCTCCAATTCTTCTCAACTTAATGAAGGATAACTTTGTAAGTTAAAATCACCTCTCTTCCCAAACCCCCTATTCTTCCACATCTTTGCAAGGCCTCTTCCCCCAAATCTCTTACAGACTAGCCTCCTTCAACGCCAGAAGTCACATGGGTATTATCATCACCATCGTCATCAACTACAGTGCTACCACGTGCATGACTTTGACTCCCCACTTTCTCTCTCTGCTTCCTCTCTCGATAACCTAAAACTGACTGCCACTCTGGACATGCCATGGCCAGCACCATTTGCAACCACCTCCCTCTTGTTTGACCTGATCCTAACCACCATCTCTCTTCCCTTAACACCCCCCCCAAGAACAACATGCATGCAGCCCTTTTCTCTCCTCGTGTCTCTCCTAGTTGGGTTTGAACTCACACTTTCTTGTTGACCGGATCAAAACCCACTGGTTCACCAATCATCTGCAGCTGACCACCAGAACCTCACATGATCTGAACCAACACCTCTATAGCCATAGCATTGTGGACATCCATGGGCATTATCGGATTGCTCAATTGAACCACGGCCATTGGTGCAAAACTCGCATTGAGGCTTTTCTGGTGGAGCAAAATGACACCAATGTAGATCAGGAAGCGGAAGCAGTCTGCTCTGTGCTCTCTCTCTCTCTCTCTCTCTCTCTTTCTTTGGGGGTTTTTTGGGGTGGGGGGTGTTCTTTTGTTACTCCCAGTTACTATATTTATTCTTGTCATGTATGAGTTATTAAGGGACTCTTTTGTGTAAGAAAATGAGGCACAATGCTAACCTACTTTATTTGGGCAGTAAGTTAGTGGTGCCGTACAGGTAGGGCTAAAAATTGTTTGATTTGTTGTTCTCAAAAGCTGTTTTCATAAAAACGAGATAAAGCAACCAAACCACCCCCCACACCCCCCCAAAAAAAAACCACCACCACACACACACATATTCAGGATACTAAGATAGCCAAAAGTACCATGGTCTAAAATTTTCTGTTTTTGCAGAACATGTTTTAGAGAACTTCTGAAGACTACCCAATGGGACTTACAGTTTCAGGATTTTAGACAATAACTCTAGCTTGCTATCCTGTCAACTTAATGTAGCTGTGAAACTAGTGATGCTTCATCAGTCCAGATCGAGAAAAGTGTCACCTTTTTTTTTTATGAGTTAAAGTGTCACCCTAATTGAAACTAGGGTAAATTATACTCGCAATCCATGATGATTCACATAATTACATGGGTGTTTCTTGTGGCTTTTGATATTGCACTGCCTCCCACTTTGGTCAAATTGTCAGTAAGAAATTCCCTCCTATTAAGCCTACAGTTATTGACAATGACAGAATTTAGCAACAGCATCTTGTAATTTTTCCGAAATATCTATTTTTCCAATATGAAATCAATACTGTTCAAGAGATAATGCCATTATCTTCTTGTATTCCTTTCTTTTTTCTTCTTCACCATTCTCTCTATCTTCTTTCCCATCTCTTTATTCGCTTAACTCCAAGATGCCACGATGTCTGATTGCCATCACCAGAGATTGAGCATGTTTTTGTACGGAAACGATCTGCATTCTAGGTAACAGTGGACAAAAATCCGCTCTTCCTATAATATTATTCTTCCTCATTTTTTTTAAATCCCAAACTTCTTCCACTGGTCGAGGAGGCTTTGTCACTGGAACTGCTGTACCTGCACTGTTAGGTAGTGAGATTATTGTGTCTTGTTCTTGTGCATCAATGTTGGTGATGGTGTTTCTCGTTTGGTGATTTGAGGAAATGGATGATGAATGTTAAAAAGTAGAGGTACTATTTTGTTGATTGGTAGCAATGGCTTTTATTGGTGATGATTTTCAAATTTCACTGGAACAGTGGCGATAGTTGCATTGGAGGGTTCTGAGCAGTGATGGTGGGGAGTAGTTGCCAAATGAGGTGGTGAGTTGGGTTTTGATCAATGATGATTAATTTGGCAGTTTATGGTGGAAGGTCATGCGGTGGTGTGGTCACTTTGGTGGTTGTACATGGTGATTGGAATTTCTGACTTGACCCTGGTGGTTGGCTATGGTGATGGTTGGTGGTTATTAGGATTTCCGACTTATGGTGTGTTGGAACTTGGATCAATAAATTAGGAGAAATGATGAGGGTCAATTGTCTTTTTGATAATGGATGACTTTCTTAATATGTAAGTTTTGTTAAATTGCGAGGGTAAATGCAAATACATAGCTTCTGTCTACCTAACAGCTCTGACGGGGCATGGCAGGATAATCAAATTGAAGCACAAGGTCCCTGTGATAGAATTCTCAGGGGATGTCAGTATGATATAGCCATTAGGCTATTTGTTACAATTTGTATCTTTCCCTGTGATGTCTTCTTGAGCATCTCTCATTATTATGTTCTTATGCCTCTTTTTCTTAAATTTATTTTCCTCTGGCCAAATTCTCGTATATTCATCTTAGAGTAGTTAAATGCTTATATGACTTTCCTGCAAACAGGAAAATTGCTCGCAGAAGTTCAAGCTGCCAGAACCCGTTCTTTGCATAGGTGGATTTTTACAGATTGAGCTGTTGGGTAGAGTTCAGAGAGAAGAAATGGATGGCTTATTCTACATATGGTTAGACCAATACATCTGTTAGACATACATATACATATTTTATATATACTCCTATACATATTTCAATCAGGTAGTTTGAGATTTGCTTTTGATTCAACTGTGGGCTCATTCAGTCAAGAAACATTCTACTGCTAATTTCTCTTATCATATCCATGACCCTGTAAGTAATTCCAATATTTTGCTAGTTAGCTTTAAGCATTGAGCCTCATTCTGATTAGCATTCAGAATCTTGCATGGTTTAAAGTTCTGCTGAGATACATACGTATGGGCATTGGTTTCACTAGGCTGGCTGGCAGGTATGCACTAGAGTTTGGGAGGAAAAGAAACTGATAAAACTTCTGGGCCTCTTGTGGCTCTTAAGAAGGATTTGTTCTATACATGTTGTTCACTAGTGATCAAAGATTTTAATATCCATCTATGGGGGTGCACACATGCTATGTTTCCTGGAGTCTTCTAAATTTGTGAAATACCTATATCTAAAACTCGACAGTCGAACAAGGGTATGAGATATCTGTCCGATATAATTAGTTGGACATGCATCCAACAAGTATGTAGAAGTAATTGAGTTTACTATAGAACTATGTATTATTTTATATAAAATGTTATGTTTTAGATTGTAAATACCAATTTACCTTAAATAAATAAAAGAAATATTTGAAAAATATGAAATCTAGCGGTGTTCGAGTATCCTTGGACGTGAGAATTAGATGAATCCAACGCTTAGACACATACCCGCACCCGACTCCTGTACCAGAGTCTATGTAACATGGTGCTCATGAGCCATTGGGATTTGTTAATGTGCTTTTTGCATTTTATAGCGTTCTGAGACAATGGAACAGCTTTGACAATACTGAATGGACAGCCCTATTGCCAGGGCAGAGTGCAACTGATTAATGCACTATAGTGGCTGTTGCCAGAACAGAGTACAACTGATTGGTGCACTGAGAGATTGTACTCCACCCTGGCAACATCCAATATTGCTTTGGCAATAGGACTTCCCATACTGAACTCCTTGGGCTTGCTGGTAATGTGACCAATACCAGTACTGGAGGTAGTAGCTTTGGAGATTTTGTGGTGTGGTTGTGCAACATAATCTCACCTTGGGTTGGAGCACCTTCTAGACTCACTATGCTTCTGTCCGTCTTGATGACAAGGAGCATATATAGGAGTCACCCAGTGGTAGTGGCACCCCCACCCATACCTGTGGTCATGGGTTTGACTAACCCTCCCCCTCCCCCTCTCCTCCCCTCTCCCCTAAAGGCCCTCCCCCTCCCTTTGGGCTTTAGCCCTCTGATGTAACCCAAAAAGAGAAAGAAAAACCAAGTTTATATTTGAAGCTGTAGAATAAGATATCTTAGATCAACCTGATTGCCTCTGTTGTCTCATCTCAAATGTTCAGATTGACACAAGCTTAGTTTATCTTTTAAGAAGAAAATTATGTAGATTATTCATTATTAGCTCTTCATCCTTTCTTCACTTCATTGGTATGCTTGCAGTGTTTCTCATGTTGAAGTTCTGGGGCGGCCATTATTTCCTGCATTCGATGTTGAAATCCTTGAACCCTCTGGAAAGTTTTTGTTGAAGTACTACCAGGAGGCTCAGAATCACCCTCTGCCAATCTCTCCTTATGGTCATCTTGCGTCTTCACCAAACCTGTTGCCGCAAAACTTGAGGGGTTTGGAGCAGTTGTTGAATATGTTGCATGGAAATGTTGCAGAGCTTGAGCCCTACGAATGGGATGAGGACGACAATGATCTGGACTTGGTTTTTATGTAAACTCTCTCTCTCTCTCTCTCTCTCTCTCTCTATAGCCATAGCGCACCGTTTGGGGTATAATTTCTGAGCTGCTATGACCCCAAAAATGAGAGCGCCAGTATGCTGGTAGACTTTTTTGCCTTTTGTGTAAACTACCTGTTTGCTGTCGTCAATACTTATGTCTTAATGTTATCGTCAAATGGTGGAACTAACATTATAAGTTATATATTCTGCTCTTGTTTGATGGAACATGCGTGTTGCTGATTCTTGGGCATGCGTAGGTGGATTTGCTGATGTACTTGATACTTTGCCTTCTACTGGAATATATACAATTGATTTTTTGAACGCTCGATATGTTTTTTACATTTTCTATCAAATTAATAGAAAAATAACCTCTATCAGTTACTTATTTGTTAGGCAGTACTAGTAAGGATTGGGAAAATTTCTTTTTGTCTGAATATATAGAAGTATATACAGATATGTACCTATTTTATATAAAAACATATCTTTACTAATGAAGTTCATCCTTTTCTGCTGAAAATGACCTTCTAAGCAAGTCTTTTTTGCTTTTGAGTATCATAGTGAAATTTCAATGCCTTAGTGCTTGGTATGGTTTTCAAATTTTTTGAGTTTTCCTTTTCGTTTTCATATTTTTTGAAAACAAAAACAATGAGCACATAAAAATCATATTGTTTTCATATGAAAATAAAAAAAACAGTTTTCAAAAATTCGAACAACAGTTTCACTTTTCCAGGAAAAGGGAAATACAATTAACATTTGAGTTTTTAAGAATGGGGTCTGCATTCCAAGCTGATGTAATGGGACTCGTAACCAACCCTCGGTTTTCATAGAAGAATAAAGGGACGAAGACAAAATATTACCACTGTTAAAGGAACAGCAAGAACAATGAGAACAGAGTTGCTAAATAAGGTGAAATTTCAATGTCACCCCTCATTTGTGAGCAAATTGCTCAAAATCCTACACCACCATGGATATATCTTATGACTCTGAATAGTTATTCAAATGGAATTGAAGCATTGTTGAGTATAATAAGCCTCCTCCCTCAGGGTGTCTTGGCCTTGGGTGGTGATGGAAGCAACTGCATAAGAGAAACAAAGCAATATTAACCTATAGCCAAAAGGGTTTACCCCAATCCCATAAGACCCAATAGAGCGTTTTTCAAGTCAACTGTGAGTACCTGATAACAAGAGATGAGAGAGCTAACAAATCCGAAGGCTCCTGTAACACGGGGATTGACTTTCTTGGGTGCCAGTTGAAGCAGCCCAACGGCAACCACTATATCCATGCCTGCTTTAATCAGGGCCAGTGACCTCTCATTTGACTTCCGAAGTTTACTACAGTATTGGTCATCCTGCATTTTACGAATGCACCAAAAACTGCATGTCATGGACAGTGAAAAATTACTGCAATCTTGAAATTATTGAAATGCACAAAATCATGTTAACATTACCTTATATTTATCACTTTTCTTGAGATCCTTCTCTAATTTCTTCATTGATGCAGAAAGTCTTCCAAGCTCCCCAAGCTGAAACAAATATTGGAGGAAGCACATTATATCGGTTTCTAGTTTGCAATGAAAAACATTGTTCTTCCCTCACAATCAATATTTCCCTTCGAAGATGTCCCAAATTTATGTCCATGCTGTTAAGTAAATTACAAGTCGTTGCTCAAATTTTCACCATACCCTTTATTAAATTTCAACGGTTTCAGAAAACTGCTGACTGTTGTTCAGCTTGGACCAGATCTAGAACTACTGTCACCAGTTTGTATAACCAAGCATACCACTTTCTTCATTGAGATCCATTAAATTTGTGTACTACTCTGTTAGATTCGTTAACTTTCTATACTACCTCGTTAAAAAATGATCTAATCATATATGTGTAAGTTTTTTGTTGCCATTTATATATCTGCTTTACTTGTTAAGTTCTACTCAGTACCCCTTTTTTACTGCCTTCGGAAACCTTCACAACCACCACTAGGTTCATGTATAACTTGACCACCAATAATGCCAATCTAAACAGGGCAAAAAAAGGGATACCAAACTATAATCAAGATGTGTCAAATCAATTAATGTGCTCTCTCAAAACAACATGAATTTTTTTTTTCAAAGCCAGCATTACTTCTGGACAGAAGTCAAAATACAAGAGAGAGAACAAAGTGCCAAACCTCAACCAAGGTAGTGCAGACTGAGGAACCCATCCAACAGTAAAGAGATATCCTGCCAATTAGCTCTGCACTTTCTTTGTTCTACAATCAATGAAGTATCCAAGTTCCTTCTGGTGAGTGCTTCCACTAGAAAATAGTGAAGAAAATGACATGTATACAGAAAGTCCATTCCATACCTTATAAATGCCTGTCCTACTGAGCCAGACAATTTGATCAAGAAACAAGAAAGTAGACAATAGTGCATTTTTAGTCTGAGAGAAGCATTGCAGTTAGAAACGACGAAAGTAAATTACAGAGAATTAGAAAAGCATTCAGTCAGCAAACAATTTTGTACCTTTCCCAGCAAAACAAGGGGAAGTGGAGTTCCTTGAGGAGTTGGACTAATAAGTGCATGCAGATCATTGACAAACTGCATAAAAGAGCACATGTAAGGTAAGCCCAAGAATATAACAGCCATACAGATAGAAGTTCAATATCAGATAGATTGTACTGCATTTTCCCAGCAAATCCTTCATCTAACTACTTGAGGCCAGATAGTCATTTCACAGCATGAAAAACAAAACAGTTACCCTAAAACCACATAAACAGATGTTAAACCCAGAATGAACTTACACGAAATTTTCTCCACAATTAACCTAGTATAAAGGAACTTGACTATGAGAGTAAAAGAAGAAGAATGAAAACAATATATATGTCAGACTTATTACTAAAAAGGATGCAATTAAGCCTGACCTTGAAAAGACGGAAAACTTTCCGTGCCAAGCTAGTTGATTTGTCCACGTTTTGGGCTGTGCCAGGCTCTCCATTACTCAAGTATTTTGAACCATATTGTATTGCCCTGCATATCTTGTCCCTGGCTTCAGCTTTGTTCAAATACAGAACCACAAGGGCAAGCTCTGCTCTGGCTACATCTAGTGTACTCATATTTTTTCCTCACTGTACCTACAATGTCAAGGTACCTACTTGACTCAAGAAACCCAGAGAAGTAAACACCCACCTGATAAAGCATCCAAATTTCAGATAGAAAAAATCAGCAGGGAGATAATACATGCCAAAATCAGTAAAAAGTCTACATAGTTCAAGCTGAAAACTTAAATGAAAATGGTATTTCCCCCAAAATGAAAAATACAAAAAAAAGGATAATAAGTGCCACGCCTTTTTTCAATGATATGCCTTGTCACCAAAACATACAAATCACAAAATGAATTGAGGTGAACCAAACCTCATCAAAATGCAATTTAGGTAGAGCAAGGCAAAGGAACTTGAATATTTTTTTTTAGTGTATCATTTACATTAACTTTTGACCACCAACCACATAACCATTCAAGACAACTTATCTTCAAAGTCTGTTACATTTAGCCTGTTTCATCATTCCACTTAACTTTGGCTCAAAATATATAGAAATATTGAGAAAAACTACATGTAAAATGGACCGCAAGTAACTATAGAGTAGGAACAATGACAGCTATTCAAAATCTATGTACAATAAGGTTGAACAAAGTCCATTCTGGACAGAAGCATTAATTCCCATAGTATAGACAGAAGCACCTTGAGAGTCGTTGCTGAACACCATATATCAAAAAGAGCGGGCAGGAACAAAAAAGACAAAGGAAAAAACAATCACAGAAGTACATCTTGAGGATCAAAAGCACACAACCATACCTCATTTCTTCCAGTGCAAGTACTCCGTTGTAAGAATTTTGTCAGATGTAGGAAACCACAGACAGCTATTGCATTTGTAATTTAACTTGCTACACACCAATATAATTTCCTTCACTTAACACATATCCCATCTCCCAGTTGGGACTTGAATCCTGCACTTTCCTGAACACCCCACAATCTAACGGCTGGGGATTGCTATTCTTATAATTTATTCTTATTTTTTGGATCCAGATAATTATTTTATCTCGAATAACATATTATTATATATGGGCATCGATAAATTTTCTTAGTTATTTATTTTTGGTTTCACTGTGGGTGATATTGAACAGAAAACAATTAAAGACTTGACCTCACTCTCTGTGTTTGTTGCCAAGTTGCAACCAGGGTGAACACAAATCACATATTAATTATAAAAAGTAAATCAATCACATTAGGATAAAGACCATAAAGACATTAGAAATGAAAAAGTGCAGACTGCAGTTTTTGGTTAATATTTTGAGAGATGTACTTCCACACTCAACAACATCAGTTGATAGGGAGTTAAAACTTGGAGTGAGGCCTATTTTCTTGAAAGAAACAAATATATCCAACTAGAAATTAGAGAAATCATAGTTTGGTTGCACAAAAGTTAAGTTGGCACGAAATTCCATCTCGATAGGCTTCAAAAGTCTTGATTTCACAGGGTAGCTCCCTTGCACATTCTGGGCTGATGAAATCTAAATTCACTACCATATCCATTGATATGTAAAATATGCACAGAATGAAGTTGGATTGCTGGCAGGGCAGTTCCCTTGCACATTCTGGGCTGATGAAATCTAAATTCACTTCCAAATCCACTGACATGTAAAATATGCAAAGAATGAAGTTGGAATTGATGGCCTTTGTTCTTAATCCAAGATGGAACCAAATCTAACCTAGCATGCTTACTGAAGCACAAAAATAGCACCACACAACTTGTTCTCTGTTTTTTTATGGGGATTGGCACCTTAAAGTCTAACATTAAAGCTCGGTTTATTAACATTCTGCAAGCAACAGCTTCAGACTACACCTCCAAGAATGTCATAATTGAACCATTAGACAACCTTACGTAAATTTCCAACACACATGCAACGCCTCTTCAAGATGCCCTCATCCTCACACATCATCTGATTTGTAGCCAATAATCAACCTCAATAGTGGATAATCAATCCCCCAACGAAATGGATCCTAACGAAATCACCAAATGAATCCACTATCTGAACATACTACCATTCCCAGCCAAACTTAGAAGTGACATGGTAAAACTAAAACTTGCCCAATAACCTAAATTTCCAAAAAACTAAAAGCACTAACTTACAAAAGCACTAAACATAGAGAAATCTCGACATAAACCAACCAAACACTGAAAATCTCTGCAAAGTTCAACAATGATACATCCTGTTGTTTGGGACCAAAGAAAACAAAGTCGTACAGCCTTTTGACATTAGCTTAGCTGAGTCGATCATTTTCTGGAACTGAAACGCCTGCAAACATGACTCAAGTCCCATTTTTTCTCCCTCCGTTTCCTCGGCAATCAAACATAGAACAACACAATAGACTGCTGATAGTGGTAAAAACTAATTGTAACTTAACAAATCCTAGCCTCACACTCAATAGATGAAGCTGAAATGAAGAAAGCAGATCACAAAACCTACTTTTCAATCAAATTAAACACAAAGATACGAAATCAAATGAACTTCAATACACTCTTTCATCAATCTCGCTAATACATGTCAGACAAAACAGGGACATACCGAAAAACAGAGTACTTCTATTGCATACCTGAAGTGCAGATCAACAATCGAAATAAACAACTAGGGTTCGTGAATTCAACATCTAAATATATGTACAGAGAGAGAATTCGAATTTAGAGAGAGAGAGAGAGAGAAAGAGAGGGAGAGAGGTTTTACCGGGGGGAGCGCCGTAGATTTTGCCTCGAAATCTACAATTTTTCTGTCTCTCTGTCTCTCTCTCTATATAGATATCTACTTTCTCTCTCTAAAAGTGGAGAGGCTTTCGAGCTTTGCAGCGTCAGCTCTGTGCGTGTCAATCTTCTGTGATAGAATTTCTACGATAAGGGCTTGTTTGGTCCTCTCCTTACTAAGACAAACAAACAAAAATGCTATTCAATGGCCCGTTGAGCATCGAACGTCAGCGGGGACCCTATTGTCTGGGGCCCACTACAACGTCTCATGATCATGGCCCTCCGTTTCCCCTCTTAACCATATCCGATGGTGGTTGTGTCATCTTAGACCGATGGTTGTCATTCATCTAGTGGGGATTTGAGGTGATTAGCAACGCAGTCGTTTCTCTTACCTTTTGCAACTGGGGGAGGGAAGGGAGAGGGAGGAGGAAGGAAATGTATTTTTTTTTTTCGTTTGATTTTGTTAAAAAATAATAAAAAAATAAAAAATAAAAAAGTGCAGAGAGAGAGAGAGAGAGAGAGAGAGAGAGTTTGATTTTTTTTTTCTCTCTTAAATACAATTAAATAAGAGAAAATTTTTTTTAATTATTTTCTCTTTTTTTTCTTTGTCCTCCCTCAAGTTTCAAATAGGTGGCTAGAAAAGGATTTGCTTTATATGTTAGAAGCACTTTTTTTCTTTTTTTGGTATTATTATTATGGAAAATGTTTTTAAATGCTAGGTTTGTTTCGCGGGACAAAATTTACTAAAGAATATACAAACTTGAAATTTACCATCCCAAAGATTATTCAATCTGGTGTACACAGAATAAAAAGGTTATGTTCGGATTAATCCGACTCCTTTCGGCACAATCAAACGTAATAGGCCCGACTACATGATTATTAGTTTAATTCTACAGCGAAATCCTGTGAAACAAATGCGGCCACAGAGTTCACAAATGCGGCTAAAGTCCACATTGCTCAATGCTAGCTCCTAATAGGAAGCAATAGTACTAGTTCATGATTCATGAGTCTTGAGAATGGGATACCACTAATATTGCAGAGTTTCTCACCCCCACAGGTTTAGAGGCAATCAAGAGTGTCTAGATCAACAGGAATGGTCACTCTAATGATTTTTCCATTTGGATGAAAACTTCAAATGCTAAGCTCTCTTATGTCTCTTCCTATGAATCCCTTAATGAAATCATTAGTGTCCACTCTGAATGGAACTGGATTTGGAAACTGAAAATACCACAGAAACTCAAGACCTTTATCTGGGTGATCATGCATGGTAAACTTTTGACCAACCAGATGAGAGCCATTAGGGGTCTTGCAGCTGAAGGGTGGTGCCCTAGATGCAATGTAAACACTGAATCCCTTGACCATTTATTTAACTTGTGTCCCAAAGCTAATGGACAGCCATTGGTATTCTAAAGTGACAGACAAACCCCTTCACATCTGGTTTTTGCAAAATTTAAGAAAAGAGAAGGGTAAAAATGGCCAACTGAATAAGAATACTATGTTCATAGCTATCTCTTGACAAATATGGAAGGACAGGAATAAGGTTGTGTTTGATAACAAGGAGACTGAAACTCATGATACCATCAATCTTACTTTTAGATATGCTAATGATATTGACCAAGCTTTCCTTCTTTTTGATTCCATATCTTTAGCTGTTGGTAGATGTGTAAAGTGGTGCTTTCTATTGGCAGGTAAACTGAAGCTAAATACATATGGTAGCTCAAGAGGAAACCCAGGTTCAACAGGCTTTGGAGGCCTGTTTAGAGATGACAATGAAAACTGGATGCATGGATACTTTGGAAAGTTATATGACTGCTCTAGCATTGAAGCGGAGATATGAGGAATTTACCGGGGATTGACAATCATTCTGGAGAAAGGCTTATGGGAAACAAAAATAGGGTCAGATTGTGAGGATGCTGTCAATGTTATTATGGAAGATCTAGTGCGACCATCCCCAGTTCGAAGCCTCATAGAAGACACCAAACTTCTCCTTCAGAGATGTAGGTGCTCTCTCCTTCATGTCCTTAAAGAAGCAAACACTTGTGCAGACATATTGGCAAAGAAAAGAAATGATCAAGAGGAAACACTTGTACACTTGTGTAGTTTCCTTTAGGGAGTAGTCTGCTTTGTCTGTTTTTCTTTTCCGAAGCATAAAAAAAAAAAGTACTAGTTCATGAAGCATAAACAAGTCAAGATTTTGCGGTATGAGAATTTGCTTCCTCTAAGGTCTCGGGTTCAAAATCTCTTAAATACTATCAACTTTTTAGGACCACCTCTAGGGTCTTTGACGCAATTACTTGATTTGTATAAGATGGAAGGACTGCACAAGCTTTGAGATTAGTTAAGGTGTATGCAAGTTAGTCCTTACACTCGATGAGTTAAAAAAAATAAGAAGAAACACACACAAACCATTCGTTAATAAACTTGCTTAGATTAACACAATTAACAGTGATAGTTCATTCACCTGATGATGGTTAAAGCAGAACCACACCTAAGTGGCGGGGGGCAGGAAGAGCTTTGTGCTGTTGCTGCTCTGTGACAAGCAATATCTTCAATGATCTCATGTTAGTTTTCCCAATCTTGGTGGTGCAATGCAAGCACATAACAGAACAAAACACAATTCTTTCTGATATTTCTGAAAGAATTCTACTTAGATAACATGCTTCACAGCACTACAAGCTTGTAGATTAGTAGTGGAGATAGTGGATGACTCATATTCACTAGGTTCAAGAGATCAAGCTGGCCGTGGGCAGAGCAATGCCCACGGGCCACGGGCCCTTCTGGGTTAATCCCGTTTTCCTTCGGGACAATGAAAGGCTCAAAAGCAAGAATTCTCATAGCCGTAGACATACCAGAGAAGTGAAATGCAAGCAGTATCTTTAATTTTAATTTGAATGCATAAAACCCTGCAAATTTCAAGTCAGCTTCACACATGTACCATAAGAAACAAAATAGCCATTGGAAGAACCCGAGCCGAGTGGGACAGAAAAATGCAGAAATTGTTGCTCCAACCAGAGTTATAAACAGAAGAATCCCAATAAAATCCTGACTTACAAGCATTTATTTAAATACAGAACTCTGCATATCTGATGGACTCTCCAGGAAATAGGAAAGAAATACAAAATCCATGGGACTATGAAAGAATGATACAGCAGAGACAGGATTATGCATTTTATAGATGACAAAACATTGATTCCATAGATTAGCAAGCTTGCGCATTCTAGTTCATCTGATTAAATATGTCTCATGCAGATAATGAAACAACAGAACTCTTGTTTCTTTCCCTATTTCCTACTGAACAAACTTCTCAATTTCCCTCTTTCCAACCGTTCGAGTAGCTTCTTGGCGCCCTGGATATCCATCTCAGTCAGCTTCTTGAGATACCCGAGTGCACCATACGAAATCATCAGTTTCTTACATTTCTTGCTCGAGGAGAGCATCACAAGGCAGGAAATAGCATATTTTTTTGCAGTGTTTTTAGGACTCGCATCGAGCAATTGGACCAAGTTTGGCACGCTTTTATCATCCTTCTTAACTTCTCTCCTGTTCTGCAAAAGGGTCACCAAATTCGAAATTGCTTGTGCAGCAACTTCTCTACAACTGTTTGTTTTGGCCTCGAGCATCTTGACAAGCAGAGGAATGCACCCGGCTTCACCCACGGATTTCTTCATCTCTTCTGTGCTGCAAAGCCGACAAATGGTTAATGCAGCCCCGTGCTGCGCTCCCAGTGAGCCAGATCTTAGCACGTGAACCAAACGAGGAAGAAGACCTAGCGAAACCAAAACATCGACAGAAACCGAGCCAACTAAATTCCTCAAAGCCCCAACTGCAGATTCTTGGGGCAATGGACCGTCAAGATAGGCCAATAGGCTTCGAATTCCGCCTTCCGAAGTGACAGACCTTCGAATATTTTCATTGCCGGAAGTGAGATTTTGTAAGCATTCGGCTGCGTATTCTTTAGATCCCAATAGTATTCCACAATCAAGGAGATTGATCATAACCTTTGTAATCCCTACTTCAGCGAGATTCTGCCGCACTTCTGGAACGGTAGATATATTTTTCAAAGTACATGTAGCTGCAGCCTGTGAAACCGAGTCACCGGTTCTGCAGATCTCAATCAGCGGCCGTACCCCACCATGTCCGACAATCGAACGGGCAGTTTCAGTTGACATAGACAATCTTTGGAGTGAGATTGTAGCCTTTTCTTTAGCCACTCCATTGCCAGACTCAACAAGCCTTACAAGGGGTGGAAGAACACCTTCCCAAACAAGCCAATTCTCACAACTCCCGCATTCTGCAAGCGAGCAAATTACCGTGACAGTCTTTTCTCGGATTCGAGGAGAAGTAGCAGTGAGCAATTGGACTAAAGCAGCAATATTGCTTCGTCCTAGAACGGCCAAAACATTCTTTTCATCTTCTTTCATGACTTCGACAAGGGTGTCAAGAGCTTTGCGTTTAGCCTCTAGGTGCCCAATCTGAAGCCGAGCAAGCAATTCTCTAATATTGCTATGAGGTGCAGCCTCTGGTTCGGCTGAAGAACTCGATACAGCTGAAGAAGGCAAGGTAACCTCACCTAGCAACCCGGTTTTGATCAGGAGCCCGCTGTCTCGCAAATTCAAGTCCAATTTCCCTGACAAGGCATCGAGATCACTCTGCATCCGAAGCTTCCCCACGTATTTCTCTTTCAGACACAGCTCTGCCAATGCAATTGCTTCATTCAATGTCTTTGAAACTGCTTGCAACTGCTCTTTGCAAAGTGCATTCTTAGAGAAGCAAGGATGGCTGGACAAATCTGACAAACACGATGGGATTCGCTCCAGCCTTGAAATTATCATCTTCCACCTACCCGGAAACCCCTTAACCTCCCTCGCCTTCTCAACGGCCACTGGAATAAGCTCTTGGGCACGCAAAAACCACTGTTCAGGGGACTGGGAATCAATCAAAACACCATTCTGGCCATCTTCTACCATGATTGTAATACGGGTACAGTTCAAATTGAAAACTACAGCTGCAGAAATTGATAATAAGAGAGAAACCAATCATTCAGAGCAATGACCATATGCAAAGAAATAGAAGATGCGACTTTTCTTCACACGAAATGATCCGGATATGAATCAAATTGCTTAAAAGTGACAAAAGAACTAAAATTTAGAGGGCCAGAACCTCGGAGAGATGACCCAGTGAGCAAATTTTTGAAAGATGTGATTTTTTATAGACAAAATGAACTGGGAAAGGATCAAAATGATTGATAGAGGGAGAAGTAGAATTTAGAGAAACCAAACCTTCAAAGAGGTGACCCAGATGAGAAAAACAATAACAGCTATCATTCGTGCTATAGAAAATTAAAAGCAATGGAGCAGTTGCAATCATCAGACATTAAATTATAAATTTAAAACAATAATAAATAAAAGAGAGAGAGAGGGGCAAGATTAGGAGCTTCGAGAATATTGCATGATCATACATTGCCCGTTTGCTGAAAACAAGATCCGACAATCAAATATTAGGTACCTAATGAAGCCCCCACGAGTCCTTTCAAAAGCTTTGTCAAGTGACCATTCAAAGCAGACCCAGACGAACATATATATATATATATATATATAATATGTATTAAATAAAGATGATGACAGTGAAAGGAGGACCTTTCAAGGGCTAACCCACTGCCGTCCAATTAAGGCCGTCCGTAGCAAAGGCCCTTTCGCATGTGAAGCGAAAGTGTTAGAATCTATGAATTACTACTGAGTGTACAGACTGAACAGGGTAATATAGCGAATGCGAGGGGTGTATTGGTAAATTTCAAAAGAACGAAAGCTACAACTTTACTTTTGCAACTTTGGAATTGTATACTGGTTGAAAATAATCCAGAATTTTGTTTATCTTTGAGGCTCTGATAACTTGGACTAGATCTGATCCAATGGTCTAAATTTGGGAGAGGGGCAAGTTGGATTCTTGCTGCATTCCATTTCTATCCTCCTATATAAAATCGCAGATATTCTAGAGAGAGACTTTGCTTTGAATACAAAAAAAAAAATGGAATTTCGGTGCAATAAATACAAAAATAAAAGTACCTCAAAATGCTTGGCCTCTCACTGTCATCCACAGCACAGACCCTTCAACAGCCATGAAAGCAAAATATTGCAGTCCACTGTTTCTGTACAGAAAAGGACACAGTCAGAAACCACAAAACCAAAAAACCAAAAACAGTAGATCAATTGATTTCTACTTTAGAAAGAAGTAAACAAAGCCCAAGTATTTTAAAGAAAAGGGCATATAGAGGAGGAAAAAAAAAATCAGTTCCTCATTTCTCATGAAGCAATTATCAGAGAAAGCAAGCAAAGCTAAAACTCAAGGACCGACCTTTAGGGCTCGGAAACAAGAAATTTAACCCTTTTGCTCGCAGAAAGGAACCATAATAGACGTGTGTGTATATGTATATATATATATATATATATGTCCCGAACGAAATGGAAACCACCAAGAATTGAAAATACTTCTAAGAAACAGAGACAGCCACTAAACTTGATCTTCAAATCTCGCGCAAGAAACCGCAATACAGAATTGCTTTCTAATAAAAAAAACCCACGGGCCACGACTTGATCTTCAAAACTCTCTCTCTCTGGGGAGATACTGCAAACAAGAAATTAACTCTTACTCTGAAGTGAGAACACGAGACCCTGCAAGCTATTTTGTTTCCTGACGGGGAAGAGGACATCAAACGGTCGAAAACATTGGAGGGGAAAAAAACAGCTGGGAAGAATCTTGAATGTGGAAGAAAGCTGGTAAGTTTTCAAAGTTTGAAAAATAACCAAAGAAAGCAATCGAGCTTTAACGGAAGAAGACAGACAAGGAAATAGAACAGACATTCAAAAATCAAACCCTTCTTCAAATCTCTCTCTCTCACTCACACACATAGAAGGACAGGAAATGTCAGAGGGCTGCTGTGCTCTGTTGCCTGGATTCTCTCTCTTGAATGTATTATACGCATCTATATTTACACTGATGGTTGAGGAAGGAGATGTTCGGACTTCGGACAATCTCCTTAAACGTCGAGCAAGAGATAAGATCGGGCGGCCATAATTAGTGCGGTAACAGTAGATCCGACCGTTTGGATTAGTTGAAAATTTGAAAGTGGAATTATTTTATGTTACCGAGGTAATGATGTGGCAGACGTGCCACGTGTGAAGTCGGACGATTTTAAGTACCTTTTCAAAAGTTTGTGTGCGAAAAAAAAGAGTAACGATTGGGTCTCGTTTGGATTAATTTTTTTTTTTGCTTTTTTTTTTTAATAAATTATACTGATCACCCTTCGAATTTTATGAAATTAAAGATATTATCCTTATATATTAATAATTATACAATCCTCTTTTCTTTTTAAAATATTATAATGGATTCGTTTTTTTGTTAAAAAAAATTATTAGTCAACAAACAAAATAAACTATTTTGACTATATAAATAATGAAATTTTTATTTTACCCTTTATAACAAAATTAGTTAAAAATCCTTATCTTTTTTCCTTGCTTATCTCTCTCCTCTCCCTTCCCTCTTGCTCTTACAATCTGTACCACGGACACAAACCATCATAGCCAAACCCACCATAATTATTTTGAACAAAATTTTGAGCCAAGCTCCAATTTTGCACACAATTTCAAGTTTTTTTAAGTTTTCAAATTAAGCTTGAATAATTCATTACTCGACTTGGCTCGTTTACAATCTTATTTATGCACATCTCGATTAATTTCAGAGTCTTTGCAATTTCTATACACAATTCAAATAACTACTAAGCCAAAGACCTTAGAGGTGACTTCAAGAAGTTGATATCACTTAAGAAATTTCAAACTTGAAATATTGGAAAAAACAAATTCCTAATTTTCAAATCTTGACCAGCAAGCTTACTCCAGATCTTGGGGTTGAAAAAACATAAATATAAACTCTTTGAGCCCGTTTAGTAACGCTCTCAGTTTTTGTTTTTTATCGTGTGTTTTTCATATTATGGTGATAAGCATTTATAAATTATCGTTGTGTCAATAGTACTAGACCAATATTTTGGTGAGAGAAAACACACTTATTTTAGTATTTTTAATTTTTTTTTAAATTTTATAAATAATTAAAAAAATTTAAACAAATGTTGTCTTTTATTTTTTTTAAAATAAAAAATAAAAAAACAAAAACAATAAACTTCGCCAAATCCATGCTTGACCCCAAGTCGTAGAGCATGCGTGCACAGCCTTTTTTTTTTATAGTTGAAACTAAAACAGCTGCCTCAGTACTACTGGTAGTAGCAGCAGCAGCATCCTATAAGTACTAACATCAACGCAACAGCTGGTTGGGGGACAGCGAGCTTACCAAGAAGAGTGGGGCTTCAGCAGCACTGCGTGGCCAGGTGGCCAGATCCGTGACGCTTTTCTCTTGTCGGCTACACTACACCATTGCAATTGTTGCTGCCCACTCACTTTCTGCCTGGCCCTTCTGGTTCCCAGCATACGTTACAAGGTCACAAAACTACGAGGAAATGTACGCCAGGCCCAGTTTAACCTTTATTTTGATTTTGGCCATGCACGCATCCCACAAGGATACCAGCACCCATATATATATATATATATGTTTGACGATCAAGATGTGAAGGTCAATTTGCACATAACTCGATTAATTTCTTTTTCAGTTCAGTCAAAAACAAGTTATTCATGCTAAAACAAACTCGATTAATTCCATCTATGATCTAATCAAAGACAAGCCATTCATGCTGAAATAAGAAATAAATATTTTCCAACCAATTCTTGCCCTTACCAAGAGGCCAACTTGTCTTAACCCAGTTGGTTCTGCACTCTAGTTATATTCAAAGAAGAGAAAATGCCGGGAGTGAGAGAGAGGGGCAGCAGTGTACATACTGAACAAGACAGATCAAAATTTTAAGACTTTGAACTTACGAACACTAAAAGAGACTCGATCACAACCCCATTACGAGAAAGGAATAATTAAATGAGAGTTTCACAATCGTAAGATAGAGCGTTGAACAACCTTTAATTCAGCAATTCAGAACCGCGGTGCTGTTCCATTTGCTAAAAGTTGCTATCAGAAGCACAAATAGCAAGTTAACCAACCAGGCTCACATAGGGCACAAGAAAAGGAGGGAGGGGAAAAAATAGAAAGAGTGGTAGGTAATAACACTGATAAAAGATGATACAAACTACTTGCTTGGATACTCTTGCCACTCCTCAGGATCGGGACCTTTCTCGCCGTGGAGGTGAACGACTGCATTGCCAATGCACTTAAATATTTTAGTCAAGACTTCACTGCACAGCCAAGCTTGAATCACACTTCTGAACAACTATTTTACTTTTTTCCCCTTTATTTTACTCACACTTCTGAGCAACTTTACTCTAGACCATTTTAGAATAGTACCAACCTGTGATATCTCTCGTTCACTGGGGTTTCTGCCCCATCATAGTCTGGACTTCCCCTTGGTTCAGGTCTGGAATTTAGCTTGGATCCATGTCCATAATCAGGGCTACCCCTATCTCTACGATATGGACTGGGAGAGCGCCCATGATCATAGCTTCTTCTCTCTGGTGACATGTCACGACCTCTCCTACCAGGGCTGTGCCCATTTCTTCTATCATCATCTCGAACTGCATACTCCACGGAAATAACTCGATCCATGAACTTGCTGCGTGCCATTATGGAACAAAGCAAAATAAGTATAAAATCAGGTTTTATACAATATGGAAGCACTGAGACAACTTTCTAAGGTCAGAAGGCATTTTCAGGAAAACTTTTTTTTTTTTTTTGATAAGTAAAAAAATACCTTGGAACAATATATCATTATGGCTATTCTTAATTATTTCTTACAATTGCTAGTTTAAAATTTTGGGAAGGAAAACTGAGGATGAAACATTATTGCTTGAGCATGAATTTTTCTCTTAACCAATACCAACTTTACAAACAAGTCACTTTTTGTCTATTTACCCCACAAATTTACAACAACAAAGAAAGTAAATAAGAGCAATTAATACTTTCTACACCCCTCCCCCCCACAAAAAAAAAAAAACCCACACCAAAAAAAAAAAAAAAAAAAACGAAAGAACCACCCCCAAAACTCCCATTCTGTATTCCACTCTCCATCCTCCTGCCCATCTCTTGCTTCTGTTTCTTCCTCCCATATGCCATATAGTTAAGATATAAATAAAATAAAAAAAGAAGAAGAAATGGCCATAATATAAAGAGCATAACCGTGTAGTAGTGAAATTCTGCACATAAATCAAAGTTTTGTTCCTGAAAGTTGTTTCCAGCAAAATGTAAATTTGTTGGGTGTGTTTGGCCGAGTTTTTAAAACAGAAAATAGGACTGAAAATTGGCTTGGTTTATTGTTCTTGGAAACTGTTGTCAGAATATTGAGTGAAAAAGAACCAATTTCTAGGAAACACAATAATGTGTTTGGTGGAGTTTTTGAAAATAGTTCTCTGTTAGTTACAAAGAAACAAAACACAGAAAGCGAAACTAAACTTCGTTTAGTTTGTTCTCCTTGGAAACTACTTTAAAAACAAATGAGTTAAAAAGAAACCATTTTTCAGATACACCAGAATCACATCTTATGTGTTCTATTTTTTGTTTTCTAGTCAGGATACTAAACTGACAGAAAACACAAATGTTTTCGATACTTCCATAGTTTTCAGAAAACTTGTTTTTGGGAACTGTTTCTGGAAACCCTTTTTTTTCGGTTTTGTTTTTCCAGTCAGGGATTTTAAAATAGCCAAAACCACCATTTTTCAAAAATTTTACAGTTTTCAGAAAACAAATTCCTGAGAATTGTTTTTTGAAAGCTATCCAAACATGATCTCTGCAAATAGTATTTAAGTCCAATAGAGTAAATCGTAGAAATTGTCGAAGGAAAACCGAACCTCATGTTTGTTGCATCCAATGCCTTTGTAGCATCCTCCTGAGATTCATATTGAATGAAGGCGAAATTCCTTCTGACCCTCACATTTAATATTGTCCCATATGGTTCAAAGTGCCTCTCTAAGTCCCTTGTCCTCGTATGAATTGGGTCAAAATTAATGACAAACAAGGTTTTTGAGGGTCTTGTATTAGCTGAAGACTTTCTTGAGCTGTCAGGCCTTCTAATACCACGTTCCTGCTGCAACACAACATTTGTTGAGATCAAGTCATCACCGAGTTCAGAGTTCAACTACTGAGGAGAAGCTTTTACCTTAGAGAGAAGTCCATTTAGCAATATTTTAGGTTAAACAAGATTCCTTCATAAAATGGACTACAGAACATAGAAAAAGAAGAAAGCTAATTATGGAAGAAGAAAAAAGTGCATCCAGGAGGAGGGTGAGCACCAAAATGAACATAAAACTACGGAGGTCATGTTCGAAATCCCATTTGTTCATCTCAAAAAAACATGTTTGTTAAAAATGATAAGAAAACACACAGGGATAACATTTTCATACAGTGCCTAAACAATACAATACCAAGTCATCACCCGCAATACCTTAGTCCACTCAACACGAAGCCGACGACCCTTTCTACCAAATTCTATTCTGTCTAGTCTTCGAACTGCATCCTCAGCATCTCTCTCATCTTCCATATAGACAAAAGCAAAACCTGTAAAGTTAAAATGGTAAGGAACCAGAATAGAACAATTTTAGTTTTTATAACAAAATCTAAAAGACAAATAATATATGTAAAACCAGGGGTGAGAAGCCTCCCATGAAGACACTTTACAATATGACATAATGTTGACTGGTTCCAATTAACCCAGAAAAAAATATAAAGAAAATCTGTCAGGAAGTAAACACAACACCTGCCATGGAATCGGAGGTATTCATGATTTATATGTTGAAATGTGTCAGAAATAGAGGATTGAGCAAAGGTCATGAGGAATGAAAAAGCAATAGTGTCACAGGGAAACGTAGAATGGTAGTGCCATGGTGGATCGGATTGGTTCTTCTGGAAAAACACAAGTATGAACCTTGGCACAAACTAGAAACGAAATGCAGAGGACCCATCCATCCAGGTAGAGCATGGGCATTCCAAGTACTCCTGCGCCAAAGAAATCGTTGAGTTTGGTTTACACCACAGAAAAGTCTCATTTTTCCTTTGAGAAAAATAACATATACAAATCATCCAAAAATAACTATTTCCGAAAGCATATTGACCCTTTTGAATAACAGCCCAGAGCATGGTGCTTTGCTTAAGATATGTAGCAGAAAATAATGAAACCATTATGAATTCCCAGGTTTGCTTTTCAATACAAAAGACAAGAGGTCAAGCTCTCACTCATAGCAAGAAAGGTGCCCTCTCTTTTTCTCACCCACACTTCAAAGTGCAAGCCAACAAACACCTCATTCTTTCAGAACTACAATCAGTACGCAAGGAAAAGCCATTTCCAAATTGTAAATTATTTTATATAAAGGTAAAGAGATACTCATTCCAGTATAAAAGTTTTAGCAACCAAGTCAGGCAATATGACTAGAGACATTTTATGTGGTGCAGAATTCTATGAGACGGTAAACAGTTGCTTTCTGAAATGATCTTTTTGTCTGATTGTATCTGAAACTTTTCCTTCGTACCACTAATTCCAGATCCCCACTAAGACTTGACAGAAATATTCCAATGCTGCCTCCTGCGATCCGAATAACATTGTACGCATGCAAGAGAAAAGCCAAAAGGTAAGACTGTCACATTTCATTTTTTACACATGAAATATCCAGAAATCTCACTACAACTCAAAAGAATGCTGCTACCTGTATCATGCAGTCTGAAAATGTTGTGGTCGTGCAAGATAATTGCCAAGTAAAGTAGAAGCTGCTACATTCCTGTGAGAGCATTCACCCCCTGTTGAATTGTTCTGTTGCTTAGTGACCACTGTAGAATCACAAAATCCATGCTTTATAAAAGTATTGTGGATGGTTGAGGGTGAGGAGGTCGGCTCATGAGTCTTATGGGAACTGGGAGATATGATAGGCACTTAGATGGAAAGAGACATAGGAGGTGAAAGGGCTAAGAGCTGAGAAAGTTTGAGATGGAGAAACAATAGAATCGTAGCAAGAACAAGAGCCTCTAGGCTCGGAGACAGAAATGAAGATGGTGATACATGTGCATGGAGGTGGTGACCTCCGACCTACAGGAGGGTCAAGTCTTGGACACCAGCTGACCTAGGTGCACACACGTGCTCATATGGAGATAATGGGACAGGTGGCTCGCCCTCCTTGAATCAACAATCTCGAGGTAAAGGACACTACTGGTAGCGTCACCGAAATTTTCTAAGACTTCAAGGGTCTCAATGGCTGCATTCGTGATTGGGGTGATCCATTGGTACGAGAAGATACAGAGCACATCATGTGTCTTCGTCTTCACTCGTAGAACATACTCTAGTGGAGGTCTCTCTCTCCCTCTCTCTCTCTCTCTCTCTCAGGGTCACATCACCCTCAAGTTAAAAGGGTAAAAGCTTCGATGAACCCTGAACTATAGCCATTGCTTCATATATCCCCATGGGTCATTGGTGAGGGACATGGGGCACTCACGCTCCTCATGACTGCAGCACCAACCACAAATAGGTACTCAGGCCTTACTCCAAATCTATGCTGGCATGGGAGTATCAGATTGCTTTTTGGAAATTCCTGAGTATAGTTTTGGGGGTGATGGACAAAGGCATGGGAGAGACACACTCAGGTGAAGATTTGCTCGACTAAGCCAAGGGTGCCAAGTGTTATCGGGAGTGGGAGAGGTGAAACACTCAAGTGGAGTTTGATCGGCTGAGCCAAGGGTGCCATAAGCACGTCTAGGCAAGCAGACTAAGAGGTGTTTCAAGATGATTTCCCTAAGCGCATATGCTCAAGACTAAGGTACCGCATACGTTAATCTCGTCCAGTGTGGCTATACCCCCGTAGAGAATAGATGGAGATACATGATTGGTCAAGGTGTCATCTCACAAGTCTAACACGTGGGTCCCTAGTCCATAGAAATGATGATGTGGCTAGACCTCGGTAAAGAGTAGATGGAGATGCGTGATTGGTCAACGTGTCACCTCATGAGGCTAACATGTGGGTCCCGCATCCACTAGGACCATTACTACCCTAGAACCATATAATTTGATTAATGACTACCGTGCAGCTTATTGATGCCTCTAATTCTTAGAGCTTGGCCGCTCCAGGTGGTACCAAATAACAAGCAGAATACAAATAGCACCATACAGAATAAGAAAATACTCATTTACAAAGACAAAGACAACACCTCATTAAGAGGTAACAATCATCAATCAACAATCAATTTATAATTTACCAGATTTCATATACTTACAAAAATGAATTACCAGATTTCATGTCCACCCTATCAACTCTCCCATATCTTCTGAAAAGTCGCTCAATATCAGACTGGCGAGCATCATATTCTAGATTGCCACAAAATATCGGCTTCATATTCCTCAAGCTCAAATTGAGAAAGTCTTTCTTGATTCTAAATAGAAAAGAGAGGAGAAAAATAAGAAGAATGAAACAAACACAAAATCACTAGTCAAATTTATGATCTAAGAACCATTCAAGATTGACCGGTAATATTTATGGGAGCAAGAATACAATACAAAATTAATCTTGAGATAACCATAAAAGAATTATCTCAAATGTATGCAAATATATCTTGCCAAGGTTATCTCAAGAAAAAAATGCACATAACGCATACAACAAATATTTCTGAAAGTACACAACAGACGATAACATTTTTATCTTTTCACCAAGTTAATAATAAATCTCAGAACTTGAGACGGGTCATGGCAGTAACTTACTTTTGAGAATTATAATAGGAAAAATGAAGAAAATAAGAAAAGAAAAGTGCGTACAAAAAAGAAAAAGAAAAAAAGACACAAACTCTGAGCCATTTGGTGAAACTATAAAGGGGTCTCAAGTCTCATATGAGATTATATCCTAAGATTTTCATTTCTTCTAAAGTAAAAAGGACGATGCTGCTAATTTTTACTTAAAAAAAAATTCTTCTTTTTTGACAGACCTTAGAAACAAGAATACAGCATCATTTTCTTTCGATAATTCTTCTGTATTCATTAGACACAATTGATAACTTGGAGAATGAAATTTTGCAGTTGTCTAATCATCGAATGCCTAGCACTAATTTGTTTTACTGTGGGCTGCTATGTGCTCACTCTCACCCGTCAATCTGATTTAGTATTCTGGAACCATTTCTGTACGTAGAGCATTAACTCAGATCAGGTCATTCAGTACAACAAGCTACAAACTTAACAAAGAAGAGCTTGACCTTTGCTATGCATTTAACAGGATCGATTTAAGGCAGCACACAACATCCAAATTTATAAATAGCAGAGGAGGTACCAAGCAACAAAAAATAGTAAAAACTAAAAAAGAAGTTTGGAAAGGATTTACAATGTTGACTGAGGAACCAACATAAGTTGTCCATTTAATTACTTTGCGCAAGAAACATTGGACTGGGTAACCCTTGCCAGTGCCAAAGCCATGAAATTCATCTAGGGCAAACCATTAATCACAAACAATGAATTTTTTCTTTTATGTTTTTGCAATAAACAATAGGAAACTTGACTTCCATATATATGATTCATACATAAGTTTATATGCAATATATTATTACATACAAATCGGTCTTTAAAGCAAAATAACTATTTAATGAGGCATTTGTATTTCCAAGGGGCAATGGAAAAATGTTTCAAAAAAGGTAAAAACAAAAATTTTTAAAATTTGCGTGGGCGAGGTTGTGATGGCTCTACCCCTGCCCTTAAACCTACCTCAGATGCCTTGCTCCTGTACCTAGCTCAGATGGAAAAGGTACTTTTCCTACTCTCCTTATCTAACTCTGCCTCTCCAACTGAGATATTTTAGCAACACTAAAAACAATATCATAACCACGAGGAATCCAATTTTGAGAAAAAACCACAAGAAAACCCATCTCCGTCAAAGGATGACTCAAATCCATATATCAGCACTCAACTTGGCTTAACATCTTAAATCCCCATTCATGCTCTTCAGAACAATGTAACGAGTCTCTTGTGTATACCCTCTTAATGCTTTCCATTAAGATACAGGGAGTTGTTTGAAACACACCGGCCGCACCATGAAAAAAGAACACACACACACACACACACACACACACACACATATGTATGCTGTTGATGGACACCAAGTGATAATAATTATAACTACAAACACAAATTAAAGCCACTTTCAATGTCTTTGGATTTAAATATACATTACAATGATTTGTTGATTAAGAAAAGAAAAATAATAAATAAAGAAGGCCAGTGCCAAAAGAGTAGGGATCGAAATCGAACATAAACTTTTAATATACATTACTGAAGGGAGTTAGCCCAGTGGTAGTGGCGCCCCACCCATGTACGTGATCATGATTCAACTCACCCTCCCCTCCCCTCCCCTCCGCCCCCAAGTGCTTTGGGATTGGCCCTCAGATGTACAAAAAAAATACATTTACAATATTTTGTTTTTTGTTTTCTTTTTTTGATTCGAAATGAATCGATCCAAACAATATCTGATTCAGCATACGACCAAAACCAAACCTGTAACTCAAAAGCAGATTCACAATCAAACAGAACAAAAAACTCTGATGAAACCATATAGATCTATGGATGATAATGGATATACAAAATTGCTGAACGAAGTAAGCCCGAAACTCTAAGAAGAGAATCAAAACCAGATCTGATGAAATACTGAAAAAGAGTTATGCGATCCAAGAAGAACCCTAGCTATACAAGTATTGATACACATACAATTATATACACATATACATACATACAGAGAGAATTTGGATCTCTACCTCCGGAGCTTTGCACCGAGTTGCTCAGTAGAAACCCTCGAGAGTGAAGCCGAGTGTACGCAGAGATGAATCAGCAGATCATATGAATGTCACTGTAGCTGGTAACGGGTAGATAAATCATAAACGCAATGCCTGAGCAGTTGCAGAAAACGACAAGCGTTTCGTGTAGTTGGGTTGGGCTGAACATGGTCCTACAGTGGCCAGCCCAGTGAACCAGGCCCAAAACTTAAGTCTTCCTCCTATTTCCAGTTTTTGTTTTTTTTTTCTCTAATGAACAGTATGAGTAGTTCATTTTTAATGGGAAAAAGAACAAATTCACAACCAAAAAAAATTATCATTTTTTCTTCATTTTGTAATTAAAACATGGTAAGAATCTGTAAACCCTTGACACTATGTTTGAATCTTGAATTTTTAAATTGATAGAAAAAAATAGAAAAAAAAATAAAGTGAAAGCAGTTAAATTTATTTATTTTTATTTGGTTGAGTTAGGAAAATGAGGAAAAAATAAAAATTTCTTGTCAAAAAAATCCATTTTTTTTTGTTCTCATTAAAAATAAAGATGTATAGGCATTTCATTTCATTTTCATTTTCATTTTCCTTGACAATATCAATTCTTCTACAATTTTATTGATAAACTAAGAACAAAATGATTATCCCACTCTATATTCTCTCTTATATATTAACATAAGCTTGTCATGTTAGTCTCCTCCTTAATGAATTCAAGTTGTCATAGGACATAATATTAATTTCTTTATAACAATTTAACCTAAGTCATATCTAGTAATTGTGCATTATCAAAAATATTTGACCCTTACGGTTTTTTATGCCTCAAATAAAAAATTCTCATTAATGGATGATCTTTCAAATACATATATGATTTAACTACGAGATCAGCCCAAGACTAAGGCCGAGCAACTAGCTGCTGCAGGATTGGACGTCTATCTATCTCACCATGCTCCCCTACTCCTATAAATAAAGGCTGGCGGAAGGAATGCTCTGCTCATCTTCAATGACTGATCATTTACTTAGAAATGATTGATTTCTGCAACATCCCCTTTTTGATTAAGTCTATTATCTCCAATATTATTAAAATTTTATGATGGGAAAGATACAAGCTAACCATTGATCCATTTCGACAAAAGAAACTTGGTAATCTCATACAAAATGCACTACATAATAATGTTGAGTAACTAAAATTGTTACTATAGAAATGCAATAATATTGGTATATTGTGCATGGATTGTGTTCCTCTCTTCGTGGTTGACATGAGCCTTTTCTTGAGTTTTTGTTTTCTTTTTTTATTCTGTATTATTAAATGGTATCTCAACAACTCCCGGTACCTGTCCTGAGAACACCATGTAGTGATCTGCAATGTCTGTTTGCCATTTACTGAATCAATTGTTTGAGGAATCCGGCCACCAGCAAAGAACAACACATGTAGTGTTCATGACCAAAACAAAATAGATTCCATTTAACTTGGTAAGATCTACAATGGCAAGATTCACAGCTGATCCTAACTTGACCTAGAAATCCCAAGGGACCAAATAATTAGTACTGTAACTTCGGCTGTTTAAGACAAAATTATCACATTTGACCGTCTGTTGTGATTTGAGTATTTTGCAGACCCACTATAAATGCTAAAATTATAGGGCCCGCTGGTCCCATAAAAATAATTTCTCATGCAAGACAACTACCATAGAAACCACCATTAACTTCACATTTGAGTGAGGTAACATGAAGTCTACTAGGTTGGAAGTCTACTCTTCCTTCTTTTGCTCTTGTTTTAACTTCTATTGGACTCATATTCCTTATTAATACCAAGTGCCATGTCACATTGAAGATGAATACTCAACATAGCAACTTAAAACGACTTATAGAAAAACCAAGCTTAGTGATGTCATTACATTGAAGGCCTTTGCCAGCTTAGTCTCTGATAGTTTACTACTCTCTCTCTCTCTCTCTCTCTCTCTCTCTCTCTCTGTACATGCTTTGAAGGACTTTAATTAACTTCATCATAACTCAAAACAGTAACAGTTTGCATGGCTTCTCACCCTTTTGACAGATGCTTAAGTTATGCACTAGAAACATTAGTACCATACGGCACATGTCATTCCTTCAATTCTCACCATTGTATGGGAATTCAGTAAAGGTAGGAGGAACCATCACTGAAGAAGAAACCTTGAACCTCTTGCTCCTCGAGAGCTCGCTCCCAGCGGCACCAACCTCTGGACCATCCGTCCAATAACCCATCATTTGATCTCCAAACCCTACTTCTCCAATATCCGACCCATCGGAGTCCAACCCGGGTTGCCTGAACCCGACCCACTCGTTGCTACACTCCGACACGCTCGAGCTCTCCCAGGAGGAGGGCTCATCTCCTACATGAGGCACAATGATGCTTGGTTGCACCACCTTATGATCAATATTCTTCATATCAATTGGACTTTGGTATTGATAATTCCTAAAGTGGAAAATGCTAGCAAAAGTGAAATGGTCACTAACCCTACTTTTGGAGGACTTATTATCTGATGACCTAGCCATGATGCTTTGTAAATTCTTACTTAACTTGGCTTTCAAGGAAGAGAAGCTGAGGCCATGCCGCCCATCGCATTCAGGTGCCAGTCCTCCGGTAGGAGGAGATGGTCCCAATGGACTTGATTTAGGGTTCACCGCTGCGAAATTGGTTCGCGCATTTTCTCCACGTAGGGCTCGAGCAGCTTCATCATAGGCTCGGGCAGCTTCTTCAGGGGTGTCATAAGTTCCGAGCCATAGTCTTACGCGCTGAGACGAGTCTTTGATCTCGGCTACCCATCTTCCTGATGGCCTTTGTCTTACGCCGACAAATCTACGTGCTGTTGATTTGGTTGGTTGCACTTGCATCATGGTGGTGGTGGTGACAGTCGTGGCGGTGGCGATTGTGGTTTTGGTGGTTTCAGAACCTGCCATGAAGGGCTTATTTTTTGTTTGGATTAGTGAGGACTAGACTAGATATAGCCAGTAGGAGAAAGTGGTTCTCTTAATGTTGCATGTGGAATACACTTAAGCAGAAATGAAATTGTTCTGGCGCTATAAATAAGGTCATTTCAAGGTGTGATGAAGGAATAGCATATGCTCTTCTCAATTATTTTGTTTGTTTTTTTTCCTATAAAAAAATAATTTTCTTCAATATTTTGCATGATGTATTTGCAAACTCCGTCAGCTTGGCTTGATTTGCAAAAGATCAGCTTGGGTAAACTTCAGCTGGAAGCTCTCTCTCTCTCTCTCTCTCTCTCTCTCTCTCATGTATTACTCATCTACTAATAGTTTACAGAATTATTATTGGTAAGAACTTTCAAGGTATAAAATCACAAGCCACCTAATCAAGAATTTTTCCTTGCAATAAATTGCCTGATTGATGCAATTAGATAAATATAGATCTTATGTTTCAAAGTGCATTATCATCACGAGCACCTTGAATTCCACAAGATTAGACAGAAAATTTGGTGAATATCTTACCAAGTGGAATAAATATATTTTAGTATCAAAAAAGTCTTATCTTTCCAGGTTTCACCCATTTTAAGTTTCCAACCAAATTTTCAAAGCCTATATTCATCAGGAGCAGCTAATTTAGTAATATCTAATTTGTATTATCTCTCTAATAATGATAAGAATATGCTTACACACGGTTTGCTCTTAATTAGGATGCCAAATCCACCATAAGTTGGCTTATAAACTGTGGCTCAACGGAGCTGAGCCGCCCTCAGTGATAAAACCAGAGAGAAGCCGACAAAAGAAAGGCGGTCGGAGTTTGTCAGCTTGTAAATGAAGAGAGGATTTCGAACGTCGGTTTCAGAATTTTAAAATCCGGCGGGAAAGGTTAGTTTAACGGTTAGTGATGTGGGGTTAAACCCTTGGAATTTAGTACTTGGTGATAGAATGATTTGTGGAGCCCCTAACTACGTACGGTGTCGTTTGTGTTGTTTGTATTTGACTCCCTAAGAATAGGTAACCCTTAATCATGAATGAACGGTCCAATTTTTTCTTATGATTTATAAATTAGTTTAGTGAAAGGTTGGAAGAGTTATTTAGGAAATTAAAAATTGGCTTATTATTGGAGGGATGGCCCTTGAATTAGGACTCTAATAATTCAAGTGAAGCCTTTGATTCCCTACATTTTCAGTCCTCTAAGGGTGGAAGTGAGAGATTTTGTTGCCTAGCAATGTGGATTTTATGCTTAAAAGACTCGTGTGGAATGACAGATGGCACGTGCCAAGTAGCTTGATTTTGTCATTAACAAACACTTAATTGTGATGATTCAATCACTGCTAAACGATTCTTCAATCCATTAATTAATTACCCATTTTGCATAATCTCTAGCCATTGTTATGGTGAAAGTACATAAAGAATGACTACCATTCAAAATAGTATATCCAAGTGGGCATGTGTAGAATGAGGCAATTAATTTACAAACTTGGCTATTTCCATCTTTAGGTTAGTTTTTTTTAACATTGTAACCTTACAGTTTTGGCTGTAAATCACTGTTGTTTAGCACATAATATGTTATATATGTCGATAATATCATTGTTAAAGAAATGACTTAGCCACTGTCCTCATCACAAAATCACTGTTTAAAGATATGTCTAATCATGTACCCTTGCTGGTTAACAGTTTTGCATATCAATATAGTGTTCTATATGCTACATTTTAACAGTTAGCTAGCTTCTCCCAGTATCATAATCCTCATAATTAATCTTACACCAAGATTAGAACAATTTCATATAAGAATTTCACAATATCATAGTTCTATAAATACCCAATTAAATAATTTTGGCATCGGTCTTTCCGAGTCTACAAAATAGGTAGGAATCGACTCATCCATCATCTTAAGACGCGATTTAAGTTCATTTTACAGCATAAAAATGAGTTTCCGGGCATAAGAACATAAGTGTATACCTAAACACCGAGGCAGTGGTTCAAGAAGTTTATGATGATCAACCTCCATTAATTTGTTGGATTGCTATGTCAATAAACTTGGGAACATGAAACAAGATGCTACAGAAGATTTCGTCCGAAACTGGACTGGAATGATTCTTCTGTAAAGTAGCCTCCAAATACACAGCAAAGAATTTTGATTAGGTCCATGTCCAATTTGTCCCAAGTGTTAGAGACATTTCACCAACTATATTTTAAGGGTTTGATACATATTCAAAGTTTGTCCTCCTCCTTGTAGAATGATGCTGGGGGTATAATACAATACAAAAGCCAGATGAAGTGCTAATCAAAGCAATTATATATCAAATTAATGCAACTGTGAAGGATTGGTGTCATATAGCGATTGGATAGATGACCGATACAGCTCTATATGAAAGTAGTTAATTGAAGTAAAAAATTATCTGATCAGTAGAAACTATTTGTTATGTAAATTTAGAGTAAGTCATTCGTTCCTAATACTATTTTTACCATGTTTTCTCACTCTAGATGCAAAACAATGGAATCCTCATTAGTAAATGCACGTAAAACTCATTTACTTCTTCCATCTAGAAGTATAATTAAAAAAAATTAAAAAGTGAAATTATTTGTATTTTTTTTTTTTTTGTAAATTGAACGTCATTTTGTTGATTCCTTTCTCTTTCTTTTCTCATTGTCAACTTTCTAATTTCTCCACATCCCTCACCTGGTGGGTGGAGAAATTGAGAGAGAGAGAGAGAGAGATCCTCTCAATTGTTTTCACAAAACGAAAAAAACAAAGGAACATGTCTGGACTTGCAAGTTGCAACAGAAGGTGACAAATAATTTTTGCAAAAAAAAATATAAAGAAATAAGTGAGAAAGCTTATCTTCCATTGAAACTTTTACCTGTGATGGTGACTCAACGTTGGACAACAATGCTTTCACATCAATAAACACAATCAGAAAGGCACGTGGCAACTTACTTGAACGGTGTTCAAATTTCTGATTCAAATGAAATATTTTTTTATAGCAGTTGAGGAGGGATTTTTCTATGAATCAATCAGTAGTTGAAAAATGCTAACTATAGCTGTGGCCGTCAATTGCCACGGTTAATTCAACTAGAGCTCACAAGTCATTAGTTAATGACTGACGCTAATGAGTAATTACTGACCGTCCGATCACGACTGTAATAAATTTAAGTATGCATAACTTGTTTCCCTCAAAATATAATTGTAAGTATGTTGTGGTCGTTTATGATATATATGGTATTTGAAATAAGTTCTTCTGTATTTTGCCGATTATTGCAAGATTCTAACAAATTACATCCAATACATTTTTTCTTTTATGTTATGTTTAAATCAAAGATTTGGTAAAAGAAAAAAAAAAAAAAAAGAGGATATCAAATTACATGACATGTATGGTTATTAAAGAAAATGGAGAATGCTTGAGCCTTCCTTTTAATACCCCTTTCAATGAACTACAAAAACAAAATAGAAAGAAAATGAAAAATAAAATAATATAAAGAGAAAAGAAGAAAGAATTTAGAATCACTCATTTGGCTCTATTTTTTTTCCACCTTTTTCTATTCTCTTGATAAATTCGAGTTCCAAAGATAACATTAAGATACATTCCATTCATGCAATGCAAATTCACTTAATAATGGATTAAAAAGTTTTTTTTTTTTCCCACCCTGGTTCAGGATTGGGTTTTGGGCTAAAATGTCCCTTGAGCAATTGAATCCCTTTTCTTGGTTAAGGATAGAGAATGTGGCTTAACTTAAAAGGCAGATGCTATTTTCAGGTTTTTTTGCGCTATTGTTGTGTTTTAAATCCATGACACTTGGATCACAATGAAACAACCTTACTGCCGCAAAGAATGTGACTTCAACTGTTATGCATATTCAGTTAGAACTATTTCATGTTTAGCATCTGACTTCCCCATTCCGGTGACATAGCCAATGGCCCTATGCAAGGAAACATTTCACTTAAACCTGCTAGAAAGACAGATAAATCTAATATTCCAAAACTATCTAAGCTTGCAAGAAATGGTTCGAGCCTCTTTAACCACAACGAGGTTTGAAAGAAAATTCACTCTAGAAGTCCACCATTTCTTGCCAATTCTGCGACACGAGGAACAAGAAAGGAAACACAATTATTACAGTAAAATGGGGAATCAAAGCTTTTACATTCCCACCGTGCTTACCATGTTATTTCGTCCTTGAAATTCAGCTAAAAAATACAAGCTAGCTGACTTTAAAATTGCATGATTACGATTAGGCCCCGTGGGTTTGAAACACAAAACAACCTTTCTGCACACAACTCTGTATTTACAAGCTCCTCCCCAACTCACAGTGGCGGGAGCCTCACACACTGGGCTACCCTTAGAGACTCTCAAAAGTACCATCAGAGAAATCAAGCTACTTCAGATATGCCAGATCAGAGGTTTATTTCAGATTGCCCATAAATTGTAAACAAACCAAGCACAATCTTCCAGTTTTGAGCTCATTAATTTTCTATTCGAGCTCAAACTCCACTCAGCAACCTCATAAGCAGTTTAAGATTGCAAGATGAACCAAGCAGGTCAAGATTTAGACTTATTTGAAGCTTTTTCCAGATCAGTAGCAACATAAATGTGTCAAACTCAAAACTACCTTAAAACTCATTATTATTTTTTTTCAACCTTGGTCAAGCAGCCAAGCACTCCATTCTGCCCAGCTCATGTATAAGCATAAGCCAATTAGAATAACAAGACCCTTATGAATTTTCAGGAATTAGTACTATATATTCTTGGGACAATATTAAGAGGTAATTGTAAGTAAACAGCATAGTAGCTTGTATTGGCAGTGCAGGAAGACTCAGAACAACCAAATCAAGATTACAGCAGAATGAGTTATCGGCGTCCCAAACATTTAGGATGCTTATAGCCCACAACAATTAGAAAGTCAAAATTCACAAGGTTATCTATGAACCTGAGCATGTATTAAAACGTAGGGCTCAATGGAACTATCCACCTACAATGCAGGATTGATGATATGATTAGAATGGAAGATCTACAAAAGCAGAGATTAGAGAAATGAAAATTTGGAAGATTACATGAAACCCATACAATATAAATCTGTGATCATATCATTCTGATCTATCTCTTTTTTGCATTACAACAGCTGCCTTGGGATATCAAATAGATATTGAAGACATAAAGAGAAAATAGCTGAATGAAGAACTCAAAAATCTAAGACGTTTCATTCTTGGCCAACAATGCAGTGAGACTGTTCAAGAATGGCACATCAAATACAAAGCTAAGGTTCTTAGAAGGCTTCCATGGTCTGCCTCACTGAGAGCAGGGCCAGGTAGGTCTAATTGAGATTTTTTAACAAACAACAAACTCGTCTCAAAAAAAGAAAAAACAAAAAACTTACTGAGGACTGAAATATATTTTAGCTGGCTGACCACCACAACTTTCCAGTAGACCCATAAATTTTGCTTCTTGGCCAACAATGTTTAAGAAATGTTATATGGAAGTTCATGAACCATCAAAAACAAAAATGTGATCAGCACAAGCAAAATCTATAAGTACCAAATATACAAGGCTTCTGTGATAAATTATTACCAAGTAACTGGCCAACCTGCTAAGCTCATGAAGACACAAATAAACTACTGCAAACTGCATATCCATCTGCATTAGCAAATGCTAGATTTTTGCCCATAATCACCAAGAAACTAACTTCCATCTTTGAAGACAAAATTCTTCTTCTTTTAACCTTTTTGCAATTCATTCTCCATGTAAGTGGATGAAATGTTACTCCATTTGTCGGGATCATGCAAATGGAAGCACACGAGCATGCACACAATGCAAAGAGAAAAATACACACAGACAATTACCTTGTTTAGAACAAACCTACCTGCATCCACGGGTGAGGGAGAAAATCCACTATATACTGCAGAGATTTTACAAGTATGAGACAATCCAAAACACCCAATCCAACAGTAAAACCCAAGCAGGCCAAGCCACAGAACAATCCCTCTTTTACCAACTCAAATACAACCGAGCCCTAAAGTAACACTCGCTTCTCTCCTTATCCTAGTGTCCCACGCCCTGACGCCAAAACCCACTTCTCCACTTCCAGTGAGAAGCACCCAATCCAATAGTGAAACCCAAGCAGGCCAAGCCTCAGAACAATCCCTCTTTAACCCAGTCAAATATAAGTGAGCCCCAAGTAACCCTCGGTTCTCTCCTTATTCTAGTGTCCTATGCCCTGAAGCCAAACCCGCTTCTCCACTTCCGGTATTTTAACTCCACGCACCCTTTCTCTCACAATCTCTCCTATTTGTAGGCAAACCCCAAAAATCATCCTACTTGGAACCCCCCAAAAATTAAAACTTTTCTTAAGACTCTATTTTAGTAAAGGAAAAATGCTATTCTTTAAAAAAATGTACAAAAAAATCTAACCGAAAGGATATGACAATGAATTCTTTGTAATTAAAATGGGTGTTTTAGTTAAAGTGAAAGCCTAAGCTTTAAACATATTATTCTGTATGAAAATTTGTTTATATAAATTATGGCATTACCCTCCAATATAATATCAAACTTTTTGTATAGTGGACTATTGTTCCTACTCATTTTTTCTGTACCTTCTAATCAATGAAATTAATAGCATGTGGGTTCTTTTATTGCCTATTGACTTGTTAATAGTGTGATCGTGCTTGTGCTAAATCTTTTAGTTTTCACTTCAACTACAGCGATGCTTTTATTTTCATTATAAATATTGTCAAAAGTAGCCTTTGCAATGAAATGACATGAAGGATGGTTTTGTCACTGACTATTTGATTTTGTACATTATAAAGGAAATTGCCATAAAGTTTAGCATATAATCAATTATTGATCACTTTTGATATTTGAGAAGGTCGAGTTTCACTTTAATAGATGATTGAGTTGGAATGTACCGACAAACAATTATTTTTTCTTCATCTTTTGTTGATGTTGATCTGAAACTAACTTTTTTTCATATAAAATTTGGTTTGCGCGAACAACCCCAAAACTAAATCTTGGTTCCGCCCTGAACCTAACCCTAATAAATATAAGCGACTGCAGACTACAAGACACACACCCAACACTATATACAATTAATTTATATCGTATTTTGAAAAAATGGTTAAAACTTTGCTATTATACGAACCTATGTTACCTGAAATGCGGATCGTTCCGGTACGTGGAATGAGAATGGAAACGTGGTACGCCACATGTTTTAAAATATGGTATTTTAGGGGTAGAATTCTATAAAATATATTATTAGAATTAAGGTACCTCTAGAAAAGTTTTTTTTAATAATCAAACATTTAATAAACCATAATTTATGTATTTTCAAATTACTCATCTAAAAACACATTCCAGGAGTATTATAGCCCTTTTTTTTTATATATTGTTATGCCAAAATTCTACTCTTTTTATATTTTTGTTCATTATAATTGATTTTTTTCTTCTGTTATGTGACCTTTAAATATATAAATAGAAAAAAAGTTTGAGATCACTTTAAATCGCTAAATTCACCATTTTGGAATGCTAAAGTACCATGTTTCAGAACGTTGTTCAAAAAACGTAATTCACTAGGGTAGTAGAGTTTTATGGTAACACATAATTACGAACTAGATGGATGGCAAGCACTATGTGAGGGCACCTCACCTCACATAATACCTCTCTCTCTCTGTTTGTTTTCCTCTCAGCAGTTTGTAATAGGGGGAGGAATGGATTATGCAACACAATCTGCATAGTCTGTTAAGAGTGTTTTCAGCTTTTCTGTAAAAGATGGGAAAATAAGAATCAAAATGAGTAAGCGCATATTCAGAAGAGTAACAGGAACGCTGAAACTGAAAGTTTAATTCCTATTATCAGCTCGAAGTGCTTATTCATATAATTTCGCAATATCACAAAAAGCAGAAGTTAAAGCTATGTGCTTTTCAGATGAGTGTAAAGTTCTAACACTACGATGATCAAATTTTCACTGCAACAGACAGAACACAGAGAACAACACTCAAATCTTTCCAAAGTACTAAACATGAACACAAAATCCACACACTTGTGAACAACAGAAGTTACAGAGGGCGTCATTTAAATATTTTAAATGGAGTTACATGAATCAAGAAAATCCCAACTAACCCATAAAAATCTGATTCAACAAATTAACAGCCAGTAATAGACAAGCACACCACAACAAAAACCATAATCCATAATCAGCTCAATCCAAAAAAAAAATTCAAATCAAACCAAATCAAACCAGAATCAGCCATTGTTGCAACTCACCAAATGAAAACCCAAATCAACAACCGCAATCTTCTTTCACTGCGGTGCCAATTGGTACAACTACGTCCTTGTAGTGGCAAACATAGGGTGCGTCGCACCCAACATAAGGCCCTGTCCACCTCCCTTCAGCTATGTAGCTCGCGTCCCACACCGAAGCATACAAGAACATGGGTTTCTCAGGAAAGCCTTCCCCTTCCTTCTTCGTTTCTCTCCTCACCAGTTTTCCATCGATCAACCACTCGATCGCATCTGGGTGCCACTTGATCACGTACTCGTGGAACCCATCAGAGCAGTCAAAACCCAGATCGTGTATCGCCTCTCTGGTTCCAGTCCCTACAGGCAAAGAACAATTCATCAGTATATATATATAGAGAGAGAGAGAGAGAGGTGTTGGAGGATATTTGGTACTGTGCCTGTAGTGAAGTAGTTGGTTTGGACAATGGTCTTGTCTTTGCCCAAAAATTCGAAGTCGATCTCGTCCTGGGACTTGTCGCCTTCGAGGGAGGAGAGGTAGATGTTGAAGTTGAGGCCGCTGGTGTTGCCTTTGGGGCACTGGATTTTGGCGCCGAATGTGCCGTAGTGGAAGCGGGTGGGGGAGCGCCACCGCGCGCCGCCGCGGTGGTCGAAGGTTATGGTGATGGAGTCGGATTCGGGGGAGTGAGTGCAGACATCGGGGCAGTAGTCGACGGCTATTTGTTTGAGGATCTGGGTTTGGTGGGATGGAGTCTCCTTGTGCAATGAAGGGTCGGCCATTGACAGTTCAGAGAGAAAGAGATAGCAGTGAGGTTGGAGATGGTGAGAGACTGATTTGGTCAAATAAACGACTGGTGGTTGGTCTTCAAGTTGATCTGGTTTTAGACCGTTGGATTTTAATTTCCTTCTCTTCAACGTGCTGTGCCAAATCTACTTAGAGCACGTTTGGAACTTCGGGGAGGATAGGGTTGAGCAGGGAAGGAAAAAAGTCAAGTGATCGAGTAATTAGAGTATTCAGTCATAATTTTTATTAAATTGTGATATATGAATATTTTAGTAAAATGAGATTGTGAAATAGTAAAAAAAATTTTAAAAAAAATATCATATGGCAAAATTTAAATAGATATTTTTTTAAAAATCTCTCTACTACTATAACCTCAGGCTACTGATGTATTTAAACATCACGTATCATCGTTTGATAGATATTATTACTAAGTACTACTTGATCACCAAAATAATTTTTCATAGGGGAGGCAATGGTAGGGTTAGGTAGTTGTAAGTGGGATTTCTGGGAAGGTCTGGTCGATCTCTCGAACCACTATTGACGATTTTCCAACTTTCTGTAGAGAAATAAAAGAGTTAGAATGAGTCAACCCGCTTTGGGCTGATCACACTCCGACGGTTAAGTTAGTTATATTCCTCAAGAATGGAATGGAATTTTCAAGTGTATATAGTTTAGTCAAAATGATTATACATTGTTCTCTCTTAGCTCCGGTATTTATAAGGTGACGCTCTCTGTAGAGCCTACCCGATACTCATGACTCCCTATTCAGGTCTATGCTGGCTAAAGTCGGCTGATCGGACATAATTTCTCCTGTATCGCTTTGCTAGAGCTTGACTGACCGAACGTAAGCGTTGTCGGTTGTGTGCAGCGCCTCCTCCGCATTCAATGTGAGTCTATTCTCTATTTAATACTCTGTTACCCTGCATGATTACACCCTTAAGCTGGGCTAGAGAGGGCTCTAGTTTGGGCGGACAAACTGATCCGGACTTCTGGCGTAAGACTCAATCATGGGCTGCTCTAGGCCCAGCTTAGCAGTGCCAATTGACATGGACTTGCCCAACTATGTTGGGCCCGTATATATTTGACCCACAATTGCCCTCTAGCTCTAGCGCCCCGATTGTAGGGGTCTTGAGCTAACCTCTCGCAACGGCTCGATGACATCAACCATCAGGCCCTCTTTAATAGGGAGTGACTAATGGGCTACCCCAGGTCTGTTGTCATCGTGCTATCACTCTTTTTGAATACCAGAAGGGTGTATTCACTGTTTGAACGTAGAACTTCTCCACGCTTTACATCCGTCTCTATTGCGAAGACTGTCATTTTGTAAGTCTTCCCTTTCTTTGCATTCTTTCTTCATTTTTCTTGCTTCGAACCCTAGAACCTCGGTGACCATGGGCACTAGACTTAGGGGAATACTTAGCCATTTTGATTCCATAACTGCTTTCAAACAGCAGTACAATTTTCTAGCCGGGGTAGACATAGGTTTGGTAGGGCCGAACGACGACGGTTGGAAGGTGACTGAAGAGGGGACTTCATTTCCCCTTGTCGCAATAATAGAGGGCGGCCTTAGGTTTCTCGTTCATCCCTTCCTGACTCAAATCCTTAGCCATTACGAGATCACCCCAATCCAACTGTTGCCGAACGGTTACAGAATAGTGATGGGGATCATTGAATTGAACCGCCATCTGGGCCTAAACCTGTGTCTTCATGAATTCAATTATTATTATGCTGCCGTGGAGGTGGGCGGTGGCAGTACAACGGAGTGGTACAAGTATTATTTTAGGGTCAGGCATGGGTCGAGGGAACTGATCCAATTTCTTCCTAGTTTGGGGAAGGAGATCGACGATGCCATAGTGAGAGTAAGGGGGCCATGCGAATTTGGCGATATCCCCGTAAAACTAGCGCCAGAGATGAGGTGCCCTAGGACGTCGAAAAGAATAGGTTTACCCTTCTCTTCGTTACTCGATGTGATTTTTTCTCTGTTTGGATTTTTCCTTGGCTCATTGTTTATCTTTGCGCTTCTGTGTTCCCCAGCTATCTTTGAACCCCGGGATAAGGAGACCGAACTCCTCAGCATCGATCTTGTTACGTTGGAGCGAGTCTAGGCGTACAAAGGTGAGGGTGAGCTGCAAGGAATAGGCCATGTTGCACACGTACTCCTGGGCTACCCAATTCGGTACCAAACATTTATTGCAACGAACGGGGTGTCTGTCGCCGTGATTGCTGCCCAAAAAGCGAAAGGAGCTCAACACGACATCAGGGATCGCTTATCTCTCCCACCGTCTCTAAGTTCGGCACCCATTGCCACGGTCCCTATCTCTGCCCTTGAAATGGCTCTCAAAGTTTGAGATCTCACTTTAACACTGGGACAAAGGGGTTCTAGGAAGAGGAAGGGTGCGGCCTCATCTTCTGCCGAAACCGCTACCCAGGTCAGTGACACTGATGCTCTTCCACCACCCATTGTGCCCCCTACTACTGGAATTCCTGCTACTGCCACGGTGGTCGATCCCATAGAGGAAGCAGCAGCCCCGGTGGTGGTGAAGAGAAAAAGGCAGGTGAAAACGGTTGAGAAGGTCACCGCCCGAGAAATGGCCGCAGGCACGACCGCTACCCCAGATAAATCAGTGGGGCCTTCCGCTACGGAGAAGGGCAAGGGCACAGTGGAGGGCCTGTCGACTGAAGAATTTGTAGCACAGCCCAAAATCAGCGAGTGGGCTATGACTGTCGAGGACTCGATGCTACGTTGTCCTGGCGCTGCTATCAAGGCCCTCCAGGCTATCATACCGCCAAGGAACGTCAAAGAACTAAACAGCATCGACACAGGGGAGTTGATGCTTGGAGCAGTTCGGTCAGCGTTTGCGGTGAGCTAACTATGCCAAACTCTTTCTTTTGCCTGTTAAATTTGGCAATCCTACACTAATGCCTACTTTCCCTTGTTCTCTTCAAGGTGCCATTCATGGCTTGGAGATTATGTAACGGTTCTGCAGTCTTCAAGATTGGCACGAGGCAGTTTTGAGAAGACACTCCAACTTGAAGGATAGTTTCCACCAGAAAGATCGGGAGGCCAGAGCGCTCCAAAAGGCTTGGCAGGACAGCCAGGGTGCTCTTGCCGAAACGCAAGCTTCCTTCAAGCAAAAAGAGGAAGACTGCCAAAAAGCTGAAGCTAAAGCTGCCGACATAAAGCCCGGGTTGACCGAGGCTGAGGAGTCGGCAGCCGAGGCAAAAGCGTCTCTGGCCGAAGCTCAACTGGAGGTGGAGCGTTTAAACAAGGAGGGAGAAGCCAAGAATGACAAGGGTTTTGAGGTTGTTGGGGATCATTAAGAGGCCCAGGTGAAGCAGATCACTGAACAGATATTCTAGGACGGCTGGAAGGTAGTCCTAAGGCAGTTGAAGTTGGACAAGTCTTCTCCTCTCTGGGCAAAAATTCCTACCCGCGCCAATGCGGTACTTGAGTCGGAGGACGAGGCCAATGAAGAGACTGTTCGTGAAGAGGAGGAAGACACTCCTAAGCTTCAAGTGGACAAAGAAGCCAATCCAGTCAGCTTCCCTTAGCCGAACTGCCATCGCCCTCCGAACTACCACCAATTAGACAATCCTCTGTCGACCCTCCATCCACCGAACTAGCTTAGAGCTCCTTTTTCTTTTCTTGTTTGAACTGTATTTATTTTCGCGGGAAGCATTTATGTATTGAATCGATTTTGTACATATGTTTTTACGAACATATCCTTTGTTTAGATTAAACAATTTTGTTATCTGTGTGTTTGAGCTACCGAATTTAGCCAGCCCAAGCCCCTGCTTAATTTGAGGAGAAAAATTTAACGAGCTGTCTTTCTTAGGTTAATGGGCTCTGTTTGTAACAAAGTAGATGCCCCTAGCTTTAGTCCACACGCAAATATAGGCAAATATAAACCCTGCTACCTCTAATTTACCAATTTTGGTTAGGGTCGAAGCAAGTTACTTAGCTTTGTTGTTTTGATGAAGATCTCTGCCGACCTATTTGGATATGGCAAGTTTGAATGCTAGTTGTTATTGACCTTCTTTGGCCGACTTGGTCATAAATGATCCAGGACCAGGTTTTTACACCTGGTTTTTGTGACCTTCATTGGCTGACCTATCAAACTTAGACGGGACTAAGTTTTTACACTTAGTTTTAATGACCTTCATTGGCCGACCTATCAAACTTAGATAAGATCAAGTTTTTACACTTGGTTTTAATGACCTTCATTGGCCAACCTGGTCATAAATGATCTAGGACCAGGTTTTTACACCTGGTTTTTTTTTTTATTTTGGTCTTTCTTCAATACTTTAAAGTTTAGAGAGGCCTCAAGTTTGCTGAGTAACTTCCAATTTTCATTAATTTATGCAAAGATTACATATTTTTCGAAGGAAATTGCTCCCTTACAGGCGGATACATCCTTTAAGAATAAAAGGGCCTATGGGTCATTGCTGTTTTTCTTTGATAGCTCCTAATCGATATGCCCCCAGCTTGGGCCCAAATCCTCGTTGACTGGATGCTGCATGTTGCATATTGTTTGAGTGGATCATGATTTCTACGGTTCGGCAATCCATAGCTTGGTGTAACCCCGCATGCAGAGTTTTATATTCTGAATCTTTGTTGTAGTGAACTTCAGTTTAATGACCTGCCCTAATGCCGTAGCGTTTGATAAGTATCCATGATTTGGCCCTTAGTCATTGGATGCATTGTCAGCGAACGGCATCCAATTGATCATTTTTCTGTCGAACTGGTAGGGAGATGTCATCATGTTATACGTCGGCAATTGGAGTTGGATTGGTTGCCTGTGGAAGTTCAGAAAAAAAAAATTTGCAATAAAGTTAGTTAATGCCTGGCCTCTACCTACCACTTGGGGTCGAACTTGGCATCGAATTGTCTAGGTCTGATCGCATGTTCCAAAACTGTGGGGTAACGGAAGAACTCTTCAACCTTTTGTGGCATATGCCGTAAGGAAGCATTGCATGACAACAACTTGGTCCCCTCTAATCTTTTGGACTCCCTCCGTGGAGGGGAATCGAATTAGCTGGTGGTAGGAGGAAAGGATGGCTTTCATGATGTGCAATCATGTTCAGCCCATGATTGCATTATATGGGGAGGGTACGTCGACCACCAAAAATTCTGTTTGTAGAGTAATCCCTCCAGCAATCACAGGGGTGGTTACCTTCCCAAGTGGCCGGACTGGGTCAGAGCTGAACCCAATCAACGGATTGAGCGAGGGTTAAAGGTCGACATCCTTCAATTTTAGCTTCTTAAATAAGTCGTAGTACATGATCTCGGAAGAGCTTCCTTGGTCAATGGGTAGTCTCTTCATGTCACACCCTGCCATTCGTAGAGTAACGACCAGCACGTCATTATGGGGAGTTTGAACTCCTATAAGATCTTCCTCCGAAAAGGTTATGATCGCACTGTTCATACCGACCTTGACTTTCTTGGGAGGGGGGCCTATCTGCATTACCTTCCGTAGGTGCATGGCTTTTTGAATGTTTGCCCGATACTTATTTCGATTGGTAGCTTTTGATTCTGCCGATCAATGCAATACGTTGATCACTTGGATTGGTTCAGCTTGGTCCTCTTTCAGGGGGGCCTCCAGCTTTGGCTACTCAGCCCCCTATTTCGTCTTCTCCTTGTCAATGTACTGATCAAGATAGCCAGCCTTCGCCAAATCCTCAAGGTGATTTTTCAGATGTTGGCAATTTGCTATTTGATGCCCCATCTCCCTATGATAGGAGCAAAACTTTCCCTGGTCTCAGGCTGTAGGGTATCTTCCCAACTTCGGGGGCCATTTGAAGAATGACTTGTTGTGAATTTGGGACAAAATTTTATAAATGGGGTCTTTGAAGACAGTATAAACCCCATTGCTTGCCTTATTGTTCCGGCCGTTGTTGTCATCCCGCCGAAACTTCTTCGTGTCGCACCCATTCTTTTTTTTGGTGATGGTGCCGACCTTTTCGGGGGCTGGCTACGGTACATCCTCCTCCAACCTTGTGTATCGCTTGATTCTCGACATCAGTTTGTGAATCGTGAGGGTTGGTTTCTTCATTAAGGACTGTCGCAGGCAGTGCTCTTTAGGTAAGCCAATTTTGAACTAAGTTACAGCCAGCTGCTCGCTGCACTCGTCAATCTCATTGTAGGTCACCTAGTAGCGCTGCACATACGTCCGTAATCCTTCTCCATCGTTCTTCCGTAGGGTGAGTAAGAAGTCCACCTCCTTAGATTGCTTGTTGTTGGCTATGAAGCGAGCAATGAACAGTTTGGCAAGTTATCTCCAATTTGATACTGATTTGGCAATCAACTTGTCGAACCATCATAAGGCTATTTCTCCCAAACTGGATGAGAACACTCGACACGTTAGGGACTGATCCCCGCTCCAGAGTGCCATAATTTGCTTGTAGTAGCGAACGTGACTGATTGGGTTAGCCTTTTCATCGTATGGTGTGAATTTTGGTGGGGAGAACTTTCTCGGAGGCTGTCGGGTTTCGAACTCCTCCGTGAAAGGTGTGAATGCTATTTAATCCAAGGCTCTGATGACCATATCCTGAGTAGTGTGCGCTTTGGGGGGCTGCTCTTTGCTATCAAGTTTCTCATTTAGCCATCTCTCCCCCTCCTTCAGATGTCGACCGGTTCCGGGCCGTTCCCCATCTTGTGGTGTCTGGCTCCTCCTGTGGTGCAGATCTTCTTGTATGTTACTGTTACAGCCGATGCTGGAGACATGGCTCTTGACAGTGCGCACAGGCGTTGGGCTCCTGTTTCTGGAATCTCGATTCCTCCTTTCATCGCGACAAGCCGGTGATCTCCTCTTGGCCCTGTCATCCCTCCTGAACATCGCGTCCCTCATTGCTCTGAGCTGGGAAGTAAGCCTGGCAATTTGATCACCACGTCGCCGCAGCTCCCTCTTTGTGGCATGAAATGAATGGTCACCGGACACACGTCCACTGGAAAGGGAAGGGCCTAGGTCCCGGTGATGATTTCTATGGAGGTTTGGCCCCCTAGCGTAGTACGGGTCCCTTCGTAACTCGTCTCGCGTTCTTCAGGGCTGCCAGTAGGAGACCGGGTCTTTGACCTCCTCGTTCGTCCCCGACTGCTTCTTTCCGGGGTAGTCTGATGGCCAGACGAGTAGGTGTTGTCGTTGCTGGATGGAATTTCGTTCCCTCGTCCTACGGCATGGGCTCCTCTTCCCCCTAAGAAGTTAGTACTCATATTTACTTGGACCTTACCACAGACAGCACCAATTATAAGTGGGATTTCTGGGAAGGCCTCGTCGATCTCTCGAACCACTATTGACGAGTTCCCAACCTACTGTAGAAAAATATAAGAGTTAAAATGGGTCGACTCGTTTTGGACCGATCACACTCCGACGGTCAAGTTAGCTATCTTCCTTAAGAATGGAATGGAATGGAATTTTCAAGTGTATATGGTTTAGTCAGAATGATCATACCTTGCTCTCTCTTAGTTTCGGTATTTATAAGGTGGCGCTCTCTGTAGAGCCTACCCGATACTTATGACTCCCTGCTCAGGTCTATGCTTGCTAGAGTTGGTTGATCAGACATAATTTCTCCTATATCGCTTTGCTAAAGCTTGACTGACTGGACGTGAGCGTCGTCGGTTGTGTGCAGTGCCTCCTCCGCATTAAATGCGAGTCTGTTATCTATTTAATGCTCTATCACCTTGCATGATTACACTCCTAAGCTGGGCTAGAGGGGGCTCTAGTTTGGGCAAACAAATTGATCCGGGTCTGTGGCAAAAGACTTAATCATGAGCTGCTCCAGGCCCAGCTTAGCAGTGCCAATTGACATGGACATGCCCAACTATTTTGGGCTCGTATTTATTTGACCTACAGTAGTAATGAGTATTCGGTAATAATTTTATTAAATGCTAACACGTGAAATGCAATTATATCAACAACTTAAATTTATGATACAATAGACATACTTAAAAAAAAAAAACATCCTATTAGATTTTATCATGTGGTATTTTAAAAAAAAAATTGCACTATACCATAAATTTAAGTCATTGATGCTCGTATCACAATTTAATAAAGGTTACTATTGAGCACGCTATATTATCTAACTGCGAAACTTTTTTATGAAAAGAGAAGGAAAAGAAAATGAAAGAGGAAGATGAGTTTTCTTTTCCCGTTTGGCTTTGTAAAATCCTGTTTGGAACTTGGGGGAGTGAAGGGAAAAATCAAATGAAAGAAAAATATTTTCTATTTAATGTTTGGTTTTGGAAAGAAAGTGGAAGGAAATAAGCGAGAGAAAGCTAGAGTGATTTGAAAATTTTTCTTTTTTTTTCTCTCTCCCATTTCTCTTCCCTTTATCTCTTAGGTAGAACCAAACAAGGAAATGGAAAAAGAGAGGAAAAATTTTAAAATTTTCACCTCCCTTCCCTCCCCTCCCCTCCCCTCCCCTCCCCTCCCTCACCTTCCAAATAGGCTTTAAATAAAATAAAAATAAAGTAAAAGAAAATATGAAAGAGTGATTTTAAAATTTTCTTTTCTTTTCTCTTCTCTTTCTCTCTTAAGTAGAATTAAACAATGGAGAAAATTTTTTTCTCTCCCTAAGTTCCAAATAGGCTAGGATTCTATTTTTGGGTCTTCAAAAAAAAAAAAATACTTGTGTATATATATATGTATATGCTATTTTCAAACTTCTCATTAATAACCAAACATTAGAAATTGGTTCAATAAAATAGCTGGATTAGCCTAGTTGGTCGAATCCTTCTCTTTCTCAAAAACTAAAAATTGTATGTGTTTATCAATTTCAAGAAGACTGTAAGGAGGGAACGTACGATATTTGTGTAATCTTTAATTATTGTCAAAAATAATAATAATCGTGATAGATTAAATTATCAAAAATGATGTTACCAATATTAGCAAGTCAATAAGGTAAGCAAACTTTTAAATTTATAAATAAATTTGTCAAGATAACTGTTGTTATTGAATTTCAAAAGACTCCAATTGAATTTCTCTCTTGATTCAATAAAATATTTGGGCTAACCTAGTTGGGCTAATCCTTCTCCTTCAAGACTTAAAAATTGTACGTGTTTATCAATTTCGAAATGTGTACGCATGTTAGATGGGGGTCCGCCAGGTTTACCTGGACATATTCTCCGAGGGTCTGAACAACGGAAAAGAAAAAACAATCATGGAACCTTTACCAAACTTTGAATCGATTCTTCATTTTCTTAAAATTTAATTCAAAAGAAAAGAAAAGAAAAAGTAAAACTTCATTTTAAGACAAAGAATCTGTCCTGTTCTTAAGCCACAAAAATAAAAAAAAAATCTGCCTGCTACAAGTACCTTTGTCAGAGTTCCAAGTATCCTTCTTTGCTAGTCCAAAATCTCAATTGAAAAGGCCTACCTTGGCCAGGCCTTATCCAAAAGAAGCAAGACTAAAGAGAAACAGGAGATGCAAAAGCAAAGCAGCCTGAGATTCTGTCTGTCATAAAATTGTCAAATGACAGAGGATTCGGAGTAGAATCTACCTTTTTACCGTTGAATGACAGGCTTGACCAATCCATCTCGGCCGTCTGATTAAAGAATCCACTAGAAATTAGGGGGGTTGTCAGATTATGGTGGACCCCTCATTCAGTGCAATTACAAAGAGCAAGAAAACGAGCCAGTCCATTTCTCTTCTCATGCACCCAATCCATTCAATGGCCCTCCCAGTAGTCTTAACTTTGAGTCCACCCAAAAGGATTAGGATTCCACATGGGTAGTTCTGATTTGTAATTCGCCTTCTCATTTCTGGCATTGATGTTGAATCTTTGATCTGGGTCTTCGTTCTTGTACTCGTTTCCTTTGTTCTTCAATCTGTGTTTATTTTCTTTGAATTGGGTTCTCTGTTTTGCGATTGATTTTTACAAATACCCATTTAAATCTTGCCGTCTCTTGATGGATTTGGATCTGGGTTTGGGTTGTTGTTCTTGTTTTGTTTCCTTTTAATCTTCTTATTGTTCTTCAGACTTGTGGGTTTTTTCTTCCCATTTATCTTCTTCTTGTTCTTCAGCTTCTCATTTCTAGATGGGTCCTGATCTGGAGTTGTCTAATGATTCTGGTTTTCTAGTTGGGTCCTGATCTGGAGTTGTCCTGATCTTCTTTTGGGTTGTTGACTTCGGTATTGAAGGGATTGGTAATCTGGAGATGTTTGGTTCAGGCATGAACTTGATTACTACAGTAATTGGGTTTGGTATGAGTGCCACTTTTATTGTGTTTGTCTGCACCAGATTGTTTTGTGGGAGGCTTAGAGATGTTGAGTCGAGGCGAATGTTTGAGATTGAGTCGAGGATTGATCTTGAACAGGTAGATTATATCCTCCATATTGGATTTGATTCTCCATATGGATATTCATGGTATTGGTCAACTTTGTTTGATCTGTTTATGTTTGATTAAAGTTCCTAATGACCAGTAATTATCAAACATTATGTTGTTGTAATGTTGTACAGTATGATCAATTTGCACTTCAGTGGATTTTTATTATTTGTTTCATACTTCATTTGTTATAGACAAGTCATTATGAACAGCAAAGACCATGTATTCATTTTCCTTTGTTTTGATGCATCTATCATTGTTGATGAATGGATTTGTGCAGAATAAGTACATATTTGCAAAGAGGAGTAGATTAGTACAACATTTGGGGGAAATTGCATACACTTTGATGCTGACTATTTCTTCTTCATTAGTAAAGATATCTTAATGCATTGCACAAATTCAACGATTTCGAAAACTTTGCAAATTTTTTAGTTCACCCAATCTAGCATTTGGTAGTGAATTCGCGCTTTACAGACTAGGTTTTTAAAATTTGCATCTGCTCTCCTCTTTATCGTGAGAAGTTATTGCTCCAGAAGTGAAAGTTCTAGAGCTTTGGATTTTTACTTTTCATCCTTTCCTGACAGCCAGAGCATCGGATTAACAGCGGCCTTGAACCAGTTGTTGTTGCTGCAATTCCCACAACGAAATTCACCCGTGAGGCGTTCAGTTCTATGGAAGATGCACAGTGAGTGTATCCACCTATCTTGTTGGTACTAATTGAACATGGACTTACTATGATGCACAAAATCCCATGTAAATTTTCCCATTCATAGCTGAACAGACCTATTGGCCTTGTATTTGAGCCATGGATTAACCGATACAGAATTAATTAGCGCCCCTTGCATTTTCATAATGGCTTTGCCAAACAATATGCATACACAATATACTTGTAATATTGGCCGTTGCATTCTCCAACCCTTCTGGGTTGTCAACAATTTTGTAAGAACAATTAGTCAATGACAGCTTATATTTGAGGTATGAGATTGATTTTGCTCTCCTGATTTGAAGGTGCACAATTTGTTTGGGTGAGTACCAAGAGAAGGAAGTCCTAAGAATCATGCCCAAATGCGGCCACAGTTTTCATCGCTCTTGCATCGATGTATGGCTAAGAAAACAGTCAACCTGTCCAGTTTGCCGCCTGCCCTTACAGGGCTCATTCGAAACAAAACATGTCAGACCAGCAGCATTTGGCGTCGCCCATTCTGCTGACAGCCCCGAGATTTTGATTGGTCATTCTCAGCAATGGCTGCTACCTGGTGCTGCACGTTCAGAGGGAAATGGTAGTAACCAAGGGCACGCTGAATCCATAAGTGGAAACCGGGAATTCCCTCCTCCTGAAGAAGCAGAAACAAGATAGTGACAGAGAAGCAAAGCAGTAGGCCTTGTGCTGAGGCAATGCATGCCTTTGCTGCTAGGATTTCAGTCAGAAATTGATTCGGGTTCTCAGAAGCTGAAGGGGGTCGATAATGAGATGGGAATATACGATTAAGGTGAATGAATCATTGTGAGAAATTCCCCAGAGTTAGAGAGTGTTTGTAAAGGGCCCTGATTATATTGGGCATGTTATTTAAGCACACAACCTGATTTCATCTTGTAGTGATTTATTGTTCAGAAACCTTGTGAATCTTCTACAGATAGTCCACCAAGTGAACAGAACATGACATTTCTCTAGCATCCATTGCTTGGCAATTAGTTTATGCAAGGTTTTTTCTCCACTCCACACCTCCCCTTTTCATCTCCTTCCTTGTTTTTTATACAGTGTCCCACTGGCTCAAACCTGCATAAGCATGTGATAACATCACATAGCACATACATGAATCGGGTTCCAATTCAATCACCCTTCTACCCATCTTCTCTGCAAGCTCAAAAATGGCCACTCATGCTACAGGCTCCAAGAAAGAGTATCCCACAGGATGGAGTTGTCTTGCTCTACAAAGCAAATCCTACATACATTTACTCCTCAGTTACCATTCATCTAATGTATGAACTTTACTTGATTTGTTTAGACGTCAGCCCTGCATGAGTTAAAAAGAGTAGTTACCTTCTAGCAAAAAAATAAAAGAATAAAATTTTATAGCATAATCATAATGTTTCATTCTAGAAAGACCTTTTAGAATTGATTTTGCTAATTAGATCTTGAATTTGAGGAGGAAAGAAAAAGAAAAGAAAAGGGATAGGAAAAAGAAAATAGAGTGAAAAAGTTAAAATTTATTTATTTTTGGGTTGGGTTAGGAAAACTAAAAGAAAATTAATTTCTTTATTTGGTTACTCTAAAAAATAAAATTTTTAAGTAGTTTTATTTTTCTTTTGTTTTGTTTACATTGACAAATGTAAGGTGGAAACTTAGCATAAATGTATTTTTGAACTTTTGTTATTGTTATTATTTTTTCTGGCGAGGAAGGATTTCATATCACAAAATTAAGTTTTTTTTTCTAAACTAGAAACAAAATTTTATAAAATACCAAGCAAACAGGGGGCGTAAATTCAAAAGTTGATACTGATACCACACGAGCACTTACCACCGACGAGCGACTTCTTATCTGTTGCTCAGCGAGATAGAGGGAGAGAATGATCGGACATGTGGGAATCATATCTACGACCTCTTGCTTTCTTTCTCAGCTTCGCCATCGTCGACGCTCCTCTACTAAACGCACACAATTAGCTCGTAAGTACGAACACATCACACCCTCTGGAAGTGTATTTCTAGCTGAATTTCAAACCCTATTCGTGTATGTTCTATGTATGCTTCTCAAAGTTCTTGATGTTATCGGGAAACCCAATTTATGGGTTTTAATTGCCTTGATTTGTAGTTTAGCTTCTTTTTATGTCTAGCTGAATGGTTAGTTTTTGAGCTATACTGGGTTCCATTTGGTGGATTTTTGGCGTCATTCATGTATTTTTTTTTCTTATGTGTAATTTTTTTGCTTTTAAATTGTTCCTCCCTTTAGTGTGTGATCTAATGTAGTCAATCTTAGATTTTAAAAGACTAGCTGAAATTTAATTTGATATTTTCGTGAATTTTTACAGTCCATGTTTGCTGTAAATGCACTCTGATTGTTTTAATCTGATATGGGAACATTTCATTGGTATCTAGTAATTACCTAGTCAGCATGATGCTTCTATAACTATGTTAGTAATTTGAAGGGCCCTATTCTCTTTTACATAGGGATTGGAATGAAAAAACTCTCCAGTGGAGCCACATATTGAAGCCATTGGAGGAAATAGCTAGCATCTCAAAAGAACGCGGTGAAATGTTGAATTCTCAAATTTCATGAAAGCCTAAAAATGACCGCAAACGTTATTATTATTATATGTGGCTCCATTGAAGATGATAAAGTTTTACTTTGAAAATGCTACTTACAAAGCGAATGGGGCCACTTAGATTCAAGGGATGTCCAATCAGACCCTCCTAAACAAATATGCAATCACTTTTTTTTGCGTTCCTTTATTGTAAAAATAGGTCTGAGCTGTCATATGTTGATTCATGGGGTTTTTTTGTGGTATTTTTTTTATCGTGCAGAATTCGTATCTTAATGTACTTGATGAGTTAGAATTCCAACTTTCTACTTTTTTTTTTTTAATGAAAATTTATAGCAGTTTGGATCATGAAGCATTGATGTGATGGTGTATTCCAACTTTATTTTTATGGAGTATTTCTGTTATGGTTTTTACTGATCTGAGCCATGGTGAAGTGGATATGTCGGATGTAAGGGAAAAGGAAAACTAGTTTCTTAGAGGGGCTCTGTATTTGGATTGAATGTTTTCATTTGTGTTGATAGTTGCAGCTATGAGTGATGATCCAATCCGTGAATGGATTCTGTCAGAAGGAAAGGCTACCCAAATTACAAGGATTAGTCCTATTGGTGGTGGTTGCATCAATCTTGCCAGTTGTTATGACACTGATGCTGGTTGTTTCTTTGTTAAAACAAACAGGTAGAGTAATTGCTGTTCAATTGATTTTTTTATATTGGCCATAGAGACAATTGCCAAAATGTCATGATTTGGTTTCGACTTCCTGTGAAATTTGATATGAGAATATCATATTTAGGTTTGGATGGGTTCTTCATATATGAAGGGAATATTGATGGAATCATAGGAAATTTACTCCAAAGAAGGTTATGCATTGGCAAATCTAGTGCATTTTCATCTTCAATTATACCAAATGAACTATTGCCAATATGCACTGCACAATTCTTCCTTTTCTGAATTATGAAGAGAGTATTTGGTGAACTTACGTGACCAAGATGCTCTTTAAACACTGAATCAGGAGTATTGGACCATCAATGTTTGAGGGAGAGGCTTTGGGTTTAGGTGCTATGTATGAAACCAGATCAATCCGAGTGCCAAGACCATTTAAGGTAAGGAAGTCTCCGTAACTATTCAATCCTCTGCGTCTTGCTATTTGCCAAATCTTAGTTCTACAATTACGTCCTTGATATGGCCATAAGACCTTAGAAAACCAATATTTATTTTTAAATGCATTGTAGGTTGGATCGCTACCAACAGGTGGTTCATATATCATTATGGAATTTATTGAATTCGGTGCATCTAGAGGCGGTCAGGTGATGGTGAAAATCTTATGTGAATTGATGATGGTGGTAATGGTTCTCCATTTGATTGTTGACCATTCACTGGTCCTCAGTCTGTTTTAGGGCAGAAGCTTGCTGAAATGCATAAAGCAGGGAAGACAGAAAAAGGTTTTGGTTTTGATGTGGATAATACCATTGGCAGGTACATTGTACAGGATGATTGCTATCATCATTATCTCTGTCCCTTCTTCTCTCTGTCTTTCTTTCTTACACACACACCCGCACCCGCACGCATGCAGATGGAGCTTGTGAGTGGGGCCTAGGTATTTATCTTCAATAATTTCTGAAATTGTGATTGTGATGGTTGAACTATGATGTATATGTTTATCATCTCTTTGCCAAGTTTGTTGAGAGATATTTTAGGATAAGTGCTAAATGTAAGTACCTGTTTAGTTTTAATGATTTTATCTGTTTTCTTGTAGTACTCCGCAGATAAATACTTGGACGTCGGATTGGATTGAATTTTATGCAGAGCATAGATTGGGTTACCAACTGAAGTTGGCACGAGATCAATATGGCGATTCCACCATTTATGAAAGAGGTAATTGTCTACTTACCAAATCATCTCTCTGTCAAAAGGGTTTCATGCCATATCATACTTGTAGGAGGTATGAACTAAATTAAATTGGAGACTGCATTAGGTGAATTTTATATGTAATCAGATTTTGTAAACTGAAGTTTTATGTATACCCTTGGGCTATGTTTGGTACAAGGGAATGGAATGGCCATTCCCACTTTCATTTCCATTCCCTTGTTTGGTAGGAATGACCATTCCCACATTTTGTTGGAATGACTATTCTCTCTTTCAAGAGTGGGAATGGCCATTCCATTCTGTCATGGAATGAGAACATAAAACAATTATTGTTGTCAAATTTCTTGAAAAAATAAAATATGTTTGGTAAATATTTTTTAATTTTAATAATTCAGAAACAATTTTAGAAAGTTGAAAATTTTGGAAAAAAATATATTCAATTTTGTTTGTATTTATTTAAAACCAATCTTCCTCCTTTCTCCTCCCTTGTCACCCACTACCACCGTCCATCGTTGTCGCAACCACCACTACGACCCGCCGCCACCCACCCACCACCTCCACCTCCACCTCCACCTCCACCACCCTCCGCCATCCACCGCCATTGCCACCACCCTCCACCACATGCCGCCACCTCCATCACCACTGCCGTTGAAAACCGCAACCAGATTTACAGTTACAATGAATTGGATAACCATGAGGGGCCATCCATATGGACTTTGATTCTGGACCAATTCAATGGCACCCTAGTTCGCATCCTATGCATGGTGGCGATCATATCTTTTGTGCTGGCTTGGTATGAAAGCTGTGAAGGCAATGATAATCAGCTTACGCCATTTGCACGAAGCCTTTGGTGATTTTCTCAATCTTAATTGTCAATGCAATTGTCGGAGTCTGGCAAGATAACAATGCCGAGAAAGCACTCAAGGCACTCAAAGACATTCAATTCAAGCAGGCCACTGTTATCCTAGACAATGAGAGAATTCCCAATCTGTCTGCAAAGGATCTAAAACCCCGCCACCACCACATGCCGCCCAATAATTATTTAAAATATAATATATAATATTTTTAATATTCCATGTATAATATAAAATTGAAAATTTATACTATATACTAAAACTAGGTGTCAACCCGTGCAATGCACGAAAGTGATTACATCTTACTAAACAAATTACACAACCAAAGCCATTAAACAAAGCACAAAACCATATATGCAATGAAAAAAAAAAAAAAAATTAGGGAGGGGGAAGGTTCTTCTTCTTCATAAAACTCACCTTCATAGCTGTATCAAATTAAATAGCCATGCATATTTAGAAGATAGACATCATGAATATTTATTTCTTTTTAGTATCTTATTTATTCACTAAAAATAATAAATTAAATAGTTATACTTAGAGCACAACCCTACCCGATAAATTGATATATATATTATTTATTTTATTTTATTTAATTATAGTAACCCGATAAATTCAATGCCAGTCTTATCAATTTACTTATAGCAAAATCTCACCACCATCTCTTTAAAACTTTTTAGTATCATAGTTATAGTCACCCGATAAATCCAATACCAATTATATCTTATATATATGACAAAAGTAGCTGAACAAATTTAATAGTTATCCAACCAATTATTCATACCAATTATATCTTATGTTTATATATATGATAAAAGTAGCTGAACAAATTTAATAGTTATCCAACTAATTGTCCACGTGACATAGCATTTAAAAAGCATAAGAGGTGGTTTTAGGGGGAATTGTGGGCCAGTCTTTGAGTTCGGCTCTAATTCCAGTTTTCTGTTGGGTTCATGGGCTATAAGGAAAATAATGGGCTAAGGTAGGATGAATTATATAAAGATTGGTGTGATGGTTCATCATAAAAATTTTATTTTATTTTTCTTAGTTTGGATTCGGTGTAATGGGTGTGTCAAATCCCAATCTCACTTCCTATCTATAAAAAATAAAATAAAATAAAATTCCAATCTTAATTTCTAATGGGGTTGGGAAATCCTAACTACTTTTATCCAGATCTAATTACATTGGATTTCACTAATAATATAATATTTTAGAATTTATAGATTAGTAGATTTATTATAAATTTAATAGTTTTTAAACATTTGTATGATAATATTCTCCTATATAACCTCATATTATTGGATCATGTATTTGAATTGGATGTATAATTTAAGGGACCTTATGTAGTTGAATACTACTGAATAAATATAATATCTTATAATTTATAGATTAGCGGATTTATTTAGTAGTTATCTAACATTAGTATGATAATATTCTCCTATATAACCTTTTATTAGTGTATCAAGTAGTTGAATTCGGAGTATAATTTAAGAGACCTTATGTAGTTTAATACTTTTGAATAAATTCAATGATAATATAATAATCTTAGAATTTATAGATTAGTGGATTTTATTCAATGGTTATCTAACCAATTGTCCCTGTGATGTGGCATTTTAAAAGTATCAGAGCATTTAGAGCACCACGTAAGAGAGAGGGAAAATATAAGAGCAAACACAACTTATATATATATGTATATATATGATTTCATTTCACATTCCATTCCATTCTAGTATTATTAATTTGTTTTACCAAACAAGAGAATGGGAATGGCCATTCCATTCCCACTAGGCAAACAAACAAGAGAATGAGAATGACCATTCCATTCCATGTCATTCTCATTTTCATTCCATTTTTGTTCTCATTCCATTCCATTCCATTGTACCAAACATAGCCTTTGCTAAACCTATTAACTGATTCTTCTCTTAAGCTTGCAGTAGCATATAGGTTGTTGTATTAGTTTACGTGCATTCAACCCCACATACTAGTTTGCTCTTTTTGTTTTCCCTGCTCTGTGTGTGTGTGTGCGCGCGTGTGTGTTGGGGTGGGGTGGGGTTGGGGGGCACAAACAAAATTTCTGACCATTGCATTGTCACAAATATCCACCTTAAAACTTAGTAGGAATTTTTTTTATTAGATACACTATTTATGCTTCAATTTTTACGCATACACAAGATTATGGATATATCAAGAACTTGGAAATGTATAGTGAGATGGATCCTTGCATTATGTCCTTAGAAAAAATAAATAATTATTTTCTTTTATTTTTATCTTGCAACAAAAAAGTCTATAAATAGAGTTTAAGCCAAAAGTGCAAGAGAATTGAATATGTGACAACAAAGTGAAATGTGGTTGTTTGAAAGTGGGAATGATGTAAGTATATATGGGAATAATGGGGCCTAAATTTGGGAAGACTGGGCTAGTTGGACATCTTGGAACTGGGTAAGAGGCTAAGAGCCCAGTTCCTCCCTTCTTCTTTTTTTTTTTTTGGGAATAAGGGGGGAGGGGGGACCCATGAAATTTCAAAGGTTCACAAACCAAAACGAATTTGGAAATTTCAGAGGCTTCTGATCGTTTTAGAAAAGAGGGTGGGAGGGGCCTGGCCGCCACCTGTCCCTGTGACGCTTTACCGCTGCTCTCATGGAATCAAATGTGGCATGAAATTCTTATATTAAAGAGTTCAGCATGCTCGAGACAATGACAATCTGGGTGACTACAGGTTTTTATTTGAAGTTATGACAACTCAAAATCAATCAGTGAGACTCTCCAAAATTTTGAACACCTCTAAAGACAGATTAGGAAGTGCAATTGTTTGTGGATATTTCTTCACATCCGAATTATTAGTGAACAGGTTTTTATTTGAAGTTATGACAACTCAAAATTAATCAGTGAGACTTTCCAAAATTTTGAACACCTCTAAAGACGGATTAGGAAGTGCAATTGTTTCTGGATATTTCTTCACATCCGAATTATTAGTGAAACTTACTCATTATATTTAGTAATATCTGGTTTGTCATATTTAACAGGTCAAAGACTCGTCAAGAATTTGGGATCTCTCTTTGAAAATGTTGTTATAGAGCCATGCTTACTACATGGTGACTTATGGAGTGGTAATATCAGCTCTGACAAAAATGGCGAGCCCGTCATACTTGACCCTGCATGTTATTGTAAGTTCAAGTTGGTTCAGATTGCAATACTACTTCATTTCTGGGTAGGTTAGTCTATTTTATAATTGCCGTCTGCTTTAAAAATTTTCCATTACTAGTTAAGTTAATAAGCATTTCAGAGGCCTATTGGTCCTTTAAGAATTAAAGTAGGTGCAAATAAGTTGTTGTAGGTTTGCATAAAGCTTGGTAGTACAATCATCTTATGGTTTGAAACTGGGTAGTGCAAGCCGTTCAACTGGGAAAGGTGGCATGAAAGGCTATATGTTGATAAATATGCTGATAAAACACACTAGTATTGCATAAATAACTGGTTTTATTTAATTTTGATAAGGCACAGGAGGAGTTTATAAAAGAAACACTTATCTGAATAAATTCCACAATTACTAATTTTATAGTATTCCAAACTAAGACATTAAGGATTTGGTGGGGGGTTAACCTACAAGAGTAGGACTTTCTTGTATGTAGTGGATACGGAAGATGTGTTGGGTGGTTATGTAACATGGACTCCTAAATGTATAAAGTACCTGTGTTGGACAGTCATCACTTGGATAAAAGTATGGTATGGGATATGTGTCGAACACATATAGTTGGTTATTCACCTAACAAAAATAATTGGTAATTTGAATTTACAATATAAATATGTATAAACTCTTATATTATGCATGAGATGCTCTATAGCACCTTGTAAACCCATTTTTATGCTATAAAATAACGAAGCATCTTAAGAAATATGAATGTTTTGTCATGTGTCACACTTTCAAGAACCTCATTATTGCACCTTCGAACAATAGTGCAAGCTTTCGAGTTAGGTATTTTATCTTCTTACTGCTTCTTTCCTTCAGTGTGTTTGTACTTACGCTGCTTTTTCAAGCACAATCTGCATTGACGCTGAGAATCCTTTCATTTTTCCCAGATGGACACAATGAGGCAGAATTTGGAATGTCATGGTGTGCTGGATTTGGAGGATCTTTTTACAATGCCTATTTTGAGGTATCCTGGCTTCCAGAATTCTTTTTCAGGGAAAATGGTTTAGCTAAAAGATATATAAATATATCATGTCTCTATGTTTATTTTTTTATTTTCTTTGTTTGCATTTTCTCATTTTAGTGGATGTAATAAACAAATTCAAAAGATCAGGCAATGCGAAATATATTTAAGTTGGTTTGGCTCTCCATTTGTACTAGCCCAACCTGCAACCTTGAATATCAAGTCACTTGTTTGGGAATTTTTTTTTGTCTTTGGTTAATTATCTTTTCCTTTGCTTCCAAGCTTTGAGCTACTGGAATGATGCATTTAGCTAGTTTTGTCTTGGTTATCATCCTTAATCCTTCTGTATTGCCTTTTTCAGGTGATGCCCAAACAACCAGGTTTTGAAAAGAGAAGGGATCTATATATGCTCTATCACTACTTGAATCATTACAATCTCTTCGGTTCTGGCTACCGATCATCTGCCATGTCTATAATTGACAATTACCTACGGATGTTAAAAGCTTAAGACGGTAGCCTAAAAATTTGAATTCTCGGTTTTACATGTTCAACATTCCGACATTCTTGTCCCTCTGTACATGCTGTCGTTTGTTGAATGTCTGTAAAAGTTTTAAATTGTGTTGATGATTTAATGATGCTGAGTCGTGCAGTTTGCAACAAATTTGAATTTTTTGGGTTGTGCAGTGTCAGGTACTTAATTTGGTGTTCCTCAAACAGTAGTTTGCTGTCCGAAACAATCTTGAGGAATGCAATTTTCTGCTTTAGGTAATATTTTCTCTTGCTTGTGTGGCAAAATAGAAGAAAAAATACTTAAAAAACGAGCCCACACTCATCGATCAAATCTTAGTTATCAGAATCAAATCAGTAGTTGAACCAGTTAAGTTATCGGTTTAACGATTTATTGATTCAACTTGGATTTAATTGGTTCAATAGATTATATAATAAAATAATAATAATATATTTAAATAAAAATAATTATTAAAAAATTATAAATTTATTAAAAGATACTCTTTTTATACAATAATTTAACATAAGTATAAATGATAAATATTTAAAAAAAATATAAAAGTAAATAATTATAAAAATATTTAAAAGGATTTTTTTTTTCAATTTAATATTTTTAAATTATTGCTTATTGGTATTTTTATATTTAAAAGAAGTATCATAAAGTTCAACAATAATATGTATTATTAAGATAATAATGTGCATTATTTGCATGACCTTTATTATTATTATTTTTTTACTTCCTATACCCTCCTCTTTCTTCATTTATATATATATATATATATATATATTTTTTTTTTAGTTTATAGTTTTTACGTTTAGATTATTTTTTGATAATACATATCTCGATATATTTAATTATAATATAAAAAATATCTAAAGATGAGATAACCTAATGTAAGAAAGAGAGAAGCATACCTTATTTATCTAGTTATTTTTTTTTTCCTCCTCTTTCTTCCCTTTTTTTTTTTTTTTTTTTCTTTTTTGAATTTCGTTTAAAGTTTTTACTTTTTTATTCTATATTTCATCAAAAGATTATAAAAGACATGTTTTTTAAAAAATAAATGGTTTTAAATCTTGTGAAATTTTTAATATTTTGATTTTTTTCAAAAACCTTACCCGTTCACTAAATACCGACGGTTTGTTGGTTTTTCAAAATATCGGCCGGTTTACTCGGTTCAACTCGGTTTAGATATATTTTTGATAAATTAATTAAATCGTATTGGTTTATAATCCGGTTTCCAATTGAATCGGTTCAACCGGCTAATCCGGTTCAATTTTTATAACTCTGGATCAAATACAGCATATCAAATTTGGTTAAAGGAGAGAGACTCGTCATTGACCAATACCTTGAATTTTTTAACACACTGCCTAGTAGAACGGTATGGCGCATGTCTCGATTTTTCGGGTCCGTCTCGTTCCTATTTTTCACGGGTATAAGGTAAATACTAATTAGGGTGAAAGGTTTGAGAATAAGAAGCAATAATTTGTCACAATTAAATTTGTTCTGTTTATACATATGTATATATATATATATATATATTATTTTTTAGATGTATAAATTTTATTAAAATATAATATTGAAATTTTTTTTTTGTAATGATATTGGTTACTTTATTTATGGTGTGTTTAAAATATCACTAATATAAAGGAGGTTGGCGGTGGTGAGCCGAGTGTGGCGCGGATTAAAAGGGACAGGGCAGGTACAAGGAGAGAAATTACCATGGCAAGGCGGCAATGGGATAGTGTTCTCCAACCCGAGTGTGGCCCGGATTAAAAGGGACAGGGCAGGTACAAGGAGAGAAATTACCATGGCAAGACGGCAATGGGATAGTGTTCTCCAACCCAAGTTTGTTTTGGTAACATCTCTATATATGCTGCTATTATATTTAGGGATGGGAAATAATTAAACATCTTGGGTTCTCGCCCCATCCTGAAGGGACAGATATGAAATGATACTAACAATTGGGTGAGGGATTTAGAGGCAAAGTGCAACAATATGTTTCAACTTAAATCCGTCCTATTTATATATATATATATATTATATGTACATATTTTATTAAAGTACTATTATTATAATTTTTTTTATAATTTTATCTCTTACTTTATTTACAATGTGTATGAAAGTATTACTAACATAAAAAAAAAAAATAAATAGAGCAGAACTGGTATAGGAAGAGGTGTTACAATGACATAATAGTGCTGAGGTAGGGGTGATGGCGTTGTCATCTTTAATTATATAATTCTTGTAGAATTTTTTATACAATTTAATTAAAGAAAAATATAGCATTTCTTTTTTATGTACATTTTATCAACTCAATTGGCCGTGGTATGTCATCGAAGTTCCCCTTTTCTCAAGCAGAGAGAGAGAGTTTCAAAATGGAGAGCGTGAGGAGGAGCCGACACGAGAGCAAAGTGCAACAACATGATCTGTTTTCTTGTGATTTTTTTTTTTGTAATTTTATCTGTTACTTTATCTATGATGTGTTTAAAAAATCACTAATATAAAGGAGGCTAGCGGTGGTGAGGTGAGTGTGGCGGGGATTAAACGGGACAGGATAAGTACAAGAAAAGAAATTACATTGACTAGGCGGCGATGGGATAGTGTTCTCCAATTCAAACTTGTTCTGTTGCCATCTCTATATATGTTGCTACTATGTTTAGGGATGAAAAATAATTAAACATCATGGGTTCTCGCCCCATCCTAGAGGGACAAGTATAAAGTGATACAAACAATTGGGTGGAGAATTTAGAGGCAAAGTGCAACAACATGTTTCAACTTAAATCCATTTCATTTATATATATATATATTATATGTGCATATTTTATTAAAATATTATTATTATAATTTTTTTTTATAATTTTATCCCTTATTTTATTTACGATGCGTATGAAAATATTACTAACATAAAAAAAAAAATGTAAATAAAACAGGACAAGAATAGAGAGAGCTGTTACAATGACATAATAGTGATGAGGTAGGGGCGATGGCGTTGTCATCTTTAATTATATCATCCTTGTAGAATTTTTTATACAATTTAATTAAAGAAAAATATAGCATTTCTTTTTTATGTACATTTTATCAACTCGCTTGGCTGTGGTATGTCATCGAAGTTCCCGTTTTCTCAAGCAGAGAGAGAGAGTTTCAAAATGGAGAGCGTGAGGAGGAGCCGACACGAGAGCACGGATTCCACGACGGTGCCAATCAATGGAAAAACATCGGATCCCCTATTGTACGTGGGAGCCGGGGGTGGGCCCACCTAGCGGTGGAAACAGATAGGATCCAACAGCACGTGTCTCGTCAGCTTCTGCGTAATGTCCTCTCTCTCCTCGTAGTTTTACCTGACCGCTGATAACTGATAAGGGGACAAACTTCAATTTTTTTTTAACAAAATTAATTCATTGATTTCACGTGCGCACAGTAAGGTTGTTGTCTGATTGATTCGCACGACAAAGATTGCCACAAAAACACCCGCGCATGCCCTGCACCCAGATCCCTCCACACAAAGGTTGAGGATTTCCATTCACCAAATCAACAAACACACACCTACCCACATACATTTATATATGTAAAATAATACTACTGTTTGTAATGTATTCATTTAACAAAAAAATTTTAACTTGTAATTTTAAAAATATCAACGCACCATTTTAAAGAAGGTTTTTAATATAAAAATTTTCATAAATAACTTATGCTAGTGCTTTACCAACTAAAATTAATAATGTAAATGAGTTTAGAACAAGTTTTACATTTTTATTTTGGTATAGCATTAACTCCAAGGGAGATAGAATTTGAAAAGGTGAATTGAAAATGCAAATGATACTTGATTCTTTTGTCAAACGACAACAAAATGAGTATGATATTTTGTAAGGAAATACTATTCTTTCAAAATTTGTATACAAAAATTTATATCAAAATAATGTAGCGATGGTAATTTTATAATTAATAAGCATCTAGATAGACTCTTTATTTTAAAGTAATAAGCATATAATTTAATTATATCATTCTGATAATAAATTCTGTATAATTTTTTTACTTTTATAGCATTACTCTATTTTGTAAAACCAGATACAGTATACTTAATTAATGCATGCATGTTAACAAAACCCAATGCAATACGAATCTAATCATTAATCTAACAAGACAAACTGAAACGTATGATTTGTCGGATTAGCTCGCGGTTTCAACCCTCCAAGCGGTTTTGCATGTGACTAAACTCTACCGGCACCGACAAATTAAAACAGCAAAGCTAGCTTTCTATTCGAAAGCAAAAGATTAGAGATGTAGTTTAATTTCGAGCAAGAAGCTTGACTTAAGAATAGAGTCAATCCATCAAAGCTTCCGCCCTCTCCTTCCGACAACCATCCTTCGAGATTAGAAAATCCTAAACAATTTCTGTTTAGTACCACCACTATCACTGTCGAAGCATCTTTAATTAGAACCATCCGCGCTTCTACGTCTCTACTCTTCTTCTTTGTCCTTTTCATCTCTCTCTCTCTCTCTCTCTCTCTCTCTCTCTCTCTCTCTCTCTCTCTCTCTCTCTCTATATTCGAAGCTTCCTCCCTCCTCCTCGACCACCTCACAAACAGTCCCAACCCCACCAGTTCTTATACCTCCTCGCTCTCACCACCTACACTCCGCACTACTTCCCCCTCTCTTTATATAATCGCTATCTCTATTCTTCTCAAACATCTCTGTCTCTTCTCTCTCTCTCTCATCGTCATGTCTTTGCATCGACCTCAAATGCTTAAAGACTTCCTCGCCGACGACTCCAATTCATGCTCGTCGAGCGGTTTCCGATCCTTTCCTCGGAAGCCCGGCGAACCAACCGTACGGAACCTTCTCGAACTCGATCTGATCAACACAAACAGAAAAGCGGCTTCGACGACGACGATCTCTGCGATTCACAAAGCATCGGAGATCGTATTTAACGCCGTTAAGTACCTCTCGTTCAGCTCCGTCAAGTCTCCGTTGGTTTTGCCGAGAAGCATTTCACGGAAGCTGTCAAAGCGTCGATCCTGGAATAACCGGGGAAGAAACGACGACGTTCAAGAGGTCTCGGTTTCGGTTGTAAAAGTGAAGGATATCCTACGGTGGAAATCGTTCCGGGACTTGATCGAGGAGCAACCTCCGCCTTTGAATTTCTCCTCCTCGCCGCATCGGTGCACTACCACCACCACAAGTACAACGGAATCCACTAGCTGCAGTACCTCCAGTTGGTGTGATAGCGATTTTACCGCGGAGGATTTACCGTCCTGGCCCAGTTACTATGACAAGGATCCGCAGACCGGAGTGAGTAAAAAATGTTTACCCGAGGAGGGTGTCGAAGGCGATTCAACAACAGTGAACACCAAGGTAAAAAGAAAAGTTAGTCACTGCATTGCGCCATATATTATTATAAAATATATATTTTCGAGCTTATTTTTTTTTTACAAGTTTTGAGACCTTCTTCAGACAAAAAATAATAAGTTTATATTCTGTGCTCTAGTGAGTTACTTCTTTGAATTTTGACTTATGAGATATAAATATATACTTCGTCAACAGGGAGAGTTATCATTCGAAGAGAATGAACAACAGCACAGCCCAGTCTCAGTCCTTAATTTTCCATTTCAAGAAGATGAAGAAGATTGTGGTGATCACGATGAATATGTGGAAGATAATGGACTTGAAGAAAACGCAAGGCGGTTGATGAATCTTGTAAAAGCAGCCAGCTCATCCTCAAGCTGCGAAGCCCATGTGGATCAGCTGCTTTTGGATTTCTTCATGTGTGAATTGGATACAAGCAGAAATCAAAGAACTGATGATGATGAGTCTAATTGCGGGATGTTGAGAGTAGCAAAAGATTGGATGAGTGGGCAATACGATGAGTCATTCCAGTGGGAAGAGGAGAGCAACAGAGAGGCCTATGTTAGAGATATGGAGAGGGGAGTAAGGTGGAGCAAGTTTGAGGAGGAGCAAGAAGAGCTGGCCATGGAGATGCAGGCTGGGTTATTGAATTACTTGGTAGATGAGCTTGTACTTGATCTTTCTTGTTCATCGAAGAAAGAATAGGCAAAGAGTTGAAGTGAGATTCACTCAATGCATGGCTGTTGGCCTCCCCTCTGCCCTTGACATGTGGTTTATACAGATCTTTCAAACTCAACATCAATAGCTCAAGTATCCATGTTGTGTTAAAAGGCTAATTTTTCAAAGAGTGGCTGTTGTTTATCAAAGATTTTCCATTACTGCACATTCAATAGGGCTGAGGAGCCTTGCAGAGGCATTACTTGTATGCCCATTTCACTACATTCTGTGCAGTTCCAACAACGCCAACGTTTTGTAAAGGGAATGAATAAAGAATTATGAATTTGTTCATTTATTTTTTGTACTTTGATAGGACGCAAATTATTACCAATCTGAATGTTTTCCAATAGATTTCTACTAGAAAATTTGCTGAAAGTTCTGCCAAACGAATTTTTTTTAATATCTTTTTTGGGATCACAAATTTTCCACTTGAAGCTACATTATTCTTTGCCTATTGTTTAGAGCGTGTGGGCTGAAATGGACTGTGTGCAAAGGATTTAGTTTGGTTTCACATTTATACAGCCCAAGCCTTGTTGGTCATTTGCACAGACCAGCCCATTTCTCGTTCCATTCAAAGACCGAACTAGATGGCCAAAACTAGCCACCATCAAAATGGTTGCACAATCGCAAATTCTGATAATAGATGTTAAATGCTAATGTCTATTAGACGGTATTTAACTCTAAGAGGTTGGCATGGTGGTAAAAGGGTCATTCAGTTAGGTGTTATTAATTCTTTAGGGCCACTTTAAGATTTTTAACATAACAATTACTCAATTTGTGTGAGACTGGAGGATTGGTATTGTACAGATTTTGAAATTAGTTAAAGTGTGCGCAAGCTGATAGAGACATTCAGTTAGCAATATATATATATATATTGTAATCTATTTTTTTTTATTAAGAAAATAGAGAAAAATCAAAATTTTGGGATTTAAAATTATATATAGGCTCTAGTTCTTTGATACATATAGCAATTTTTTTAAGTCTCCAAAATCTTTAAAATTCTCTCAAATAATGGTTCTTGCTTCTTCCAAAACGTTTGTGTAAGAAATGAATTTTATATTTGAAATCGTAGAATCTAAAAAATTTATGTACCTTTCTTATTTAAACTATTTTTCAGCCTTAGTAGTTATAGCCATGAATGCTTCAAGTCCTAAACCAGGAGTCTGGTTATGACTTGTCATCGCCATTGAATTGGATATTAACATTTTTCTTTTTTAGGGGCGGAACTAGCTAGGGGCCAAATAGTGCTGTGGTCTCTTGCTTGTTTAAATTCATTTATAACAAATTAACACAACGGCATCTCTACAACTATTGCACATTCCATGGTAGCCTGATATTATTACTGCTTCACAGTTTACGATCCACAGTGTACTATACGCGAGAGTTAGGAACTATAGGCAAAACAAAGGTCATTTTTTGTTAAAGAAAAAAAAGAAAGTAATTATACTGTTGCCTCTTGTAATTTGAACGAATATCAGGTAAATTCTTGTGGTTTAAAAGTGAACAGATAATCTTTCTGTAGTTTGAATTTATCTATAAAGTGAATGAAATCATAAAAATTTTGGTAAAATAAAAAAAATATCCCTGTGAAGGATAACCCTTTATTTTAACATAAAATGACAAAACAGTATTTTTGATATTTCATTTTGGAGAAATGAATGATGAAAATATGCTTTTGACAGAATCACCATTGAATCTAAAGGTTTTTATTTATTTATCAATTTTATGGTTAAATTCAAACTACAAAGAGGTTATTTGTTCACCTTTAAAACATATGAAGATCATTTGATTTTTGCTCAAATCATAAGATGGTAAAGTGTATTTATTCAAAAATAAAAACAAAAGAGGCCATTCTAGAATCACTTCTAGTAACATTTTTTTTTTGCATGGAAGTTAGTTTTAATTGTTCATCAAACTTAAATTCTTGCATACGATCGCCCCTGTGAAATATGACAAAAACTACTTTACAATTCACATTAAAAACATAGTCAAAGTTTGGTGAGTACTTATAACAAGCAGAAATTAATGGCAAAATTCCTCACCAAACCATTTTTTTTTTTTTTGTTACTAAAAATGGTAGTGCAGGTCAGGGACCCAGCACCTCCACCAGGGCACTAGCCTGCTCAACCACTCTGCTTATCTGCCGCCAGAGTCGATACACCAAAGGTCCTCTGCTAAAAAAATACAGTATAAGACTGACTTAGAAAAAGATGGTCCCAACACGTTACTACATATCTCGAACCTAGACCTTAATTCACTAGATTCGAGATTCCACCATCAAACCAACAGCCCATTGGCCCTCACCTAACTTTCACTAAAAACAAAAGTTATTTTTAATTCTTTGAAATTAATATAATATTTTAAAATAAAGTAATAGAGTGGATTTAAAATGAGATTCATCATTTCATTCGATGGGACGGTATATTAATCTTATAAAATAAAATTAAACGGAGAAGGACTAATTCTAGGCTAAGGTTCCTGCAAATTTTCGCTATATCGAGTATTAAATTAGTTTGTTTAATTGCATAAGATTATCAACAAAAAAAAAAAAAAAAAACAATTCATGCTAACAATTGGAAAACAATAACAATGGTTTTTCTACATTTAAGTCAAACACATTTTTTTAACAGTAGCTTGAAATTATTACAAAATAATGTAAATCAGAAAAAAAAATCCGTGCAATTTGAAATATTCTTTAGTAAAAATTGATTATTTTTCTAATAAAAACTTAAAGAATGACTACTTGCAAATAATTTAAAGAGTAAATAGACAACTAAAACTATGTTAACATATGAAATATAAAAATCTTGCAAGGTTTAAGATATATTATATTTAAACTAGATCCAATTTATTTTTAAAAATTAGAACCAATTTGAACATTATAATATAGAAAAGTGAGGACTTAAATATTTTATATGTTGTTATAGGCAATCGTCTAACCCTATTGCCTTGCTATCTCATTAATTTTATGGTTGTTATTTTTATGTTTTGGGAAATCTCCTCTAACTCTCTTTTGGTCTTGCCATTACCAGTCACGAGTAACCCTTGTTTATTTACGTCTAACTAAGAGATTAATATCTTGTGCATTAATTAATTAGTCAATTTTCCGGTATAGTAGAGATTTCATTGAATAGGAGTGAAAGGGTCAAGAAAGGTGGTTAAATGACTTTAATTCTTTAACTCAACTCAAGTAAGTAGCACACAATTTAAAAATTTTGGTATTATAACTCAAATAAAAAAATAAAATATAAAATATCCTAATCATATATAAATAATATACATATCCATTGAAATGCCACTAAAAGGCACATTATAGGAGCAATTAAAGAGAAATTTTGTAAAACACAAAATAAAATTTTTAAATATGAATATATTTTTCTTAAAACTAATATAACTAATAAAAAATAAATGTAAACATCAGCTGCTACTTTGCGTTTTTGGTAGGTTTTAAGCATAGTCGATTTAATAATATAGACCAACATGACCAATAGCGTATGGGTGGGACCCACTATTTTGAGAGAGGAGAAGAAATAATGTGGTGTTCTCAGAGGATTGAATAATTTCTATTTTCGTATATCTTAATTAATTAATCCATTCTTCAAGGTAAATTACTATTTTTCCAAATTATTTATTCCACATTTGTCTGTTTGGCAACCCTTTCTTAGTAGAAAATGCCTAATTTAAAACGTGTTCTAATAGGTTTCTTGATTTGTGAAAAAGTTACATAATCCAATTTTATAAGTAATTATTTATGCAATACTAAATGCTAGTCTATTTGGTTGCCTTCTGGTTTGTCTAATAAATTTATGAACCATCATCCAGTGTTTGTAAACCTCACACTACCATAGGAAAATTTTTGTTCTCACGTATTTTTTATTCATAAAAATTCACCAGAATACTTTGACGGTAATATTTTTGGCGTGTTTTAGTTGAAGGCAACTAAATCACTTGCAGTCACGTCATCGTGTGTAGAAATTTCAGTCGATATCATGTTTGTATAGTATTATTTCTTTCGTATATTGTGCAATTAAAAGAGTAATACTGTACAGCGAGAAAATTCATGCGAAATTTCTCTAAAAAATGATGTGATTGAATGAGTCTTTTTATTTTAAATAAAATATTTATTATAATTACTCTTAATTATAAAAATGTCATTATCACGTTATTTTGATAAAATTTGTTGTATAATTTTTTTTAAAATAATTTTTTTTAATATTTATGAACTAAAATGGTTGCGTATTTTAATTTAAAATAAATGAACCACAAATAATCACATAATTATGTATAGTAATTATCACTTCAAGTGAAAGGGGGTGATATGCAAAGCACGTGATTTATCATGTGGAGCAAATTATGGTCCTATCCATGTGATACACTTGTATACACTTAATGTTGTAAATGAGATGTATTGTATCATGACCCACCATTTTCCTCTTGGCCGGTTCGTAGCTTGGAGAAGGAAGGAAAAAGTGAAGGCAATTTTTTTTATAAATTTTATAAAAAAAAATAGATTAATTTAAAATTTTTCGTCATTTACTCTCCCTTCGCTCTCCTCTCCAAGTTTCAAACGGGCTGTTAGAAAAGACTAAAATACTACTTGACCCCCTAATATCTCTCTCTCTATAACCTTCCATGTTTCTTGTTAAAGCTTTTATATATTTGATTAACGGAATGAAACCGATACAGCTTCCTTATTATCTTCTGCCTCTCTCGCTCTGTCTGAAGTAAACATGCAAAAGTTGAAGACACCGAGTTGATTCGAATTCGATGAATATTGTTGAAAGCTTTGGAACAGAGTAAGCACGATCGCTGAAACAGAGTGAACACAGAAGAAAATGAAGAACCAAGAACAGGCTCGATCTCTCTTTGGAATCTCACTCTCTGACAGACCCAAATGGAAACAATTCCTCATCTGCTCTTCTGGGTTCTTCTTCGGTTACCTCATCAATGGCGTCTGTGAGGTATAATCTACAAAACCTTTTGTTTGGTTTCCCAGAAAACTCTCTCTTCCATTCTCTGCTGTTTGGTTGCTAACAAAATGGAACAATAAACCAAACACAAATGGAATAGTTGAGTTCTCTTTTTAACTTTCAAAGCCCGCTTGTCCCTCGATTGTCAATGTTCTAGTTTTGCTTTTCCTTTCTTTTCTTAGTCACCAAACAGGATTTAAAATGTCGCTCACTACTGCCGTCATTTTCATTGTCACAACATCATTAACGAAATTTGTTTTACCTTAATTTTGTCATGCATGTGTCCATGGATGCCCTTTGCCTACTGAATCTGCAAAAACTGGATTGGTTTTTAACCGTAGAAGGTTACCTTTGAGTACACCAATTAATTTTTTACTTCTGGCTCTTAAAATTGCTAGATATATTTCTTCAACTAGTTTACGTTAATTTGTCTATGCTTGTACGTATAATGTTGTTAGGTTAATTTTTTTGTTTTCTTGTTATAAATTATACTATGGCAAAGTATACGGCAATGTATATTATCGCAAAATATACGGCCTCAGTGCAGCAGTAAGGTTGCTCCATTGTACTTTGTGTGTCATGGGTTCGAAACATGAAAACAGTGCCGGATAAGGCTGCTTTGATCTAATATACCATTTGATTTGACTGCCTACATCCATTTGATTAGAATACTTTTTGTGTTTCTATATTGTTAAGTAATTTCATAATTGGAGTAAAGGGTCCCAAAAGCATATTTTGCACATCTTTTTTATTTAAGAACTTATTGTATATTGTTTAGTAATTTCATTCTTGGAGTAAAGGATCCCAAAAGCATATTTTGCACATCTTTTTAATCAAAAACTTATTTGGAACTTAACTATTGTTTAATTTCAGGAATATGTGTACAATAAGCTCCAATTCAGGTGAGTTTTTTTGTGTCTGGGTACTGTTTCCTTGAACAATGTTTGGTTTTGATCTTTAATTGTGGGGTTTGTATGTCGATTTTGATAAGTCTGGATGGTGGTTTACTTCTTACAGCTACGGTTGGTACTTTACATTCGTGCAAGGGTGGGTTTATCTTTTGCTGATTTACTTACAAGGCTTCAACACCAAGCAAATGGTGAACCCATGGAAGACTTATGTGAAGCTCTCTGCAGTGCTTATGGGTTCAAGTGGACTTACCAAAGGTTCATTGGCTTTTCTTAATTACCCAGCACAACTTATGTTTAAATCCACCAAGGTAAATAACTGATCCAATGGCTTGTGTTTACTCATCAAAACATATTACATTGCGATCATTCTGATATTTGTTTGTTGTCCCTAAAAAAGTACAAAAAATTGGTTGTCCAGTGTATAATTGTTTTTCACCCTGATTAGCCACAAAATCGTCCAAACTGGTTGCAGAATGTGGACATATCTGATCTATATTTTTTGTCCTCCCCCTAGAGCAACTTGTTTGAGCCGAAAGAACTTTAATGTATAAACTGTGGAATTCCTGAATTTCGTGGATGATTTTAGAGCGTTTAGACATGGCATTTGAGAATTTTGTTTGATGAGTTGCCCTTATGATTTTCTTTTTATTTTTTATGAGTAAACTGTCATTAAAATTTGTATGTCAACTTAGTCGATTTTTTTTTTTTTTTTTTCTGATTTTGATAGTTGTGGTATTTCAGGTGCTTCCTGTGATGATAATGGGTGCTTTCATACCTGGTTTGAGACGGAAATACCCACCTCACGAATACGTATCTGCTGTACTTTTAATAATTGGTTTGATCCTATTCACTTTAGCGGATGCACACACTTCACCAAACTTTAGTGCGATTGGCGTCTTAATGGTGGCCGGTGCTCTGGTAATGGACTCCTTTGTGGGCAATCTGCAAGAAGCATTATTCACCATGAATCCCGAAACAACGCAGGTGTTCTACATGTGATGTGATTTTCTCCAAATGTGAAAAAACATGTCATGGTGAAATCTTGACTTTGCATTTAAATTTGTACTTTATTGTGTCTTTTTGGACAGATGGAGATGCTCTTTTGCTCAACTGTAGTTGGTATGCCTTTCTTGATTCCTCCCATGCTTGTGACCGGAGAATTATTTACAGGATGGAATTCATGTTCTGAGGTAAAAGATCCAAAAAAAATTCTTCTTTCTTCCTTTGCTGGTTATGTTTTTTCAAATATGTTTTTGTTATCCATAATGCAGCATCCTTATGTATATGGAGTGTTGATCTTTGAAGCAATGGCTATGTTTGTCGGCCAAGTCTCTGTCCTTTCCCTCGTTGCCATTTTTGGTGCTGCCACAACCGCAATGGTAGGTTTATGTCATTAAGCTTGCCTGGTTCGGTTAAGTCCATTTATGCATGGATGCCATTAAAGAACTTGACCTACCAAAACAAAGAAGAAAAAAAAAAAATTTCAATTCCATTTCTTCAAATGGTAGATGATGAATTTTGTGTTGTTGGACCTGTCTCACAATTGAATTAATTTTATCAACAGGTGACAACGGCAAGAAAGGCAGTAACATTACTGCTATCTTACTTGATATTTACAAAGCCATTAACAGAACAGCATGCAACTGGACTTCTGCTAATATCCATGGGGATCACATTGAAGCTTTTGCCTGATAACAAGCTCCCTAGAACAGCCCCAATCTCGTCCTCCATGGCCAAGACTGAGAAGCCTGCTTATATAGAAGAGAATATAACTCAAGTAGAAAACCAAGTAGAAGAAGAGAAGAGGCCCCTGGTCTGAAATAAGAGAGATATTGTAACAAATTAAGATGGTCAAGTATCAACTACAGAGCAATTAGCAACCACATTAAGTTAATTAGTGTTTGAATCTAAAGAAAATTTGAATATTAAAATCAATTTTTATGTTCAATAAGTCCACTATACGTGAGGTTTATTTATCGTGAGCAATAGAGTTGACATAGTAGCAGGTCCTTGCTACCCCCATTCATAGCTCTATCTTCAAGCTCATGTCACTCATGTCCTAGGTAGATATATATTATGAATTTTGCTAATATCAGACGGCCGGACCATAACGCGCTGCCTGATGTTAGCCAGTCATGGCCCACCAATTGTTGGTAGGCCATGGCTGGTTGTTGGTGGGCCATGACTGACGTGACTAGCATTAAGCGGTGCCTGATGGTCAAACGCGCTTGACACTAGCCTTCTCCATATATTATTCATGTTCCGTGTTTTTCTAAAAAAAAAGAAAAGGGAATAAAAAAATTTCATTCATCATGAAATATTGTTGATATTCTTTGTTTGTACAAGGAAACCAAAGGTGATTGAGTATTGGAAAGTGTAACAAAAGTGGTGGTATTTACCGGACAAATCTTTTGATTGGAGACACCCCTCATGAGAAAAGTTCATGGGACATTATATTTCGATACTCATTAAATAATCATATGATATTTATTTTCTTGAAAGTTTCTTTATTTATAATAAATTGATGTTATTGACGTAATAAGAGTGACATACCACGATTCAATAAGAATGAGCATTAAAAATTCAGTGTTACTTGACTACTAGATTTCTTTTCTGATTAAAATGATAATTATTTATTTGTGACAATGACAAAAACATTTTCTCATGTTATTATCAGCACACTGGTTTTTTCTCACAATAGGCCATCCTTTTGTGACCAAATTTGATTCGTCACAAAATGTTTTGTTGTTGTTTAAGCCTTTTCTTCTACTCAAGGCAGATCGAGTAAATGTTTAGCTCATAATCGTATTGCCCAATGCTAATACTTTGCCCAAAGTTTTTTTATTTTTATATTGTGTCACATACAGAAAATACCATCAAGATGATCTGACACTTACAGTAGTATTTTTTAAATTAGAAGTATAATGATGGGGGTTCTAGTTTCATATGAAAGGGCCATAAACATGCACATTATTTTTCATGAAAATTGTATATAGAAGTTCTGTTTATATATGCCACAAAGTCCACAAACCCTAGCTTTGAAGCAGAGTTCTTACAGTTTGTTTGTGTGCAATATGCCACAACCCAATTCTAGCTTTGGTTGTGAGAGTTGCTAAATTCAAATTTGGAGCAAAAGGCTAACTTTCTACACTTTTGCTTATCTCCTGTTGATGACCAAGTGGGACCAACTTCATAGTCCATTCTCTAGAATTTCAATGCACTAGGTTCATTGTCAAAGCTAATTCTAGCACAGCAGCTAGTCTCGCCATTGAGCTTGGGTTTGAATCTTTTTCATAGTTCTTGTTGGGGGTTATCTTAATTTTCTTGTGCTTAGAGCTCTGTTAGCGTTCAACGTGCCTTAGCGAGAAGTAGCGTAATCTAGCTGTAACCTTTTGTTACACCATATAAAAAAAAAAAAAAAAGTTAATTCCACCGCCACTGCCCCAAATCCACATTTTCTAAAATCTGCACTAGCCTCATTGGTAAAAACAAAATCAAAAACACAAACTAGAGTACTAAAAAAGAAGAAATAATTCTGGTTGAAATAAAAGCTAGTAAAAATGATAGAACACTAATTTAAACATGTTTTTTTCGTTTTTGCTTTAGTTTCGTTTCTTATTGTAATACCCAACTCATGGAATTGTATGCTGTGAAATTATCAGGCAATAGAATATAACTTTTTACACAATCATCATCCTATCTCTGTAAAACTTCCTTGGTAGCCCATATTAGCGAAACAACCTTGAACTTGAAGAATCCCAACACAGGCTGCTATTTAACCAAACGCATGATTAGCGAAACACTCAACACATTCGAAATAGCCGGTGATCATTATCTGGCAACTAAGAGCCTGTTTGGAACTTGGGGGAAGGGAATTTTTCCTTTCTTTAATTTTCCCTCCTCTTGTTTGATCCTACCTAAAAGAGAAAGGGCAGGAAAAAAGGAGAGAAATTTTTAAATCTCTCTCTCTCTCTCTCTCTCGTTCTCTCTCTTTTTTACTTTTCTTTACAAAACTGAACATAAAAGAAAAAATATTTTTCTTTCATTTTCTCTTTCCCTTTCCTTCCCTCCCCTCCCCAACCCAAAGTTCCAAACTGTAAGGTTCTAGGCCCTTCACCCTTTACATGTAGTATTTTAGTAATTGGGTTACTTGAGAATCCACCCTCCTTGGTCCAAAAACCTCCCTCACTTAGAAGTTAGAATACAACCTTAGCACAAGCCTCTCTTATGGCAGAGAGATTTGTAGAACAAGTGGACAATCCTGAACTAATGACCCTCCGATTCGTCTTCAAGTTATAAATATTAATATGGCTTTCTTGTTCAACAATTTCCGTATGATGGTCATTCAAAAACTCAAATTGGACAAATTCAAATATTTACTCTTTGATTTATCTAGTACGACTTTTAATAAATGGACAAACTAATTTAAGCTTCTTAAATCATAAATAAAAGAGGATTTTCTTCTATATATTGATACTCATATTTTAACAAAAATACTCGAATTTTGAAAATTGATCTTGACGTAATTTGATAGTTTAAAATTGTTGTATAATAATTTCATTATTAGTACTATCAAATACATTATTTTTTCAATATATGTAACCAAATAATTACCAAATAATTATTTATCCATTCATCTCTAATTTTAGAGTCGGGCAACACATAAAAATGTAAATTCTAATCTACTAGTAGTCCATCATCATCACCTTGACAAGAACAATGGTGCTGCATCCACAACTGCTTATGTTGCTTCACCCCTTAAAACACACCATAATAATTTAGCTTGTTTCCTTCATCTAAATTTTTCTTTTTCCTTTCCCTCAGACATATCTTAGAACCAAACAAAGCATTAATACTTTTGCACAACACCAACATGCAACCATGCACACTTATATAGAAGCATCATATATAGTCTGCATGCATGATACAGCTAGTATTCTCAGAATCTCCGTCAAATAACAGGCATGCCTAGCTAGATCTCTAATAGACCAAAGATCAGAAACAGAAGTTCTGCCAACTATATGTATGTATATACAATGGAGAGGCAACAGAGGGCCATTCATGAAAACCATCACAAGTGCTTAAACTTGCATGAGAATCACAAATAAAAATTGGCTTTTATTAATAAAACCAGCTGAACCTTGATAGTCAGATTGAAGGCTGCCTACGTACCCCAAAATCAGGGGATCAAGCTGCACGTAGTTCTAGCTTCTACTTACATACATGATGGGTCATTTTCAACTCAGGCAATTAACTTCTCCGAACACGATTCCCAGTTTTGTTGCGATTGTTACTGCAACCAAAGCCTCGCTGAGGAAGATCCTTCAAATCAATGATCCACATCCTCTTCTTCGCGCTCTCAGCTTGTTTGTACCCTTGTTGGAGATTCCTCTTAGCCGCTTCAAGTTTCAGTTCAAGAGCTTCTTCATTTACGCGCACAGATTTTTATTCTTGCACTTCTGGAATGGTGCTCTCAGTGCTTTTCTTTGGAGACTTTGCAGCCACATTCAGAACTTCTTCAGTAATATTTAGGCGGCAGTTGTTTGTACAAAACCACACTGTCATGAAGCCACTGCACTGGACTCTCATGCCAATTTCCACACTGCCAATTGCCCCGTTGCATCACCCGTGAAGAAAAGGCCTCCAGTACCTATCTGAATTGCTCGAACTTCTCTCTTTGCAAACAGCCGGCCCCTTTCAGTAAATCTAAAACCAACAGAAGGCATAAATTGTTATCAGACAAAGCAGACTAACTGACCAAAAGGAGATAGGCTCCTCAAAAAATTTAGAAACTAGTAGGTATTTTTTGATACTTACGATGGCAAATCATATAAGCGGACTGTGTTGTCATTACAGGAGCAAAACAGAATAGGTTTTGCATCTACATCGTGAATGCCGCAAAGTGCAAGAACACCCTGAATCAGTCAAATTGTACGATCAATTAGTTCACCATAGCCTTTTAACCATCATTATGAAGAGAGCAACAGCTTCAATAAAAATGCCATAATATCTAATAATAAGCAATTATGTATAACATTAGATGGAGCAAAAACAACAAATACGACCCTAATATCTATTAAAACATGTTACGGCCCAAATCAGAAAAGAAGATTAAGATTTATGTCTTGGTGAATTCCAAAAAGACGAATAACCATAATAGGCATGGAACTATTGCAACCATTCTGTGTGATCTGTGTTAACTTCAGTAATTCCAAAAAGACCAGTGACCATAATAGGCATGGAACTACAGCAACCATGCTGTGTGATCTGTGTTAACTTCAGTTTGGTCATATCGCTAACAGTGAGGCAATCTATTTAGCATGACTCTCACAAAACACCATAGAAAAGGGTGTTGTTGGGGTGGGGGGATCGTAATCCCTATCATGACCTCAACTGATGAGCATACCAACAATGGCACAAGTTCCACCAAGCCAGAAAAAAAAACAGCAAAATACTTGATACCGTGATGTCCTAAAAGGTGTTGACATAGTAACCCAAAAGTTCACCATTAATATAGGACTTCCACATTAACTAAATCAGAAAATTTCCTAGTGCATAAGAGACAAGATATCACGTCAAATGACTTATCAGAAAAAATGAATTCAAGTCCCTCAGCGACTCTACATCACCACTCTCCCCATTGATAACTATAAGCCATAGATACTTGAATATAAACTCATGAAAACACACCCTTCCAACAAGATTGCCAGTTTAAAGCAAAATAACTTACGACATGTCGCAAAGAAAATTAAACATATTTCAAAAAAATGAATGGTCATTAGAAGAGACTTACATGTTCTACTTCATGTGTATAGATCACTTCTAATTCCCCACTTTCAGTGGCAGCCCAAACCTGCTCAGAGAGGTACAGTCAGAATAGTGGACTAATAAATAGTATATCAGCAAGTGTAACTAATATTATTAGTAATTTTTTTTCCTGGTAAGTCACACATAACTATCATTAGGAACAAATAACGAAAAACAAAATACAAAAAAAAAGAAGCAAACCTTTACTGTTCCATCCAATGAACAGGACAACAAGTAGCTATCCCAGCAAAGAACAGACATCACAGCACCCGTATGTCCATTTAGTGTATAGATGCACTCAAAGGTGTTGAGATCCCACACCTGGAAAAACGAAATGGCATAATTAAAGATGATTGGGCCCATTCAGTGATAAACCATGGTGAACAATTAACAGGGAAAAGGTCATAATCAACACCAACTTACTCTTATTGAATTGTCCAATGAACCAGAGTACAGCCTATTTTTAGCTCCAACAGCAAGAGAAACTACCCCACGACTATGACCCTTCAACGATGCAGCTAGTTCAGGACAATTAGTTTGAGAGCTGATTTTCCAGGCCCATATGGTGCCATCCTGTTGCGAAAAAAGAAGTAAATTGGAGAACTACAAAATTTCGAACTCCCACATAAAGACTAATTAATAAAAATCAGTAGACAAATCTAATACAACAAAAGGAAACGACTAATTGCAGTATAATCAAATATTGGAAATACTGACATGGCCTGAAAGTTATTACCTGCGTTCCAGCACAAAGCATATCATCACTACTCACGACCATGGCATAAACTTGCCCAACTGGTCCAGTAAGAGTCAGGTCAGTTTGAGTTTGGGTGTTCCATGCCTGCAACACCCATTTTAGATAAAGGTATCAATAACACTGCAAATCGGATCAGAGATTAGGCAAGAAGATGTTATAATGAAGTGGGGAAGTCCAAATAAAGTACCTTAACAGCATTTGGCAAGCCCACAAACACCCATGGACCATCACTAATCAAAGAACCGACTTCGCCCATGAGATTAACCACACGAACACACTGCATTTGCCGCAAACAACAACAGTACATCATGTAAATCCATTAGTTGCAGGGAAAACCAGATTTGATTCATAAGGAAGAAGCCCTGAAAAAAACAGTAGTGCCAACCTGACAACTATTGCAGTCCCAAACCCGCACCGTTTTGTCCTTACCACCCGAGTAAAGCTTGTCGGAACCAGAAGGAAAGCCAATCCCAGTCACAGCCTATAACCAAAGTTCCAATCATATTAGCCATCATAACCAAAAGGAACTCCAACAAGCACACAAATGGAGGTAAAAGAATGATTATCAGACAAGTACCTTATTGTGCCCTTCTAGCTTTCCCAACATGGAAAACCCATTCCCACAAAACCATGAATGCAAGTACTTGCACTTGTCACCGTGCACACAATTGCCCGAAAGCCAGTACTCGCACACCTTTTCTTGGGCTTTATCAGTGCTCTTACGTTCAGGCACGGCTCCTCTACTTGGAGGAACAGATGAATTCTCGATGCTATTGTTCGGACTCCTCCGCCATGTCTTCGATTGGCGATCTTGCAACTGCTTGGGTGGTTCTGAGAGTGGTGATTCTGTGTGCAAGAATCTACAGGGGTTCTTGGTGCATCTCCCAGCCAGCCAGTAGACACAAACTTTGTTCACAGGGGGTGGTCCTCTCAGTCTATCATAAACTGATCTCTGCGTCCTATCTGAAACTCTCCTTGCTGCTTTTACATCCATACTACTTGAACAGAAAGTATAAAGAGATACAATTAATCACACTGCATGAGAGACAAAGCCGTTCAACGAATCAAGAACACCCTCCAGAATCAAATAAATCAATCAAAACCCTTAATCTCTGATTCTATGATCCTTCAATTCGAATAGACTGTGTATTATTGCTCTTCTAGCCAGCAATCATTCGGTAAGACAAAGCGAACAAATTTACCCTGAATAAACCCAAAATTCTCAAACCCTGAAGAACCACCGCCATAGAGAAGCAAAAGAATTGGATCCGAAAAATCGTCGTAACTGTGTTGATAACTTAATGAAACTCCATTCATTGCCATTCAAGAAAACGCTAAATATAAAAATCTGATAAAGATCGATTGACAGAGGCGACAAGTAACAAACCTGAGAAGATCGATCGAAGGCCTTCAAGAACAGTATTTAGATCGCGTGTATAGATGAGAGAGAGAGAGAGATATGTAGAGAGATTGTAACTTCGGGATGAAAAGATGAACTACGAGTTCTCAGAGTTGGGGAGTTGCGTTCTTATTTATAGGTTACGCTTTTTGGTTTCCTATTTTGTTTTGAGGTAATTTTACTTTCCCTCTTATGATTTATCAAAAAAACACTTGCACCCCTTCAACTTTAAAAATCTATACTTATACCCATTATGCTCCGGACTAAAGCAACAGCGTTAGTTTTTTCCGTCCAAGATAACAGAGATTGATAGGCACGCGCTGGATATTGATTATTTAACTAAGTAGATGGTATTTCCAGCCAATTGTAACACTTGAAAGGATAATTTTACTCTTGCCTTGTACATATAAGAAGAATATGTCATGTTTTCTTTATTGACAACAAAATTGTAAAATTCCGTGGTATTTATTAATATCATCACTAGTTGGGCTATTAACAAACGAAAAATATTATTTAGTTGTAACTTCGTAATCTTTTTTTATAAACTTCTCTCTTAATCTTCTATAAAGCCTTATCAAGCAATGTTTCCCATATAAAGACATTTAACCCAATCCCTTCAATAAATCTTTGCGTCAATCAACCTCCTAGCAAGTTCAAACATGTACATGACACGAAAATATTCCTTCGTAGAATTAAGATTATAAAAATCAGCCATTATACCAAAATCCAAATCCCTTCATTTGACCACCATGAGTATATGTAGAAAAGCTCTAAAGAAATTTTAGGTCAATGGCAAAATCTCTCTCTCTCTCTCTCTCTCTCTCTCTCTCTCTCCACATGTATGAATATGCAACATAGTACAAAACAAGTCTATTGCCATTATCTACAAGTTGATGCCCTTTTTTGGCTGGAAATGAATTCCTCCAAACCTCATCTAATTTCATTGTCTTAAACATTGAAAGAATGAAAAAAAAAAAAAAAAAAAAACCTCCAAGCAACCTGTATGATAAAATTGTTTTTTTTCTTTTGAATACAAAAATGTAGAAACAAATGTCAATGCCAATAGATCCCAGCCTCCACTTTCAAACTTATTCTTTATGAAAAAAAACTGAAACCCATGCTAGCTCTCACTCCCATCTTCACATTCTTCTTTAATTAATTAACCGGGAACTAATCAGATCCATCAACTCTACGCATCCATTGCAACACAATTATTGTCCCTCTCCCTAAAATCTTGAATCTCCACAGTAACCTTCTTCGAATCCCACATTTTCCCAACATCCTCTTCATAATAAGCTTTTCAATCTTCGAAAGTTTTAGGATATTCATATTTTGAAACATTCAATGTATGACAAATCAAGTACATCACAGAAACACACCAACTCTATTAGTCAATATTTTAGCACTCAAATCCCCCTCCCCACCCCCCATATTTCTCCCCTCTCAGACCTACATGAAGTGAGAAACAATACTATGTTTTTGAAAGTGCAAAAATGGATGGAAATATAAACACAAGTGAGAAATTACTCCTTTTTACATGTTTAGTTAACACTATCCATGTTTTCAGTTTAGTCTGGAGCATAAGGGTGTAAATGTAGATTTTTAAAGTTGAGAGAGTGTATGTGTATTTTAAGTAAACCACAAGGGGAAAAAGTGAAATTATCCCTTTTGTTCTTTGTCCTCGTACAAATTATGAATTATAATAAACACATTCATTTAAGAGTTGTAAATGGGATAAAATACTTTATAATATATTTTTTCTCCAAACAATTACCTAATTAATGTATGAATTTGAGATTCAAACTCTTATAATTTATCAAAACTACCCTTAAGAAATTATTAATATTAATGAATTAAATATTATTAATATAATATATGATTTCCTAGGAAATTTATATAGGGATTTTGTAGGACAAGTGATATGCAAGAAAATTAATTTTTTATCTTAATTTTTGTTAAATGATTTTACATAATTTTTAGTTAAAACAATTAGAAAGTTATCTAAATTTAAGAGGGATATATTTGGCATTTAAAATACATAAAATAATATAAATGCAGAGAATAGAGTTAATAAAACAATAAAATTCGAACCCCTAAAGAGCCATCTGTTATGCGTCGAATGAGAACGTCTAATAAAATTCATGCATTTAAATATATATATCTACGTAAATATATCATTTAAGATAAGACGATAAGAGTTACATTATTTATGTGTAATTTTGAATTTGTAATTAATTCTGTGAAGGAATATTTTACGTGTCGTTGACATGTTAGAACTGCTAGGAGGTTGATTGACGTAAAGGCTTATTGAAGGGATGGGGATTGGGTTAAATGTCCTTATATGGGAAACATTGCTTGATAAGGCTTCATAGAGAATTAAGAGAGAAGTTTATAAAAAAAAAAGATTATTAAGTTACAACTAAATAATATTTTTTGTTTGTTAATAGCCCAATTAGTGACGGTTTTAGTAAATACCATAGAGTTTTACAGTTTTTTCTCAATAAAGATAACATGACATATTCTTTTTATATGTACAAGACAAGAGTAAAATTATCCTTTCAAGTGTTACAGTTGGCTGGAAATACTATCTACTTAGTTAAATACTCAATATCTAGTGTGCGCCCGCCTATCAATCTCTGTTATCTTGGATGGAAAAAACAAACGTTGTTGCTTTAGTCCCAATTAGTGACTGTTTTAGTAAATACCATAGAGTTTTACAGTTTTTTTCTCAATAAAGAAAACATGACATATTCTTCTTATATGTACAAGACAAGAGTAAAATTATCCTTTCAAGTGTTACAGTTGGCTGGAAATACTATCTACTTAGTTAAATACTCAATATCCAGTGTGCGCCCGCCTATCAATCTCTGTTATCTTGGATGGAAAAAACTAACGTTGTTGCTTTAGTCCCGAGTATAAGTATAGACTTTTAAAGTTAAAGGGGTGCATGTGTTTTTTTGATAAACTATAAGGGGTAAAGTAAAATTACCACAAAACAAAATAGGAAACCAAAAAAGCGTAACCTATAAATAAGAACGCAACTCCCCAACTCTGAAAACTCGTAGTTCATCTTTTCATCCCGAAGTTACAATCTCTCTACATATCTCTCTCTCTCTCTCTGATCGATACACGCGATCTGAATACTGTTCTTGAAGGCCTTCGATCGATCTTCTCAGGTTTGTTACTTCTTGCCTCTGTCAATCGATCTTTATCAGATTTTTATATTTAGCGTTTTCTTGAATGGCAATGAATGGAGTTTCTTTAAGTTATCAACACAGTTACGACGATTTTTCGGACCCAATTCTTTTGCTACTCCATGGCGGTGGTTCTTTAGGGTTTGAGAATTTTGGGTTTATTCAGGGTAAATTTGTTCGCTTTGTCTTACCGAATGATTGCTGTCAAGAAGAGCAATAATACAGAGTCTATTCGAATTGAAGGATCAGAGAATCAGAGATTAAGGGTTTTGATTGATTTATTTGATTCTGGAGGGTGTTCTTGATTGGTTGAACGGCTTTGTCTCTCGTGCAGTGTGATTAATTGTATCTCTTTATACTTTCTGTTCAAGAAGTATGGATGTAAAAGCAGCAAGGAGGGTTTCAGATAGGACGCAGAGATCAGTTTATGATAGACTCAGAGGACCACCCCCTGTGAACAAAGTTTGTGTCTACTGGCTGGCTGGGAGATGCACCAAGAACCCCTGTAGATTCTTGCACACAGAATCACCACTCTCAGAACCACCCAAGCAGTTGCAAGATCGCCAATCTAAGACATGGCGGAGGATTCCGAACAATAGCATCGAGAATTCATCTGTTCCTCCAAGTAGAGGAGCTGTGCCTGAACGTAAGAGCACTGATAAAGCCCAAGAAAAGGTGTGCGAGTACTGGCTTTCGGGCAATTGTGTGCACGGTGACAAGTGCAAGTACTTGCATTCATGGTTTTGTGGGAATGGGTTTTCCATGTTGGGAAAGCTAGAAGGGCACAATAAGGTACTTGTCTGATAATCATTCTTTTACCTCCATTTGTGTGCTTGTTGGAGTCCTTTTTTGTTATGATGGCTAATATGTTTGGGACTTTGGTTATAGGCTGTTACTGGGATTGGCCTTCCTTCTGGCTCCGACAAGCTTTACTCGGGTGGTAAGGACAAAACGGTGCGGGTTTGGGACTGCAATAGTTGTCAGGTTGGTACTACTGTTTTTTTCAGGGGTTCTTCCTTATGAATCAAATCTGGTTTTCCCTGCAACTAATGGATTTACATGATGTACTGTTGTTGTTTGCGGCAAATGCAGTGTGTTCGTGTGGTTAATCTCATGGGCGAGGTCGGTTCTTTGATTAGTGATGGTCCATGGGTGTTTGTGGGCTTGCCAAATGCTGTTAAGGTACTTTATTTGGACTTCCCCACTTCATTATAACATCTTCTTGCCTAATCTCTGATCCGGTTTGCAGTGTTATTGATACCTTTATCTAAAATGGGTGTTGCAGGCATGGAACACCCAAACTCAAACTGACCTGACTCTTACTGGACCAGTTGGGCAAGTTTATGCCATGGTCGTGAGTAGTGATGATATGCTTTGTGCTGGGACACAGGTAAATATTTTCAGGCCATGTCAGTATTTCCAATATTTGATTATACTGCAATTAGTCGTTTCCTTTTGTTGTATTAGATTTGGCTACTGATTTTTATTAATTAGTCTTTCTTCTGTGGGAGTTCGAAATTTTGTAGTTCTCCAATTTTACTTCTTTTTTTGCAACAGGATGGTACCATATGGGCCTGGAAAATCAGCTCTCAAACTAATTGTCCTGAACTAGCTGCATCGTTGAAGGGTCATAGTCGTGGGGTAGTTTCTCTTGCTGTTGGAGCTAAAAATAGGCTCTACTCTGGTTCATTGGACAATTCAATAAGAGTAAGTTGGTGTTGATTATGACCTTTTCCCTGTTAATTGTTCACCGTGGTTTATCACTGAATGGGCCCAATCATCTTTAATTATGCCATTTCCTTTTTCCAGGTGTGGGATCTCAACACCTTTGAGTGCATCTATACACTAAATGGACATACGGGTGCTGTGATGTCTGTTCTTTGCTGGGATAGCTACTTGTTGTCCTGTTCATTGGATGGAACAATAAAGGTTTGCTTTTTTTTTTTTTGTATTTTGTTTTTTGTTATTTGTTCCTAATGTTAGTTATGTGTGACTTACCGGAAAAAAAATTAGTAATAATAGTAGTTACACTTGCTGATATGCTATTTCTTAGTCCACTATTCTGACTGTGCCTCTCTGAGCAGGTTTGGGCTGCCACTGAAAGTGGGGAATTAGAAGTGATCTATACACATGAAGTAGAACATGTAAGTCTCTTTTAATGACCATTCCTTTTTAAAATGCTTTTACATGTTTAATTTTCATTGCTGATGTCGTAAGTTACTTTGCTTCAAACTGGATATCTTGTTGGGAGGGTGGGTTTTCATCTGTTTAAATTCAAGTATCCAAGGCTTTTAGTAATCATTCGGGAGACGAGCACTCTATTGTTGCTGAAGTTCTTGAATTCATTTTTTCTGATTAGTTATTTGACTTGAAATCTTGTCTCTTGTACCCTGGGGAATTTTCTGATTTTTTTTATCTGGATCTCCTATAAACACAGATCACACAGCATGGTTGGAGTAGTTTAATGCCTAGCATGGTTAATGGTCTTTTTGGAATTCCCTGAGTCACAAATTTCAATCTTATTTTGTGGTTTGGCAATAATATGTTTCACATATCGGTAGATATTATGGCTGTAGTTTTCCTTTTTGCTCCATCTAATGTTATTTTTTAATACATAATTTGTTATTAATAATATTGTGGCATTTTTATTGAAGCTGTTGCTCTCTTCATAATGATGGTTGAAAGGCTACAGATGAACTAATGATCATACAATTTGACTAATTCAGGGTGTTCTTGCACTTTGCGGCATTCATGATGTAGATGCAAAACCTATTCTGTTTTGCTCATGTAATGACAACACAGTCCGTTTATATGATTTGCCATCGTAAGTATCAAAGAATACCTTCTAGTTTCTATTTTCTGCTAGGAGCCTGTCTCCTTTTGGTCAGTTAGTCTGCTTTGTTTGATAACAATGTATGCCTTGTGTTGGTTTTAGATTTATTGAAAGGGGCCGGCTATTTGCAAAGAGAGAAGTTCGAGCAATTCAGATAGGCACTGGAGGCCTTTTCTTCACGGGTGATGCAACGGGGCAATTGGCAGTGTGGAAATTGGCATGAGTCCAGTGCAGTGGCTTCGTGACAGTATGGTTTTGTACAAACGAGTGCCCCGTAAATATTACTGGGGAGGACGATCATGTCAGAGCCATTTTGGAGTTTAGAGGAACTATGATTCATTCATCATGGAAGTAGCTCTTGAGCTGAAACTTGAAGTGGCTAAGAGAAAGCTCCAACAAGGGTACAAACAAGCTGAGAGCGCGAAGAAGAGGATACGGATGATCGATTTGAAGGATCTTCCTCAGCAAGGCTTTGGTTGCAGTAACAATCGCAACAAAACTGGGAATTGTGTTCAGAGAAGTTAATTGCCTGAGTTGAAAATAACCCATCATGTATGTAAGTAGAAGCTAGAACTACGTGCAGCTTGATCCCCTGATTTTGGGGTACGTAGGCAGCCTTCAATCTGACTATTAAGGTTCAGCTGGTTTTATTAATAAAAGCCAATTTTCATTTCTGGTTCTCATGCATGTTTAAGCACTTGTGATGGTTCTCATGAATGGCCCTCTGTTGCCTCTCCATTGTATATACATATATATATATATAGTTGGCAGAACTTTTGTTGCTGATCTTTGGTCTATTAGAGATCGAGCTAGGCACGCCTGTTATTTGGCGGTTTCAGGGCACCTTTGTATCATCAACTGTGTATTGTTATGTGAGAATATTAGCTGTCTTATAGATTCTGGGAATACTAGCTGTCCCGTGCATGCAGACTATATATGGTGCTTCTCTATATGTATGCATGGTTGCATGTTGGTGTTGTGCAAAAGTATTAATGCTTTGTTTGGTTCTAAGATATGTCTGAGGGAATGGAAAAAGAAAATTTTAGATGAAGGAAACAAGCTAAATTCTTATGGTGTCTTTTGAGGGGTGAAGCAACATAAGCAGTTGCGGATGCATCACCATTGTTCTTGTCAAGGTGATGATGACGGACTACTAGTAGATTAGAATTTACATTTTTATGTGTTGCTTGACTCTAAAATTAGAGATCAGTGGATGAATAATTATTTGGTTATATATATTGAAAAATAATGTATTTGATAGTATTAATAATGAGATTATTATACGACAATTGTAAACTATAAAATTACGTTGAGATCAACTTTAAAAATTCGTGTATTTTTGTTAAAATATGAGTATCAATATATAAAAGAGAATCCTCCTTTATTTATGGTTGAAGAAGCTTAAATTAGTTTGTCCATTTATTAAAAGTCGTGCTAGATAAATCAAAGAGTAAATATTTGAATTTGTCCAATTTAAGTTTTTGAATGGTCATCATACGGAAATTGTTGAAGAAGAAAGCCATATCAATATTTATAACTCGAAGACGAATCGAAGGGTCATTAGTTCAGGATTGTCCACTTGCTCTACAAATATCTCTGCCATAAGAGAGGCTTTTGCTAAGATTGTATTCTAACTTCTAAGTGAGGGAGGTTTTTGGACCAAGGAGGGTGGATTCTCAAGTAACCCAATTGCTAAAATACTACATGTAAAGGGTGCAGGGCCTACTACAAAGTGAACCTTACAACCTATTTGGAATTTTGGGGAGGGGTAGGAAAGGAAAAGAGAAAATAAAATAAAAGTATTTTTCCTTTCATGTTTGGCTTTGTAAAGAAAAGTAAAGAAGAGAGAGAGATTTTTAAAAAAATTTGTCCCTTAGTTGCCAGATGATGATCACCCACTATTTCGAATGTGTTGAGTGTTTCGCTAATCATGCGTTTGGTTAAATAGCAGCCTGTGCTGGGATTCTTCAAGTTCAAAGGCTTGTTTCATCAGTCCGGTAGCATCCCAATCTGGGCTACCAAAGAAATTTTGCAGAGATGGGATGATGCCTGTGTAAAAAGTTAATTATATTCTATTGCGTGATAATTTCACAGCATACAATTCCATGAGTTGGGTATTACAATAAGAAACGAAACTAAAGCAAAAAAGAAAAAAACATGTTTAAATTAGTGTTCTATCATTTTTACTAGCTTTTATTTCAACCAGAATTATTTATTCTTTTTTAGTGAGTTTAGTTTGTGTTTTTGATTTTGTCTTTACCAATGAGGGTAGTGCAGATTTTAGAAAATGTGGATTTGGGGCCGTGGTGGTGAAATTAGCTTTGACAATGAAGCTAGTGCGTTGAAATTCTAGAGAATGGACTATGAAGTTGGTCCCACTTGGTAATCAACATGAGGTAAGAAAAAGTATAGAAAGTTAGCCTTTTGCTCCAAATTTGAACTTAGCAACTCTCACAACCAAAGCTAGAGTGGGGTTGTGGCATATTGCACACAAACAAACTCTAAGAACTCTACTTCAGAGCTAGGGTTTGTGGACTTTGTGGCATATATAAATAGAACTTCTATATACAATTTTCATGAAAAGTAATGTGCTTGTTTATGGCCCTTTCGTATGAAACTAGAACCCTCATCATTATACTTTTAATTTAAAAAATACCACTGTAAGTGTCAGATCATCTTGATGGTATCTTCTGTATCTGACACAATATAAAAATAAAAAAAACTTAGGGCAAAGTACTAGCATTGGGCAACATGATTATGAGCTAAACATTTACCCAATCTGCCTTAAGTAGAAGAAAAGGCTTAAACAGCAACAAAACATTTTGTGACGAATCAGATTTGGTCACAAAAGGATGGCCTATTGTGTGAGAAAACCACTGTGTTGGTAGTAACATGAGAAAATGTTTTTGTCATTGTCACAAATAAATAATTATCATATCAAGAAGGAAAAATGTCTAGAATTTTCAATGCTCATTCTTATTGAATTGTGGTATATCACTTTTTATTACGCCAATAACGTCAATTTGTTGTAAATAAAGAAACTTTCAAGAAAATAAATATTACATGATTATGTAATAAGCATGAGTATTGAAATATAATGTCTCAAGAACTTTTCTCATGAGGGGGTGTCTCCAATCAAAAGATTTGTCCGGTAAATAACACCACTTTTTTTACACTTTCCAATACTCAATCGCCTTTGGTTTCCTCATAAAAACAAAGAATATCAACAATATTTCATGATGAATGAATTTTTTTTATTTTTTATTTTTCAAAAAACACACAGAACATGAATAATATATAGGAAAGGCTAGCGTCAGGTGTGCCTGACCATCAAGTACCGCTTGATGCTAGTCACGTCAGCCATAGCCCACCAACAACTGGTGGGTCATGGCTGACGTAGTTGTTGATGAGCCATGACTGACGTGGCTCGCATCAGGCGGTGCTTTATAATCAGGCCACTGATGCTAGCAAAATTCATAATATATATCTAACTAGGAAATGATGCTAGCAAAAGTCATTATAAATATCTACCTAGGAAATGAGTGACATAAGCTTGAAGATAGAGCTATGAATGGCGTGGCAAGGACCTGCTACTAGGTCAACCCTATTACTCACGATAAATAAACCTGACGTATAGTGGACTTATTGAACATAAAAATTGATTTTAATATTCATATTTTCTTTAGATTCAAACACTAATTAACTTAATGTGGTTGCAAATTGCTCTGTAGTTGATACTTGACCAAGTTAATTTGTTACAATATCTCTCTTATTTCAGACCAAGGGCCTCTTCTCTTCTTCTACATGGTTTTTTACTCGAGTTATATTCTCTTCGATATAAGCAGGCTTGTCAACCTTGGCCATGGCAGATGAGATTGGGGATCATCTAGGGGGCTTGTTATCAGGCAAAAGCTTCAATATGATCCCCATGGATATTAGCAGAAGTCCAGTTGCATGCTGTTCTGTTAATGGCTTTGTAAATATCAAGTAAGATAGCAATAATGTTACCGCCTTTCTTGCCGTTGTCACCCGTCGATAAAATTCAATTGTGAGACAGGTCCAACAACACAAAATTCATCCGATCTATATGAGTTCTACCATTTGAAGAAATGGAATTGAAAACTTCATTTTTTTTTCTTTGTTTTGGTAGGTTAAGTTCTTTAATCGCATCATGCATAAATGGACTTAACCGAACCAGGCAAGCTTAATGACATATACCTACCATTGCGGTAGTGGCAGCACCAAAAATGGCAACGAGGGAAAGGACAGAGACTTGGCCAACAAACATAGCCATTGCTTCAAAGATCAACACTCCATATACATAAGGATGCTGCATTATGGATAACAAAAACTTATTTGAAAAAACATAACCAGCAAAGGAAGAAAGAATAATTTTTTTTTGGATCTTTTACCTCAGAACATGAATTCCATCCTGTAAATAATTCTCCGGTCACAGGCATGGGAGGAATCAAGAAAGGCATACCAACTACAGTAGAGCAGAAGAGCATCTCCATCTGTCCAAAAAGACACAAAAAAGTACAAATTTAAATGCAAAGTCAAGATTTCACCAAGACATGTTTGTCCACATTTGGAGAAAATCACATCACATCACATGTAGAACACCTGGTGAATAATGCTTCTTGCAGATTGCCCACAAAGGAGTCCATTACTAGAGCGCCGGCCACCATTAAAACCCCAATCGCACTAAAGTTTGGTGAAGTGTGTGCATCCGCTAAAGTGAATAGGATCAAACCCATTACTAAAAGTACAGCGGATACGTATTCGTGAGGTGGGTATTTCCGTCTCAAACCAGGCATGAAAGCACCCGTTATCATCACAGGAAGCACCTGAAATACCACAACTATCAAAATCAGAAAAAAAAAAAAAAAAAATCGACTAGGTTCAGGAATTCCACAGTTTATACATTACAAAGTTCTTTCGGCTCAAACAAGCTGCTCTAGGGGGAGGACAAAAAATATAGATCAGATATGCCCACATTCTACAACCAGTTTGGACGATTTTGTGGCTAATCAGGGTGAAAAACAATTATACACCGGACAACCAATTTTTTGTACTTTTTTAGGGACAACAAACAAATATCAGAATGATCGCAATGTAATATGTTTTGATGAGTAAACACAAGCCATTGGATCAGTTATTTACCTTGGTGGATTTAAACATAAGTTGTGCTGGGTAATTAAGAAAAGCCAATGAACCTTTGGTAAGTCCACTTGAACCCATAAGCACTGCACAGAGCTTCACATAAGTCTTCCATGGGTTCACCATTTGCTTGGTGTTGAAGCCTTGTAAGTAAATCAGCAAAAGATAAACCCACCCTTGCACGAATGTAAAGTACCAACCGTAGCTGTAAGAAGTAAACCACCATCCGGACTTATCAAAATCGACATACAAACCCCACAATTAAAGATCAAAACCAAACATTGTTCAAGGAAACAATACCCAGACACAAAAAAAAACTCACCTGAATTGGAGCCTATTGTACACATATTCCTGAGATTAAACAATAGTTAAGTTCAAAATAAGTTTTTAATTAAAAAGATGTGCAAAACATGCTTTTGGGATCCTTTACTCCAAGAATGAAATTACTAAACAATATACAATAAGTTCTTAAATAAAAAAGATGTGCAAAATATGCTTTTGGGACCCTTTACTCCAATTATGAAATTACTTAACAATATAGAAACACAAAAAGTATTCAAATCAAATGGATGTAGGCAGTCAAATCAAATGGTATATTAGATGGAAGCAGCCTTTTCCAGCATTGTTTTCATGTTTCGAACCCATGACACCCAAAGCACAACGAAGCAATCTTACTGCTGCACTGGCCATCTATTTTGCGATAATATACATTGCCGTATACTTTGCCATAGTATAATTTATAACCACAAAAAATTAACCAACAGATGGCTCTTTAGGGGTTCGAATTTTATGATTTTATTAACTCTATTCTCTGCATTTATATTATTTTATGTATTTTAAATGCCAAATATATCCCTCTTAAATTTAGATAACTTTCTAATTGTTTTAACTAAAAATTATGTAAAATCATTTAATAAAAATTAAGATAAAAAATTAATTTTCTTGCATATCACTTGACCTACAAAATCCCTATATAAATTTCATAGGACATCATATATTATATTAATAATATTTAATTCATTAATATTAATAATTTCTTAAGGGTAGTTTTGATAAATTATAAGAGTTTGAATCTCAAATTCCTACATTAATTAGGTAATTGTTTGGAGAAAAAATATATTATAAACTATTTTATCCCATTTACAACTCTTAAATGAATGTGTTTATTGTAATTCATAATTTGTACGAGGACAAAGAACAAAAGGGATAATTTCACTTTTTTTTCCTTGTGGTTTACTTGAAAAATACATACACCCTCTCAACTTTAAAAATCTACATTTACACCCTTATGCTGCAAACTAAACTGAAAACATGGATAGTGTTAACTAAACATGTAAAAAGACATAATTTCTCACTTGTGTTTATATTTCCATCTATTTTTGCACTGTTCAAAAACATAGTATTGTTTCTCAGTTCATGTAGGCCTGAGAGGGGAGAATTTTTTTGTTGGGGGGGGGGGGGGGGGGGGGGGGGGGGGGCGCAAGGAAGATGGTGCGTTTCTGTGATGTACTTGATTTGTCATACATTGAATGTTTCAAAATATGAAGATCCTAAAACTTTCGAAGATTGAAAAGCTTATTATGAAGAGGATGTTGGGAAAATGTGGGATTTGAAGAAGGTTACTGTGGAGATTAAAGATTTAAGGGAGAGGGACAATAATTGTGTTGCAATGGATGCGTAGAGTTGATGGATCTGATTAGTTCCCGGTTGATTAATTAAAGAAGAATGTTAAGATGGGAGTGAGAGCTAGCATGGGTTTCAGTTTCTTTTCATAAAGAATAAGTTTGAAAGTGGAGGCTGGGATCTATAGGCCGGCATTGACATTTCTTTCTACATTTTTGTATTCAAAAGAAAAAAAAAATAATTTTTTTCATACAGGTTGCTTGCAGGTTTTTTTTTTTCTTCATTCTTTCAATGTTTAAGACAATGAAATTAGATGAGGTTTGGAGGAATTCATTTCCAGCCAAAAAAGGACATCAACTTGTAGATAATGGCAATAGACTTGTTTTGTACTATGTTGCATATTCATGTATGTAGAGAGAGAGAGAGAGAGAGAGAGAGAGAGAGAGAGAGAGAGAGAGAGAGAGAGAGAGAGAGAGAGAGAGAGAGAGAGAGAGAGAGAGAGAGAGAGAGAGAGAGAGAGCTTTTGCCAGTGACATAAAATTTCTTTAGAACTTTTCTACATGTACCCATGGTGGTCAAATGAAGGGATTTGGATTTTGATATAATGGCTGATTTTTACAATCTTAATTCTATGAAGGAATATTTTCGTGTCGTGGACATGTTTGAACTTGCTAAGAGGTTGATTGACGCAAAGGTTTATTGAAGGGATTGGGTTAAATGTCTTTATATGAAAAACATTACTTGATAAGGCTTCATAGAGAATTGAGAGAGAAGTTTTTAAAAAAAATTACGAAGTTACAACTAAATAATATTTTTCGTTTGTTAATAGCCCAACTAGTGATGATATTAATAAATACCATGAAATTTTACAATTTTTTTGTCAATAAAGAAAACATGACATATTCTTCTTATATGTACAAGGCAAGAGTAAAATTATCCTTTCGAGTGTCACAATTGACTGGAAATACCATCTACTTAGTTAAATAATCAATATCCAGCGCGTGCATATCAATCTCTATTATCTTGGACGGAAAAAACTAACGCTGTTGCTTTTGTCCGGAGCATAATGGGTATAAGTATAGATTTTTAACGTTGAAGGGGTGCAAGTGTTTTTTTGATAAATCATAAGGGTAAAGTAAAATTACCTCAAAACAAAATAGGAAACCAAAAAAGCGTAACCTATAAATAAGAACGCAACTCCCCGACTCTGAAAACTCGTAGTTCATCTTTTCATCCTGAAGTTACAATCTTTCTACATATCTCTCTGTCTCTCTGATCGATACACGCGATCTGAATACTGTTCTTGAAGGCCTTCGATCGATCTTCTCAGGTTTGTTACTTGTCGCCTCTGTCAATCGATCTTTATCAGATTTTTATATTTAGCGTTTTCTTGAATGGCAATGAATGGAGTTTCATTAAGTTATCAACACAGTTACGACGATTTTTGGGATCCAATTCTTTTGCTTCTCCATGGCGGTGGTTCTTTAGGGTTTGAGAATTTTGGGTTTATTCAGGGTAAATTTGTTCGCTTTGTCTTACTGGATGATTGCTGGCTAGAAGAGCAATAATACACAGTCTATTCGAATTGAAGGATCAGAGAATGAGAGATCTAGGGTTTTGATTGATTTATTTGATTCTGGAGGGTGTTCTTGATTGGTTGAACGGCTTTGTCTCTCGTGCAGTGTGATTAATTGTATCTCTTTATACTTTCTGTTCAAGAAGTATGGATGTAAAAGCAGCAAGGAGGGTTTCAGATAGGACGCAGAGATCAGTTTATGATAGACTCAGAGGACCACCCCCTGTGAACAAAGTTTGTGTCTACTGGCTGGCTGGGAGATGCACCAAGAACCCCTGTAGATTCTTGCACACAGAATCACCACTCTCAGAACCACCCAAGCAGTTGCAAGATCGCCAATCTAAGACATGGCGGAGGAGTCCGAACAATAGCATCGAGAATTCATCTGTTCCTCCAAGTAGAAGAGCCGTGCCTGAACGTAAGAGCACTGATAAAGCCCAAGAAAAAGTGTGCGAGTACTGGCTTTCGGGCAATTGTGTGCATGGTGACAAGTGCAAGTACTTGCATTCATGGTTTTGTGGGAATGGGTTTTCCATGTTGGGAAAGCTAGAAGGGCACAATAAGGTACTTGTCTGATAATCATTCTTTTACCTCCATTTGTGTGCTTGTTGGAGTTCCTTTTGGTTATGATGGCTAATATGATTGCAACTTTGGTTATAGGCTGTTACTGGGATTGGCTTTACTTCTGGTTCCGACAAGCTTTACTCGGGTGGTAAGGACAAAACGGTGCGGGTTTGGGACTGCAATAGTTGTCAGGTTGGTACTACTGTTTTTTTCAGGGGTTCTTCCTTATGAATCAAATCTGGTTTTCCCTGCAACTAATGGATTTACATGATGTACTGTTGTTGTTTGCGGCAAATGCAGTGTGTTCGTGTGGTTAATCTCATGGGCGAGGTCGGTTCTTTGATTAGTGATGGTCCATGGGTGTTTGTGGGCTTGCCAAATGCTGTTAAGGTACTTTATTTGGACTTCCCCACTTCATTATAACATCTTCTTGCCTAATCTCTGATCCGATTTGCAGTCTTATTGATGCCTTTATCTAAAATGGGTGTTGCAGGCATGGAACACCCAAACTCAAACTGACCTGACTCTTACTGGACCAGTTGGGCAAGTTTATGCCATGGTCGTGAGTAGTGATGATATGCTTTGTGCTGGGACACAGGTAAATATTTTCAGGCCATGTCAGTATTTCCAATATTTGATTATACTGCAATTAGTCGTTTCCTTTTGTTGTATTAGATTTGTCTACTGATTTTTATTAATAAGTCTTTCTTCTGTGGGAGTTCGAAAGTTTGTAGTTCTCCAATTTTACTTCTCTTTTTGCAACAGGATGGTACCATATGGGCCTGGAAAATCAGCTCTCAAACTAATTGTCCTGAACTAGCTGCATCGTTGAAGGGTCATAGTCGTGGGGTAGTTTCTCTTGCTGTTGGAGCTAAAAATAGGCTCTACTCTGGTTCATTGGACAATTCAATAAGAGTACGTTGGTGTTGATTATGACCTTTTCCCTGTTAATTGTTCACCGTGGTTTATCACTGAATGGGCCCAATCATCTTTAATTATGCCATTTCCTTTTTCCAGGTGTGGGATCTCAACACCTTTGAGTGCATCTATACACTAAATGGACATACGGGTGCTGTGATGTCTGTTCTTTGCTGGGATAGCTACTTGTTGTCCTGTTCATTGGATGGAACAATAAAGGTTTGCTTTTTTTTTTTTTGTATTTTGTTTTTTGTTATTTGTTCCTAATGTTAGTTATGTGTGACTTACCGGAAAAAAAATTAGTAATAATAGTAGTTACACTTGCTGATATAGTATTTCTTAGTCCACTATTCTGACTGTGCCTCTCTGAGCAGGTTTGGGCTGCCACTGAAAGTGGGGAATTAGAAGTGATCTATACACATGAAGTAGAACATGTAAGTCTCTTTTAATGACCATTCCTTTTTAAAATGCTTTTACATGTTTAATTTTCATTGCTGATGTCAAAAGTTACTTTGCTTCAAACTGGATATCTTGTTGGAAGGGTGGGTTTTTATCTGTTTAAATTCAATTATCCAAGGCTCTTAGTGATCATTCGGGAGATGTGCACTCTATTGTTGCTGAAGTTCTTGAATTCATTTTTTCTGATTAGTTATTTGACTTGAAATCTTGTCTCTTGTACCCTGGGGAATTTTCTGATTTTGTTTATCTAGATCTCCTATAAACACAGATCACACAGCATGGTTGGAGTAGTTTAATGCCTAGCATGGTTAATGGTCTTTTTTGGAATTCCCGAGTCACAAATTTCAATCTTATTTTGTGGTTTGGCAATAATATGTTTCACATATCAGTAGATATTATGGCTGTAGTTTTCCTTTTTGCTCCATCTAATGTTATTTTTTAATACATAATTTGTTATTAATAATATTGTGGCATTTTTATTGAAGCTGTTGCTCTCTTCATAATGATGGTTGAAAGGCTACAGATGAACTAATGATCATACAATTTGACTGATTCAGGGTGTTCTCGCACTTTGCGGCATTCATGATGTAGATGCAAAACCTATTCTGTTTTGCTCATGTAATGACAACACAGTCCGTTTATATGATTTGCCATCGTAAGTATCAAAGAATACCTTCTAGTTTCTATTTTCTGCTAGGAGCCTGTCTCCTTTTGGTCAGTTAGTCTGCTTTGTTTGATAACAATGTATGCCTTAAGTTGGTTTTAGATTTACTGAAAGGGGCCGGCTATTTGCAAAGAGAGAAGTTCGAGCAATTCAGATAGGTACTGGAGGCCTTTTCTTCACGGGTGATGCAACGGGACAATTGGCAGTGTGGAAATTGGCATGAGAGTCCAGTGCAGTGGCTTCATGACAGTATGGTTTTGTACAAACGACTGCCCCATAAATATTACTGAGGACGGTCATGTCAGAGCCATTTTGGAGTTTAGAGGAACTATGATTCTTTCATCATGGAAGCCGCTCTTGAACTGAAACTTGAAGCGGCTAAGAGGAAGCTCCAACAAGGGTACAAACAAGCTGAGAGCGCGAAGAAGAGGACACGGATGATCTATTTGAAGGATCTTCCTCAGCAAGGCCTTGGTTGCAGTAACAATCGCAACAAAACTGGGAATTGTGATCGGAGAAGTTAATTGCCTGAGTTGAAAATTACCCATCATGTCTGTAAGTAGAAGCTAGAACTACGTGCAGCTTGATCCCCTGATTTTGGGGTACGTAGGCAGCCTTCAATCTGACTATTAAGGTTCAGCTGGTTTTATTAATAAAAGCCAATTTTTATTTCTGGTTCTCGTGCATGTTTAAGCACTTGTGACGGTTTTCATGAATGGCCCTCTGTTGCCTCCATTGTATATACATACATATAGTTGGCAGAACTTTTGTTGCTAATCTTTGGTCTATTAGAGATCGAGCCAGGCATGCCTGCTATTTGGCTGTTTCAGGGCACCTTTTTATCATCAACTGTGTATTGTTTTGTGAGAACACTAGCTGTATTATAGATTCTGGGAATACTAGCTGTCTCGTGCATGCAGACTATATATGGTGAAGCAACATAAGCAGTTGCGGACGCATCAGCATTGTTCTTGTCAAGGTGATGATGATGGACTACTGGTAGATTAGAATTTACATTTTTATGTGTTGCCTGACTCAAAAATTAGAGATCTATGGATCTATGAATAATTGTTTTGGTTACATATATTGAAAAATAATGTATTTAATAGTATTAATAATGAGATTACTATACAAACGATTTTAAACTTCACATTATGTCGAGATCAATTTTAAAAATTCATATATTTTTGTTAAAATATGAGTATCAATATATAAAAGAAAATCCTCTTTTATTTATGATTTAAGAAGCTTAAATTAGTTTATCCATTTATTAAAAGTCATGCCAGATAAATGAAAGAGTGAATATTTGAATTTGTCCAATTTAAGTTTTTGAATAGCCATGGCCATCATACGGAAATTGTTGAACAAGAAAGCCAATATCAGTATTTATAACTTAAAGACGATTCGAAGGGTCATTAGTTCAGGATTGTCCACCTGTTCTACAAATCTGTGTGCCATAAGAGAGGCTTTTGCTAAGATTGTATTCTAACTTCTAAGCGAGGGAGATTTTTGGACCAAGGAGGGTCGATTCTCAAGTAACCCAATTGCTAAATACTACATGTAAAGGGTGCAGGCCTGCTACAAGGTGAACCTTGCAGCCTGTTTGGAACTTTGGGGTGGGAAGGGGAGGGAAGGGAAGGGAAGGAAAAGAGAAAATAAAAAAATAAAAAAAATTTCTTTCATATTTGGTTTTTTAAAGAAAATAAAAGAAAAGTAGAATGAAAGAAGAGGAGAGAACGAGAGTGAGTGATTTAAAAATTTTCTTCCCTTTCTTTCTTGGGTAGAACCAAACAAGAGGAGGGAAAAAAGAAAAAAAATTTTAAAATTTTTCCTCCCCTTCTCTCCCCCAATGATAGTTTTGTATTTAAAAACTATTACGGTGAGTTTTCGTTTTGAAGTGAAAAACTCTTATTAAAATCATAATTTTGTATGAATTTTTTGTTTGTATAGCATTACCCTTTTCTTAGAAAAATGTTATGTTACAAAAAAAATTCATACAAAATTTGCATACAAAACGATGTGATAATGATAGTTTTGTAATTAAAAATTATTATGGTGGATTTTTGTTTTGAAGTAAAAGACTCTCATTAAGACACATCATTTTGTATAAAAAATTTGTATAAATTTTTTGTTTGTATAACATTGCCCCTTTACTTAGAAAAATGTTATTCTTACAAAACAAAACATACAAAATTTGCATACAAAACGATGTGACAATGGTAGTCTTATAATTAAAAATCATTATGGTGGGTTTTTGTTTTAGAGTGAAAGAATTTCATTAAGGTACATCATTTTATATAAAAATTTTGTATAAATTTTTTATTTATATAGAAATATCTTATTCTTACAACAAATTTATACAAAATAATATGACAATGAAAATTTTATAATTAAAAGCCATTACAACAATTTTTTGCTAATGTGGGCTTGAAGATGAGCTACAAATGAAAAGAGCACGTGCAACAGGATGGCTTCATTTGATTGGTCATATTGGTGGAGTGGGTAAACACTAGAATTTGCTCAACATGTTTGTTAAAATTTTTATAGACATTTAGTATATGGTGAAACTTAAGTTTTAACCTTGACATAGGTGTGGTTATGTGATGCTTAAGAGCTACGCTTTTTAGTAGATGTTTAAAATAGCTTACCTATATATTTATTTTAAAATTAAAAAAAAGGACATTAAAAAGCTTTCCGAGAGTGTCAGCTATGAAAATTATCCCTGTGTCTTTCTTGATGTGTCAGTGAAACCTTTTTACTACTTGGAATTTGTGGGAGAAAATAGAAAGAAAGGGAAACGAATTAAGAAAGAAATAGTTAGGAAAATAATTACCTTCCTCTGTTTGGTTCTGTAGTTTTCTTTATTTAAAATTAAAAGAGGGTAAATATCAAGAAAAGAAAATAGAAGAAATATACAAATAAAAGAGAAGGTGACTCACCTAACACTATCGTGGCCATGGCTCCGAAGCCAACTGCCCCCAATAGAAACCGCCAATATTGACCTCCATATACACCCTCTCCTTCTGCAACAACTCTCTCTCTCTCTTTTCTCTCTCTCTCTCTCTCTCTCTCTCTCATGGCTTCAAACCCCACAAGGAGGCCTATGACAGCATCTATAACCATGGCTGATGCAGCTTCATGGTACTGTGCGATTGTTCTTGTTGCCCTGATCTTGCTAAGCTCTTTTGGTGAAGAAGAGTACTCTCTTGAGCCTGTTAGAGGATGGAACCAGCTCTTCATGAACCGGCCGTGCCACGAAATCTACCTGGTCGGAGAAGGAGAGACGCTTCACACCATCGGCGACCCTTATATAGTGGAGTAGAACCCTCATATTCATGATCCTGATGATGTCTTCCCTGGACTTGTTATCAAGGTCACTCCTTTCAAAGCCCAGGGTGTTAGGTTAGGAACAATAATTTGAAATAAAAAACTTGTGACTTTGAGGCTTATCAATGGACATATTTTTTAAAATGATATTGGCCTCTTCTCCTCGCTATGTTGCAGACAGCACTATTTGAAAATTTTCTTTAGGACCTCAAAAGCCCAGGGAGTTATTAAATATCTTTGCTCTTGTTATTAGTGTTATTTTTCATATAAATTCTCTGAATAGCTAAACACTTTGTTTGGTTAGCAAGAAAATGGTTTCCTTTTTTTTTTTTGTTTTTTTGGCTAGAATACTACTTGTATCATGTATGCGGACTCTATATAATGAAAAAAAAATTCAGTAGTTAAATTGTACTGAGAATTCGGTTGTAATTCCTATTAAATGGTGACACATAGTGGGTAAATATATCAGTAACCTGAATTTAAGGAGCAATTGAGAGATTTTTAAGAAAATAACTTATCAGATTTTGTCAAGTGATATTTTTCTTTAAAAGTCTTTCTACTATGTCACTAACTTAAGATTGCTAATGTATTTTCTCATCCTATATCACAATTTAATAAGAATTATCATTGAGTTCTCAGTACTACTTGATTATTGTACTTTTTTTATGATGATTTTTCCCCATATGATGCTTCTCCATAGGGTTATAAAAGAGCCTAGCTAAGCTAAGCCAAGTAGTAGATTGTTCAAATTTAGTTTGAAAACTTTAACGAACTTAAAATTGTATTAAAGTTTAACTTATTTAACTTTTGAGTCAATCTTAAACGAGTTTTAATCGAGTCAAACTTGAGTAGCTTAAATTTTTTAGTGTATTTTTACTTATTGAGCGCAACTCTAAAAATTAAGGAGTTTTAAAATATGTTTAAACTTTTGATTTATTTATAACACGAGCCGAACTCGAGTAGTTTGATTTGTTCTATAATCCTACTTCTCCATATGTATACATGCATGTTTGCATCTTGGTGTTTTGTAAAAGTATGAACACTTTGTTGGGTTCTAAGATGTATACATGCATGTTTGCATCTTGGTGTTTTGTAAAAGTATGAACACTTTGTTGGGTTCTAAGATATGTGGAGGGAAAGGAAAAGAAAACTAAAAAGAAAGAAAAATTAAGACGAAGGAAACCAGCTAAAATTCTTATGGTGTGTTTTAATAGATCAGAAGCAGGATGCATCTGCATTGTTCTTGTCAAGGTGATCATGATGGACTATTACCACTAGATTATAATTTATACTTTTATGTATTGTCTTACCCTAGAATTATAAATATTAAACAACGTCGAGATCCATTGTAAAAATTCGTGTGTTTTTTTTGTTAAAACAAGAGTATCAATATATTTTTAAAAAATCATCTTTTATTTATGATGATTAAATTAGTTTGTCGATTTATTAAAACTACGTGCTAGATAATTCAAGAGTAAATATATGAATTTGTCCAATTTAAGTTTTTGAATGGCCATCATACGGAGATTGTTGAACAAGAAAGCCATATCAGTATTTATAACTTCAAGACCATTCGAAGGGTCATTAGTTCAGGATTGTCCACTTGTCCTGTAAATCTGGCTGTCATAAGCGAGGCTTTTGCTATAGATTGTATTCTAAGTGGGGGAGTTTGTTGGGCCGAGGAGAGTGGATTCAAGGAACCCAATTGCTAAAATCCTACATGTAAACTGTAAGGGGGCGCAAGACCTACTACAAGGTGAAACTTACAGCCTGTTTGGAACTTAGAAGATAGAAGAAGAGAGAAAATGAAGCAAAAGGAAAGAGAGAATGAAGGAAAAAAATTTTCAATGTCTTGTTTGATTTTATAAAGAAAATGAAAGAAAAGTAGAAAGAAAGAAGAGAGAGAGTGATTTAAAAATTTCTCTCAATTTTCTCTTTTCTTTTCCTTCTATTTCTCTCTTAAGTAAAATCAAACAAAAACAGAGAAACGAAAAGAATTTTTCCTCCCCACCCCAAGTTCCAAAGAGGCTCTTAGCTGCCAGATTACAATGTTCACTGGCTATGTTTGCTTAATTTGGCCTTGAAGATGAACTACAAATGAAAAGAGTAAGTGCAACAGGATGGCTCCATTTAATTGGTTATATTGGTCGAGTGGGTAAAACTCAAATTTTTTCGCTCAATACGTAGGTTGAAATTTACATAGCTGTTCAGTAAAAATAAACCTACTTTTTAGCATTTAAATTGATGAAATCTAAGTTTCGGCTCCAAAATAAGTGTGGTGGTGTTGTACTGAGAGACTTTACTCTCTATTAGATGTGTGAAATAGCTTATTCCCATACTCATTTTGAATATAAAAAATAAAAAATAAAAAAGACATTAGAAAGCTTACTGAAAGTGTCAGCAATGAAATTACCCCCAAGTCTTTTTTTAACTAATTGAAATTTGTGAAAGGAAAAGAGAAGGACGGGAAATCATTTTTTTTTATTTATTTCAAACCAAAAAAAGGGTAAATATTAAAGAAGAATATAAGAAAATAAAAGTGAGAAGGAAAATTAATTTAAAAAAAAAGATTTGTTTCTTTTCTCTTTCAAATTAGGAGCCAAACAGAGAATTTAGATTTTTTGTTTTGGTTGAAATTTATCGAAATTACGTTTAGCATCAAAGCCCGGAATTTAAACGCCGGCTAACCGGCCTCTCTCTCGCGCTCGAGTCGGCGTCAGTATCAGCCATCAATCGACTTCGATTCGTATTCTGTTCTCAATCCAATCTCTCTCTCTCTATACACTCTCCGTTTCACACAGAGAGAGAGAGAGAGAGAGAGAGAGAGAGAGGAGTGTTTAGATGGCTTCGGACCAGGACTTACCGGAGGGGACGGTACAGAACATACTGGAGCAAGAGAGTTTGAAGTGGGTCTTCGTTGGCGGCAAAGGCGGTGTTGGCAAGACCACCTGTAGCTCCATCCTCTCGATCCTTCTCTCTAGGGTTCGATCCTCTGTTCTCATTATCTCCACCGACCCGGCTCACAATCTCAGCGATGCGTTCCAGCAACGGTTCACTAAATCCCCTACTTTGGTTAACGGATTTTCCAATTTGTACGCCATGGTATTGCTTTTGTTCTCATGCTTTTTCTTTTACTTTCTTTGATGTCGATTGCCTCAACTTCTTGGCCTATTTGGGTCTTATTTTGGATGAATTTTGAGGATGTTCATTGTTTTTAGTCATGTTTTTGAGCAAATTGTGATTCTTTGATGTATTGAGGCAGTACCCAGTTCATGGTTTAGTGTTTTTTGTTCTGTGTGCTTGCTAGTCAGGTGGAAATTTTGGTGCTCAATTTCTGATTTAATTGGTGTTACATGTGTGTGCGTGAGTAGGGTTTAGAGCAATACGAAGTTTATTAGCGTATTGTTTGTCGTGCACAGTTCATTGCTTAATTAGCCACTATGGTGCCGGGTTGTCCTCTCTCTCTCTCGCTTTCTGTCCCCCTCTCTCTCTGTGTACTGGTGATATGTGTACGAGATATGCATGTGCGTATTTAGAGTGCGTAAGGTTCAATAATCTTGGTTTTCATTTTCAATCAGAGAGAAGAATAGGAGGCAGCGGTATCAACTCAAGTTGTCGAGTCGGAGTGTTTACTCTGTTTATGAATTAAGTTACATGTCACATTCACTGGATTTGTTCACCTAAAGTTGGGGCATCTGGTCTTGTGATTTCCATTTAGGAGAAAGATGGGATCATGGGGTTGTTTAGCTTTTGCCCATCTGCTTCATCAAGTACCTGATAATTATCTCCTTATTTTGACTTCTGTGCAACTTGACTGTATAATTTTTGATGCTCTGGTTAGATATAATGTAAACTCATTTTTCAAACAATAATTATATTAATAAAAACGTCACTAACGAGGCACCAACCTGCACACACGATTCAGCGCAAAAGAGCCAAAAAAAACTCCTATTTACCTGCTGGGAGATACAGATCCCCCAAAATCTAATCATGTAGCCTCATTTTTTATGGTTTTTTTTTTGGATTCCTATAGGAGGTAGATCCGACAACGGAGAATGAAGAGGCACTTGGTTCAGATGGAATGGATGGTTTTTTGTCCGATCTAGCTAATGCAATTCCTGGAATTGATGAAGCTATGAGCTTTGCAGAGATGCTTAAGTAAGCACCATGTTTCATTTGTTTGATAGCTTTATAAACAACAAATATCTCGAGTCACAATCTTTTGTTTCATATTGTGAGTTGTATTGGATGGCCAACTACTAGTTTGTATTAAAAAGTTGATGTGTTTGATGATTGTGTTTTTAACTATTGCTATATGAATCAGCCAATTTGGCAAGGAAAGAAAATATAAGGTATGAAGGATAGAAGGTCCTTTTGAGAAGCAACTCTGTCATGGCATCAACGTAGTGCAAACAAAACAAAGTAACATCGTACCAAAGTAAATTAGCATGTTTGTTAAATTTTGCAGAAATCAGCAGTAATATTATTCTTGCATAGTGTCAGTCTTGTTCGGAGGCTTAATTGGGTCCAACTTCAATTGTAGTTGTTGGAACCTTCAACCTACTACATCACTTTTACATCATTACTGAGGTGCTTTGGATATAGTTAGGTGTCAAATTCCATTTTTCCTTTTAAACTTCTATAAAGTTTATCACTGATACCAATTTCAATAGTTAATTGATCAGGGCAGTAGCTAATGGGTAGAGAATGGTGATGTTGGAAGAATTGTCAAAGAAAAGCATCGATGCACCTTGATTTGATGGTGTTGGTTTGCTAGGATAGTAGGTATTAGTATTGGTTTGCTAGGATAGTAACATTGCATAAAGACCTAGAAGGCTAGAACTCTATCTCTATATTGTTTAGTTACCACTTGAAGCTCAATTCAAATGGGAAAAAAAATGATAAGCACTTAGTTTTATGTATCAGCTTCCTCTAAAAGAGTGTCAGATCTGTATTAGGCTCCTAGCTATTCCTTTTGTTATTTGTTAAGGACTAGATGGCAATCTGAGTTGAGTTCCTATATTGTTTTCTTTCTACTGTTTGATGTTGCATAGCCTTTTCGTTTCTTGATATGGATGAAACAGAGATTCATGTATCTGAACACATCAAATAGTATGATGCGGTGGAAGTGAATTCTTAGTTGCCTGAAGATGTTTTTGGCTTAAGTGGTAAGGATTAGTTAATAAAGAAGCCAGAAATTGAAATCATAACAAAAGAAGACAATATTGAGATTGGATTCCTGAGCCATATTTCGTTGTCCTAAGGTTGCAGTCTTCCATGATAAAATTTCATTGTCTTTTGATTGCCCCGCTTCACATAAAACTCTGGCCCCAGCCCTGGGGCAATGGGGAACTTTTTCTTCATTTGAAAAAATAATTTTTTTGTCCACTTTGTACAGTAGGATTTCAAGAAAGGTATAACCATCCCCAAAATAGTTCCTTGATTTTTTAGTGTCTTTTGGGTAGAAAGCTAGTATGACGAAGTTGTATATGAGGGTTTTCCCCTCCTTTGTTATCCTCTATCGTACACGGGTGACATCCCCTTTGATGCTTTCTTCAAAAAACTGAACTTATTAGAAAAACAAGAAACACGTAGCAGTTTCATAAAGCTGATCATTTGGAATTGATTGAAATTGGCTATTATACGGTGTGTTTTTATGCCTCGAATAGTAGTTTTGAGCTACATCATACATGCACTCTATGTTAGGAACTGTTGGCTCTTATTTGTTTGGAGAAGAGTATTAACATCGATTTTGCCACTTTAAATGTTGTGGCATGTTCGGAAGCACATACTTCATAAATCATTGTTTGCTACTGAAGGCTGTCTATCTTAATCTTCATGAAGTTTTGAGATGTATATTTTAAGAATATCCACATGCACAATAAAATAAAATTTAAGTTGTCATCCTTAAGATGTTCTCTTTGAATTTTTTTTCCTCCAGAAATTTTTTTGTATCACTTGATTATTTTTCAAGATATTCCAGTTTTTGTGATTTAAGTGTATACCAGAAAATGCTAATACCCAAGCAATTTATGTTTTTGGAGCGGTTCCGAAACATGATACACTTCCATTCCGAAATGGTGAATTTTGTGATCCAATACATTCCCATTCTTTTTCCTATATACTTCCTTAAAGGTTACCTAAAGAAGAAAATAATCAAATATAATGAACGAAAACTCGGGGAGAATGAAGTTTTAGCACAAGAATATGCATACCAAAATGAAGGGCTATAATGCGCCTAGAAATATGTTTTTTACATGATTAATTTGAAAAAATACTATATTTTATTAGATGTTTAGTTGTTAAAGAAGTTTCTTAAATTCTAATAATGGAATTTATACAGGTCTACCACTATCATACCACATTTTAGAGTATGCAACCTACCACGTTAGAGTCTGTCCTATGATTTGTCTAATTTTCAATTTTTGAATTGTGTGACCTGGAGTAGTGACATTACATTTTAGAGTATGCAGCGTACCACGTTGGAGTCGGTCCAATGACATGTCTAATTTTCAATTTTTGAATTGCGTGCCCTGGAGCATTGACATTATATTCTATTCAGATACAAATAATGGTAGTTCGGTATCAATCATTCAATTGGGCACATTCATTATTCATTACCTGCAAAACACTTAGAAAGTAATTGTGTGTGTATGTGTTTCACAATATAAATTGTTTTGTTCATGTGTTAGTGATCAACCTTTTCTTTCCTTTGGTTTGCTGTAATCTTTTGCTGCAGATTGGTCCAAACAATGGATTATTCTGTTATAGTATTTGATACAGCTCCCACAGGCCATACTATTCGTCTGTTGCAATTTCCCTCAACTTTAGAGAAGGGACTTACCAAAATGATGACCTTGAAGAATAAATTTGGCGGCTTGATAAGTCAGGTATTACTATTGTTACTGTTGTTATTATTACGGTTATTAATTATTATTTATACATGCAATGAGGAGTATACCCATTAAGTTCTAGCCTTTTTCTTTTTCTTTTTTCTGTTTTTTGGAGACCCAGAGGTTCATTGTTTCAATGTGGAGGAGATGAATAGTGACAACTTGCATGCATGGAGGAGCCTCTATTTATAGGATGTTTGGACCATGGAGGCTAGCTCAGCCAGTCACCCTTCCAAGTGGGACAAAGGGATAGGTGGACTACTGTGGCCTGACAACCGAGAGGCAACAACCATTATTGGTAGTGGCGCCGAATTGCCTAGAGGCTTCATAGGTTGCAAAGAGAATACAATTGGTCGTGGCGCCAAAACCTTTAGAGGCCTCAAACATTTGAGCTGTCACAATGGTGCTTGGGTGTGCTCCTTAGGTGTGCGGAGATATGAGCACACTACGTGTTCTGGTCATGGTCTAGAGTCATCTTCTTGTGGAGATCTCTCTAAAACTGGTTAAGGTGCTAGTTTTTCGAGGAAGAATGAGATGAGCTACCTTGACAAATCCCCTAACTCTAGTTACCAAGCCGCACAAGGCCCTAGTGGTCTTGCGCAGAGGGCGCTCGGGCACCCCATGACCATAGTGTCAAATTAAGGGGTTCCTAGGCCCTGCTTTAGGTCCAAGTTAAGTGTTTTGGTCCTTTGGAGAACCAAGTATACGCCATAGGTGTGTGCTTAAGTGGCGAACCACTCAACCGAGCCGAGGGAAGAACAAAATGCACACATCACCAATGGAGATTGGCATGCTCAAGTGGAGTGTATTCGAGCTGGCCTGAGGATACTTAGAGATTGCCTTTGCATGGCATGGCACGACGTAAGATATAGAGATGACATGGTGACACCCTGGCTCGCCAGTGGGTGATTGGACCCATGTACCTGTAGTCATTTGCAAGCATAAGAAGAAGTCTCAAAAACAATTTTCTCACCTTACCAAATTGCATGGTTGAGCTGCTCTTTTAGCTATTGCTAATAATTATTTTTTGCTTATGGAATACGGACCTTCTTTTGCTAACATAGTCTCGACATCTACAATTGTGGATTGTTTGGGGGATACACTTTCTACAATGGATCAAAATTTCGTTTCGTTTCCTATGAAACAGCCGAAACATTTCAGTTTCGCCGGAAACCGAAGCGAAACAATGAAGGAATTCCGAAATTTCAGGGTTCCGAAATATTATCGAGCGAAAAAACATGGTTTTGATTGAAATTTCGGTATTGCGTCGACATGGTTTCCATAACTCTGAGACTACAGTGAGGAAAAATATGGGAGAGAGAGAGAGAGTGATACGATTGAGTCAAAGAGAAGAACCTGGGCAAGAGAGGGCTTTCAGATGTCGATGGCTGGAAATCGATTCAATCGGAGGGTGCATAAATCATCGTTGACTTCAGATTTGGGCCAGGTACGAGGTCTTCTCCCTCATCTTGTTCGATTTTTCTGTTCATCTGAACCAGATTTGTTACATCGCAGTTGTGCGCCCCTCTCTCTCTCTCTCTCGTGTTAGTCGAGCTTTGGAGTCTAGAGACTCTCGTTAGATAGCCTGGTAGACTATCATATTCTTTTTTGGTTCTAATTTTGATTAATAAAACATATATTAAATTATTTAAATGTTATAAATAAATATATAATAGTTACATTAAAGCATTATATATCCAACTAAATGTCACACATACGTTAAATATTATCTTTGTTAAATTATTTAATTTTTTAAAAAACATTAACGTTTTTTTTTAATATTTTTTTTTATTGCATCTTAGTAATTATAATATGCCACTCCCTAAAAAAAATTGCACATCAATTATTATATTTATATTACAATGTAAAATATAAAGCATTATATTCAGATTATAATGTTTGGAGTATAATAATTTGTTATATTAATACTATGTTAGACTATAATAATGGTTACAAGTATAATATTAATAATACAAGTACAAATATTGTGAAATACTTATTTTGTATTATAAAGTATTCTATAACTTCACAGCCTACAGGGAAAAAAGGTAATGTGATTTTGGATGGAATTATATTTCAATTTATTGCAATTTATCCAGTTTAGATGAATATATACCCCTCAAAAATGTTCTGTTATTGATATATTAGCATTAAAGTTACAAATTAATGGACTTTAAGTTATGTTTCTTTATGTTTCCAAAATTTTCTCTGTTTCCATTGTTTCCGAAATGTTTCCGTTTTTGAGCCGACCGAAATGACTCCTCGAAACGAAATTTTGATACTTGCTTTCTACATTTTAAACTCTACGCCAATGGATGGATTATTTTGTGAAAAATTTTTTGGGCTGGTGACAGGATTCGAACCTATGGCCCTCTGTACCCAAAACAGATGCGCTGACCAGACTGCGCTACACCTCGTCTCACCACCCCGGAGCATATAGATCCACCCAGGGGAAACAAAGGAGGGATTGATCGACCAACTTGAACAGATCCATAACCTGCTTGAATTTTAGCTTGTCTTCATCTCGTCTTATCGGTGACTTAGAACAAATCTGGACAACTTCTCTTTTTTCTTTTTGTTAAATGGAATGAAGACTGCTCCCAAACATCCAAAATGCTCATGCAACAACAAATGCATGCTGGCTTGATGAGCTGTATAGTAACTATAGTCTTTATTAGAGTAAGAACAGTTTCTCATGGCTTCTCCAACTACATAGTACGTCCAAATGGGGACTTGTATCAGATATGGACGCACGGCTAACTCCGTGGTGATACCAGTATTTAGTTTTAGTATGCATTGCTTTTGGTAGATATAGACTGTCTGATCATAATATCGATCTCTTGTTTCTGTGTGATTTAAAATTTCATGAAATGTTATAATTCAATTTTATTAGATGACTTGTGTAAATTTCTAACTGTTGTCATAAGAGACTTTATTTACTTTTTGTTTGCAACATGATCATGTAACTGACTAGATATGACGACTGTTTATGGCAGATGACTCGTCTTTTCGGTAATGCGGATGAATTTGGCGAGGATGCAATTATGGGAAAGCTTGAGGGCATGAAAGATGTGATTGAACAAGTAAACAAGCAGTTCAAGGATCCAGTAAGATCTTATATTCTAGTAGTTCTTCGATTAGAACTGTTATTGTACGTGTATCTTTTGTTCAATAGTGACCACTTCTGATAAAAGGATGTATGGAGTAATTTTATTTGAAGGATAGAAACCATTCGTCAACCTTGAGGGTTTCTAGGCTATCTTGATGCCAGTTCAGATGTATGTGAAGCTCTGTTTCTGTAGCATAGTCCAAGAAACTTTAGAGAGGAGTGGAAGCAGGAAGGGGGGCTCCGAAAAATTAATATGAAGGGGAAAAGAAATGGAGTTGGAAAGGAGCGACTAGGATTCTTTTTAGAAAATACAAAAAGATGTGGTACTGTACAAAAACTAGGATTTTGGAAGCCTCTTCCCTAAAAATTAGTAAATAGAATAATAAAGATAAAATACTAAAGGAACTTGTAACTGTTAAGAACCTACAAAAACTGTGTCCCCTATATTTATTGCATTAGTGAATATGATACTAAGAGTATAAATTTTAAAATTGTGAGTAAATTTGTTGCTATTAGTAAACTTTGGGCATTGCATTGCTTGCCATATCAATTATAAGATGCTGAATCTTTTCTTTAATTTAATTTAAATGAAAGCGAACAAGTTGTCCCATCTGTTGTCCTCTTTCCTTCAATAGGTTTTAATCTATTTCTGCTGCAAAGTGCCATCACGTAGTTCCAAAAAATGTCACCAAATTGACCTAACATTTGAACTGTGCAAGAAAGTTGTGGTAGTTTAAGAAAGGTCTGAGTGTGAGCAAAGAAAATACCTAAGAAGGAAGCTGTCTTTGTTACCCTTGTTTTTCCTGGCAGCTTGAAGGAATGGGGTTGTATCAGCTCCACTTGACATGACATGGATTCAGTTTCTTTTGACCATTCCAAAACTTGACCACCTGATGATTTGAAGAAACTGTCAACTTCATATACATTAAAGGTTCTCTAATCTTGAAGTACTTTCATAGTTTGCAGCAAGTGTTTCACCTTTATCAGCCAGCATTGCGGGCCTAAATTCCTTTCCTCCTTGATTCTTCTTTTTTTCATGTATGGGTTGTATTTAGGATCTCACACTAGTTCTGATAAACTGAGGTTCTTGGTTAATAGAGTGCATCCATTCCCCTGAATCTGATATCTTGGACTTAAGAGAAAAAACTGAGACTGACTCCTGACAAGGATTCATATTATTTCCAGCCTTTAGCCGCACATAGAAGTCATTTGAAGTCAATTGACTACTTTAGAAAGGCAGGGACTTTATTACAATTCTCAAAATAGAAATGAAACAAGAAATTTAAACTGACAGAACTAGTTTAATCAAGGTGATACACTGCTTACATAGCCCACTTGACCTTTGTGTTGCTCTAGATTTTTGCATCATCTTGGAAATCACTAGTTGTTTTTGAACTTCGACAAGTTTTGTAGGCATGATCATGCATGAGTAATATTTTAGATACAAATTGAAAAGTAATATTTTAGATGAACCAACATAAACATCTGGCCTTCTTTCACTTTTTCTTTGCCCCCCTCTTTTCAATTATATTCTCAAGGGCAATTACAAAAAAGTTGTTTCCTAAGGAAGAATCTGTTTCATGTTGTTTTGCGTTTTGCTTTTGTTTTCATTAATTTGAGCTTATTTAGTGTTTGGCCTTTGGTGGCACTGGAGCTGGTGACTGGTGAGGTTTCCTGAATTATCTTTTGTGACTCAATATTTTTCAATGCATCATTGTCAAGCGTTTACGACATTCCCTATCTGTTTTTTCCTTGATGTAATATTTATGGCCAAACATTCAATCTTGCTTATTCTCTAAAACTTTTTTTTTTTCTTTTAATGCCCCATGTTTCCTATTGACAGGACATGACAACCTTTGTTTGTGTGTGCATTCCGGAGTTCCTCTCTCTCTACGAAACAGAGAGACTGGTGCAGGAACTCACCAAATTTGAGATAGATACTCATAATATCATTATCAACCAAGTACTCTATGATGATGAAGAAGGTATACTTACCTTGTAGAAACATGAGTACTTCTTCGTTTGATATCCTTGCTTTAAAATAAAACCCAACTTTTCATTGGTCTTTCTTTTTATTATAGCTGTTGAATCTAAGTTGCTCAAAGCTAGAATGCGGATGCAACAAAAGTACCTTGATCAATTTTACATGTTGTATGATGATTTTCACATTACTAAGCTGCCATTGCTGCCAGAAGAGGTAACTATATATTCAAGTTTCTTTAGTCGTACATCGCCTTTTCATTTAAGCATATTGAATCCGTTATTACCATTTTTAATGTAGTAATTTGTTAACTTTTCATAGCCACAAATATCGTGAATAATTTAGTTAGTTCTTTCATTATATTGCCAATACATTACTTTTTCATGATATGCTCCAAATCAATATATAATCTAGATGCTGATGGAGTCCAAGATTTGAATTCTGTCACCCTGAATGGCTTTAGGAATTTTTACTGCTGTTTTTTTTTTAAAATTTTACAAGTCCCTTGATGACAAATGCGGATTTCATAGGTTTGCGGTGTAGAAGCTCTGAAATCATTTTTACATCATTTTCTATCACCATATAAACCTTCCGTTAGTAAAGGCACAGTGGAAGAGCTGGAGAAGAGAGTATCAACACTGAGGGTACAGTTGAAAGATTCCGAAGCAGAGCTAGAAAGACTAAGAAAAGGAAAACAAAAGGTCTGATTATATGCTGAACGGCTAATGTGGTCTTTTTTCTCCTTATATGTCTTTTTGTTTACCAGTGGACTGGCCAGAGAAGTCAATTATTTATATCTTTCTACATTTCTGTTTGGAGAAACATAATCTCATTCATCAAAGCTTTTTCTTCCTTTTGGATGAATGCCATAATACATAATTGTCATGTATTGTACGTGTTCCATTCAAGTGATGTCAACTGTCTAATAAATAACATTTAATGATGCTTTGATTATGAGCAGTCGGCTTCTTTATAATTCATCGATAACCATGTCATCATACTAGATTTTGACATGCCATGTGAATTGAATGATTATTGTGAGTTCTAGTAAGCATAGCAGTGTTATAGAATTTCAATTGATGAGTTCACTTTCTATTTTCATTTGGTAATCGTGCGAGATGCCTTCTTGTTATGTTAAACTTTTGTGGAAACAATGGCTGATTCAATTTTAGATAGAATATATTCAACCTGTGACCATTAAGGTCTAAAATTACTTTCTTGTTCGAAGAAAACCAGTCGTGCCAATGACTTTGTAGCCAAGAAAAGAGAGGTACCGGTCCAACTGGTTTTGGGACTGGCTTACAGCAGGGTTTGTGAGAGAGTTGGTAGGTAGTTTTATTCCCCATTTTTTTGGGGTTGTAAGAGGTTCATCAACTCATCTTAGTTCTTGCTGTGTGTAGGATGAATGGCAGAATGGGAAATGCTGTAACCAGAAATAATGTAGCATTGGAGAGGTGTATTATCAATTTTATTTAACGTGTACTTATATTTTATGTCTGTCCAATTCATAACAGGATCAAACACATGAACGTGAGAAAGTTATGAAGCTAATCATATTGTGTAAGAATGGTGGCCCACCTCTTTTGTGTTAACATATGTTTAGAGTTCCTTATAAATATACATACCTATACATTTGTATATACACCTACGTACATATTCATAGTCTTTTGTTACACGATGGTGCATACGTGACAAGGGGGCTAAATGAACATACGAGTTAATCGGACGTTCAAAGAGTTCACGGTAAGATATTACATTTCTGCTCCTTATATGTTTCATAGGAACATTGAAGTCATAAGTTGAGATGGCCGAGTTGGTCTAAGGCGCCAGATTAAGGTTCTGGTCCGAAAGGGCGTGGGTTCAAATCCCACTCTCAACATTATTTTATTTTTTGAAAGATATTATTCTTTCAAAAATTGAAACTTTCACAATGATGTAATAATCTTAATTTTGTATAGCATTGCCCGTGCAGTGCAGTTGGATTTCATAGAAAATCATTGTCTGCAATCCTCAATCCATGAAAAACAGGTTACTGCATCCATTGCTATCTTGAGAATTTGAGAGGACTGGTTACATGCCAATCCATACATGTTCAGTTACCCATTAGTGATTGCTCTAATATTTAACAATTTAAATTAATATATTAACAGTTGGTACGCCAATTGGATCGCATGTAAATTTCAATTATTTAGTTTTCTGAAAATGCATCCAAGAAGACAAAACACCTCTCAAAAAAAAAAAAGAAAAGGGAAAAGGGTTCCAAAGCATGAAGATGAAATGTAGCAAACACACTTTTGTAAGCTCCAAGTGAAATTATAACTCAATGCACATATAAGACCAACGTCCCCAAACAACTAATTACCACAGGATTCCATCCTGGAACAGTTTTTTAGTATAACTGGTCAACATAAAACTAGCTGAGCAGTACAAAAATATTCCCAAATTGCAGACACCCCAAGCACAAGCAATATCATACACTAGTCCTGAATTACAAAAACTCCATGATAGGCTGAGAAACAGCCAAACATTCCCTCTCTCAGATGTTTCAATATGATATTGTTAAGGATGAATTTCACAGACAAGGCTAGCGTTAAACCACATATCCACAATAATCTCCTATCGATAAGTGCAATATCAATGAAGACACAACATTTGACACTATCCACCATGCAAGGTTGAAATGAAAACAACCACATCCTTCTCTTCTACTGTTGTATCGAGTTGGCCACTTAGTTCCCAATCACAATCATTCACAAGGACTAGAACACCAGGTCTCCTGCACATGAAACATTGATTAACCAAAGTAAACCCATTATGAGGAAATTGAAGGACACCAAAATACACTCAGGCATATTCTCGCTGAACCAAGCACCAGACAGCACTAACTGTACAAATCTTACCAGTAGCAGGCTTCAACACACCATCAAGACAACAACTTCAAATGTAAAGATTACAAGTATCTTCCTACTTACACGGAATCTCCTTTCATGAACATTTCAGGTCTCTCCTTGATCAAATTGGTACGAACCCAAGCAAGCAAGTCTTTCATGGTTAACTGTTTAGAATATGTGAAAGAATCATAGTGGTATTCTAATAGAACATTCACAAAAGAAAACAACACTCAATCTATGCTGTGCCTGGTATGCTAGTTAAGAAAGAGATATACCTTATCTTCTCCATCTTGAGGATCAACATTGACATTATGGATCTTGAGAGAATCACAGAGAAGTTCCAGTCCACCACTTTATTAGAAAATTAACAAGGCAATGGATAGGCATTAGCTCAACAGAAAGCAAAATGACTAACCAATATAGCATACAAGTAGGGAGCAAAACATAGCATTTAAGAAGCATAGACACGGACACGCGACACATATCGGGAGAGTGTCCAACAAGTGTTGTGTCCAACACGGACAAGGCACCTTCTTAGAAGTGTCCAATTTTCTTAGAATAGCATAAACATTATTGTTGGTCATTTCACACGTTCATAGCCATATAAGGCAATAGACATAAACCAGAACAGGAGCCAAAACCTGAAGTAATGGAAGAGCACTAGGAACACCCATTTTCAAAGGACTTTGAAGGTTTTCAAAGGAATTCAGATAAAATAAAATGCCAGTTGTATGATCCACATAAAATCATAGACATGCTTATTAACAGCTGGTCTAATTATGGAATTCCGTAATAGCTTTTCTGGGAGAACAAACAACTCACAGTGGTACAAGACAGTTGACTCTAATGAATTTATACAACAATTATGTTAATTTATGATATAATTTAGATATCATAAATTAATATCCAAGTTTTGGTTAACACTATTTTAAGGGCAAAATACTAGTACTGTAACTCAAGCAACAGATAATATGAACCCCAAGTTACTGCTAAAGACTGCTGAGTAGGTAGACATTAATTTATGAGATTTGAAGAGCTATTATTCTTAAGCATACTACCATCACTCACCTTATCCCGTCCGAGGTTAGTAACAGATACTAAATTCTGCATATTCCAATCCATCAAAAGCCATAGTGCATGCATTCATCCTCTCAAAGTACCAAAAAGCCAACATTTTTCTAGGCAACCATGATGTGGGACTTAAATTAACTACATAAACACATTAAGCTGAATTTTCACCAAAATAGTGTGTTGGTTTACTAATTGCCTCAATAGATAAGCACTAGGTTGCATCAATCTAACCTCAAACCTCACCAGTTTTTAAACACTTCAATTACCTCAAGTTCCATGAAACTCCAAATCCAACTACCACTGAAGTTGAGGCATCTTCAATCAAAAACCCTCTAGCTTTATGTAGATACTGCATTCGTGCATCCCTGTATGAACGCTCCTATCAGTTTATCCTTCTCATGCATTAAAGGATTGAAGAGCTTATGTCCAAAATATTTACAGAAACTGTTTATCTTCATCATGTGTTCTCCAGGAGTGCTCTTGTAAAGTGAAAACATTAAGAACTGTAGATTTTTTATTATACTTTATAGTTGGTTAAAAGGCGGAGTAGAACCCTCCCTGAACCAATTTTTAGATTTTGTGGAGCTTTGTGAGTAATCTTTTTGTATAGGCGGCTTGGGCCGTTCTTTGTTCCCCACTATAAGGGTGGCACTCCCTTCGTGCCAGCTACTATTTTATAATACTTTTACTTACTTATCAAATAAAAAATAAAGGATGGCAGATGATCTGATTATTTTCACTGAGAATTAGCTCCTCTAATGGATCTTACCAAAAAAACAGAGAAGCAAAAGCATCTCTTTAGGAATCAAATCTAACATATATTAAGTTAGTATTTTCGACTTTCAGGTGTTTTTTTTTTCCTTTTTTTTTGATAAGTACAACTTTCAGCTGAACCATGCTTTTTCATTGTGAGAGGAAGTTGTAATAGTAAAGGTTGTAGAAGTGAAAATAGAAGACAGATGATTTAGGTAGAATTGACTCTATACTGTAAGAACAATGCCCAGGTAAATACAGCCCTGCCAGACTGAGCAGAAACAATTCTAGGCAGCCTCTTATTTTCTTAAGTCAGCAATTCACATGAGAGAAAAGAGAACAATAACTAAAATAGAGTTAAGTTAGCAATGTAGGAGGAGACTTGGTCTTGCCCGCAAGCAAAATGGCACATTGTGGTTATGGAATGACATAAGAATATCACATCTTTTCCTATAAAGAGAGCATTGATCCATTCACTTCTGAACATAAAGTGGACATATGTATGGTGAAAATGAAGTGAAGATATTAGAAATGTATGCATATTCCTACTCTAAGCTCCATTGAGGAGTGTACCCTTTCCAGCTCGATGATGATGAGATAGGACTGAATCAGAAAACTCACATCCGCTAAGGAAAAATATACATAAGTCCAGAAATACAAAATGCTATCAAACCTTTACATACTCATATGATGTTGAGAAAATAGAAAACTAAAAATCAGTTGGAAAAAATATGAGCTTTAAGATGCTTGTGGCATCTGTTAGACTAAGAAATTTGGTTCTAGCGTCTTCAACATATCCTCCAACAAGAAATTCTTGATGGTCAATATATTAATAGCCAATGGGATTGGAACCACAGCATCCACTCCATTGCAGGCCCACCAAGAAATTTAGGAGAAGCTTAAGGTTAACAACAGCACACTTGATTTTTTTTATTTGGATCGTTAAGGATCTTTCAAAGAGAAATGAAAAAGACTTTCAATGGTATAATTTTAAACAAATACAAGCCAAAAATATCGAAGAAATCACTTGATATGAGTAATTGAAGGAGGAGAGCATATAGTTCCAAAAACAAATTCAAAATTCTGAAGCCTAAGCATTTGGAACCAGCACAATCTCTGTTTCTACCATTTAGGCATCTTGGCCCACATTTTCCCTTAAGACATCAGCCCTCCAAGTCTGCAACAAGTTCTTCTTGGAATTCCCCTTTTCGTGCACAAGTTAATAGTGTAACCAAATCCATCATTTTGAGAACAGAATAGATACCGGTCTTCATTAGCAAAAGCCATCTCAGATTACTGTTTCCCGGACATAATGGTGCAAAATGTTAAGCAATAAAGAAATGGCATGTCCGCTAAAGGAGAGGAGGACATGACAGGCATTGCACGATCACACAACAGCTCAAAGCCAGTTCTCCACTCAATGCATATCAGATCCTAATCTATTTCTAGGAGCAACATCTTCTTTAATGCCTCCTTCCATGTGGATGATTGCTCCGATGTATCAAAAGCAATCACATCTACCCATCTTCATGACTTCAGACTAAATTTCACCTCTCTAAGTCTACGCCTATTTCACAAAAGTTACATCCCAACCATATTCTCATTCATCCTTGCTTATCCTAGCATCTTTGGATCCTAAAGCTCTCAGCATATCTTATTCATAATTAGCCTTTACTCTAGCTCTGTCAACTAGAATGATGTCGTCTAATTCAGTTCCAGTCTGTTTTAAGTCAAAATCCTAATGCATACATGATTATACATAAAATTTTTGCCACCAAGCTCGGAACAATTACGGTAGCCAATCAAGAGAATCCGAAAAACAAATTTCATATCCATCAAATATCTCTGGGTTCCACAGTGGTTGAAAACATGTCCTGAATTTTATTAAAACAAGAAAAAAATTCCAGAACCATCAACAAATAGTTATAAACCTCCCCTACTTGTCCTATAACACATATGCTAATAAAAAGAGAGATCTCCATCCTACTTTTTCTTCTTTCATGGTAACAATGAATATTTACATATACAGCATCTATATATGAATGTGAATGTATGTATATATGTATAAACTGTAGAAAGGAAACCCCAAGCATGTCAAAAAAAAAAAAAAAAACTACCAAGAAGCAACGAACAGCAAATGATAGAAAAGCAAGTAAAGGATAAGAAGGATCAGCTATCAAACTAAAACATCAAAGTCATGGTTTTGATTGGGTATGGGCTATTACAACAGCTTGAGAATCAAGGAAAAGAATATTAATGTACACGAAAAGGCAAAGGATTACATACATAATAAATATTCAAAACAAATTACCCGAATTCAAGGGTCAGTTGCATCTCCACTGATCTGATCTGAGAGGACTTTGCAGAGATATTCGAACCCTAAAGATACAGCTGAGAGAGAGAGAGAGAGAGTTGTAAATTTGTAATGAACTCGGGGGGCTTATGAAAACCCCCCTCCGCTGCTAAACGATGCCCTGAATCCTTTTGCCGAATAGGGTACCAAACCTTCTGTTTGGTATCTTTTTTTAAATTGTGTTTTACCCTTAGTTAAAATGATGTCATTCATTGTGTGATTTAGAAGTGATTTAGAGGTGAACATATAATTTAAATTTATTAATAAAATAAATAAAAATTATTAATTTTAATTAAAATTTTATTATAAGATTTTTTTATTTTTTTAAATTAAAAAATTAAAAAAATAATTTGACCTTATTATGTCAAAATAAAGGGTTATCTTTCAAGATTTTTTTTAATTATTTTACCAAATAATCTTTTTAATACACTAATTTAGAGATATAAAATAAAGAAAATACTCCTATAACAGAATTTTTGTTAAATTTAATTATTTTTATGCATTTTACAGATAAGTCTAAATTACAAAAGGATCGTGTGTTCATTTTTAAACCCTGCTCAAATCAAAAAGGATAAAACACAATTACTTCTAAAATTTTTGTTTTTATTTTTCGTTTGCATTTTACATGTCAAAATTAAAACAATGAGGAATTCAAAAACATTATCATTTTTATTTTTTTATAAAAAAAGTTTTGCAAAAATTCAAATAAAATCTAGGTGTTATCAAAAATTTTGAAAAACTGTTTTAAGAACCCGTTTACCAAGCGAGTTTTTCATTTTATTATTTTCGAGAACAAAAACAAACAATTTTTGCAAATAGAGCGAAACGCACTTTTCTTATAAAGTAGGTCAACAAATCATATATATATATAAAAGTTGTGTTTGCCCTTATATTTTACCTCTCTCCTACGTGGTGCTCTAAATGTTTGGATACTTTTAAAATATCATGTCACAGGAACAATTTATTAGATAACTATTAAATTTATTGTATTAGTTTTGTAAGATATATATATTTATATATATATAAGATGAGATAAAATTAGTTTTGTAATATAGATAAGATACATATATATCATATCAGATTGTTAGGACTCTTTCTGAATTAAATATCTATAAAAAAAATGTGATTATAATTAAATAAAATATTATATATATATATCAATGTTTATTTATATTTTAGAGATACGATACGATGTATTAATTTTGTAAGATATATATATAAGATAAGATTAGTTTTGTAAGATAGATAAGATATATATATCAAATTGACATAATTTTTTCTGAACTTAATATCTAAAATTGTGATTATAATTAAATAAAATACCATATATATCAATATCTATTTATATTTTAAAAATACGATACGATTGTATAATTAATTATTGTGAATTTTAAATTAATTATTTATAATTTAAATAACTTTTACTCCCGTATATTATACGGGTTAACACCTAGTTATTATAGAAAAATTAAGAGAAAATAAAACTACACGTGTGGTTCCACCAAGTCCTCTAAAATATTCTAATTAGATTTCGAACATCTTGCCATGCCCAAGAGCGATGAACGTGCTTACTATGTATCGATTTTTGAAATTTCAACAAAGCATGTCCTGGAAGATGATTTTCTACTGCCGAACAAATCAACTATACTACTACTATCATTTCCCGACTATTAGAAATTAGTGAAATGCTATTCATAAGCCGTGACTGTTGATAACAATTTTTTAAAAATTATTATCATCGGCTTCCTCGAGATAGAGTTCGTTTTGTAAAAGAGTTTGGCTTGGTTTTACATTAATTTATTATTGGTGAGTTGGTTGATAATATACCAAATATATTTGAGAGTTTCTTTTACGCGCTACGCTATTCATTGGTGAATTGATTTGTGATAGACCAAATATATTTAAGAGTTTCCTTTACACGCTACGCTATTCGGATAGCTGAGCGTTATCGCGAGCTAATGTCGCAATTGAGATATTAAAAGTATGTTGATCCAAGCAGCTTGAAGTGTTTGATAGTACAATAAAGGATGACATAAGTCGGTCCAACATGACCTTAGCCTTTGGATCTTGCAAAAATCCATTCCACCAAGAAAATTGATAAATACATCATAGTAGTGGATAATTTTCTCACCCCTTTTTTCAGCTTATATATCGTAGTGGGTTTTTAGAGCTTGTTTGAAACTTCAGAAGAGAAATAAGTGAAGGAAAATTAAAATTTTAAAATTTTATCTTCCCTCCTTGTTTGATTGTACTTGAGAGGGACAATGAGAGGAAAGGGAGAACAACTAGAAAATCATGCTCTCTCTATTTTTTTGTCTTCTTTCCATTCATTTTATCTATAAAATCAAACAGAGGAGGAAACTATTTGTCCTTCATTTTCTCTTCTCTTTCACCACCCCCCCCCCCCCCCCCCCCCCCCCTTAAAACAAATCCAAAAAAAAGAACAAAGTTCCAACATAGGTTGTTAGAATAAGTAGTCCAATCTTTAGGGGCGAATCCAAGATTTTTATTCAATGGAAACAAAATTTATATAGAATCATACATAATTTTTTTTAATTGACAATATATTTCTCTTAATAAACAAAGAGATAATTAAATTAAAGACTCGAATAAGGGTTCCTGACTGCATACAAAAGTTATACACAAAAATCTATCAAAAAACCTTAATTCATATTTGACTGGTTAAAGTTCAAAATTTTGATAAGGAATTTTAAAATTTTAGATAATCAAGAGTCTATAGATACATATAATTAAGAATTAATTAAAATTGTGTTGTTTATTTAGCCAAATAATAAAGAGTTAATAAGATATGTATATTTTCTGCTACAGGTTTAGTAATATTCAATTGGAATAAATCTAAGTATTACTAAATTTAGAGGAAGGCAAATGTAAGTATTTATAAATTCAGTGGGGATAAAACATATATTTATAATCTACAATCAAATAAATATACATAATTTTTTTTTAAAATAGTGGTAATAGCCAATCTAGTGGGGGCACTAGACCCTTCTTCAGTCCGCCCTAGCCAATCCCTCCTTTTCATCCCTATCCAAACAAAACTTATATGTGGATGTGGGCTGATAGAACTGAGAAAATATTCAATGTAACGGTGATGTCACATCATTATTGTTGACGTGATATCATAAGTCATTGAAATTCATTCACGTATGAATGTTTTAATGAGATGTCATATCAGTTAGTGAGGTAGTATGAATAAAATATCCTAACTAACTCCTTAATTATAATATATGAGAATAAAAATCATATTTTAGTATATTTTTATTAGCTTCATCACCGTTATATTGTATATATTTTTTCATAGAACTTGCTTGGTGTACATGCATGTGTTTCTTATATATGGTAAAAAAAAAATTAAAATACTATCGACTTTAGGATTCACATCTAATTGACATTCTTTTACAAAAACTATAATATAAACACATGACATGCAACACAATTTTAAAACAATGAAATATAAATTGAATTAAAGGATTTCATTTTGGTTGGATTGATTTTTTTACCGACTTCTTTTTAACTAAATTTTTTTTATTTTACTAGCCTTTTCATTTGAGATTCAAATTTCTACCTTAAAAAAGGTTAGAATTTCGAAATAAAATTTGAAGTCTACAAAAAAAAAAATCTAGTGAAAAATCCGTAAAAATGGTATTATGAAAATTAAATGAGATATGATTGTGCCATTATTGTAGTAAATGACAAATTTAGATAAAAAAGAGAAAAAAAAATCATGTGTTTCACGGGCCTGTTAGTATTAAGAGATTGCAACCACTACCTGGCTAATTACTTTATGAAGATGGACCCCATAAGTGTAGAAACAAATCGAACGGTGAAGAAAATCGGATTCCAAGCCTCATGGCTTAATCAACGGCAAGGATTAAAGAGACCTATTCTAGTATACAACAAAACAACACACCGCATTCTAACCCTATCTTTTTCTTTCTTTTTCATTTTTCAATCTCTTCGAATTTAGCTCTGCAACTTTAATCGTAAAGCATTTATAAATTTCTGTGTATACCAGAGACGTAAAATTACAGAAAAGGGTTCAATTGTTTCTGTGTTTGCTCATCTGGGTCTAATACAGAAACGCCAAAAAAATTGAGAATCAATTGAGCTGGTGGTGAAACAGAGAGGGACTTATTAGGGTTTCGGACCGTTCTTGTTACCCTGACGAGCTGTGTATCTCTGTATTTGTGGTTTCAGATAGAGTTTTGAATCTATGGAGGCTTACAAAAGATGGGTTAGGAGGAACAAAGACTACGTCCATTCATTGGAGTCTCTGGCTAATGTAAGCCCTCTTAACTAATAGTGTGTTCATTAGTTTCTTTTATAAGTCTACCAAGCAATATATTTCTGTAGATTTTCTATACAGTTTCTTTGTTTGTGTGATTATTGAAATGTTTTGTTCTATGGGATCTGATTTTACTTGTTCATAGCATTTATGTTAGCTCATGAGAAGGAACCATGCGATAGAAAAAGTGAGTTGGGTTGTGTTTAAAAGTATGAAATTTATGTAGCCTTTTCTGAATCGCAGTTTATGGTGTGTGAAGAACATAGTTTATGTGCATTTGTCAGGATGTTTGGTCAATTTACTCCATTGAACTACAAGTTTTTGGATGATCTTATTTATCAAATATATGTGTCCACATATGTTTCTAACTTTCTATACACAACTACTGATTGTGTTGATTATTTATTTATTTATTTATTTATTCATTGTTTTAAAGGCATTTGTGTGACACGGATATTTGGTATTGAATATTCTTGTTCAGGGTTGTTATATTGAGTTCGTTGCTTATTTATTTTTTGGATATTTGTTTATATGGGTTTTCTTATGCTTGCCATACTACGAATGCCGCCTGGATTTCAAGAATTGATGAAAATCTGAAAGAAGTGTTAACTATGAACTGTTTATGTCCGTGGTTTCTTGTTTATTTGATGCTTCTCTTTATCATTCGTAGTGTCTCAATCTTGAGAAATCTGAAAATAAACTGATAGTTGACTTGTATCTGATGTACTTAAAAATGTTTCTAACTTGGCTGTTTTTCTCCAGGGGCTGACATGGCTTCTTCCAGAACGGTTTTCTGAATCAGAAATAGGACCAGAAGCAGGTTTTGTGAAACTTTGGTAACATGGAGCTTCTTCTTGTTACCTTAGAAACTGCAATTGTAGAGAGTTTTGTTTCTTAGTAATGCTTTGTTTCCTCACTAAAAAACTGTAAGAAAAAAAGTAGGATAAATTCTGATCTCATGTTGTTTGCTATTAGGGGGGCATTGGTTGATGCAATGCCAAAATCTTGGGTTGCCAGGTGGGAAAGGGGGGTTTGAATTTGAGGATATTCACCTTGTGCAAATAATGCTAGATGTTAGGTGTGTACATAGTTCATCCCACCTAGCAACCTCGTCTAATGGGCACCAATATTTGATAATGGCATCTTTTCGAGCTTTTATGTTGTTATTACAGTTTATCAGTTTGGCAGGTTTGTTCCCATTTTGTTGGGTTCCAACTAATAAGAAGTGTTTATTCAAAATTTTACATTTCTTGTCAAACCAACCTCTTTTCTGATTGCCTTTGCTATTCTGGAATTTTTTCTATCCCGTCTTGGTTTTTTTGTTTTTTCTTCTTTTTCCAGGCAATGTAGGATTTATGTTTTAACTGATTGTACAACAATTCATCTGCAGTAACTGCAGTTTTAGGCATGGTCACTGCTGTCAACGAACATATAATCAATACAACTCCAACCCAGATACATACAGGATCTGCAGAGCCTTCTTCCTTCCCTTACTCATTATGCATAACTTTACTAAAAGACTTGGAAACATTGGTTGAAGTTGCAGCACAATATTTCCTTGGTGATGATAAAAAGTGGAATTTTATAGCTGCTACAGAGGCTACCAAGTAAGTGGCATATTAAAGTCTTTATCATCATTATTTGGTTTTCTGTATTTTGGTGTTTTTTAATCTGGCTAAGGATTGGATATTAATTAATTTCAGGGTGTTAGTTAGGCTAGCTTTGTTCCGGAACGGTGGATACAAGATGCTTTTGCATGGAGGGGAGATACCCAATGTCGAAAAGGGTTCAGAGGCTATAAATCCTCAACACGGATTTGGACCTTTGGCAAAGCCTGGATGGCATCAAGGGCCTGGTAACTTAAAGGATTACCACGGGAAGAATCCAAGGAATCTTGAAGGAAGGGCACTGTCAGCCTTAAGCAGGTTTGGACAAAATGCTAGGATGGTTTCGGACCCAACATGGTTGCACAGGGTTCAACACCAGCATGCAATCATGGAGCCTCCGCGTAATTATTCTTTCAAGATTCATTGTTAGGTTAAGATAATAATATATAATTATGGGATAAATTTGCTAAATTTTGGTATGTTATCATTACAGCTTCGGTGGTTGAGAGACCCACCCTTTCTACTATCTTGTCCAAGAAAGGTCTTCGTGGGGCCTTATTTGTGATGGCAGAGGTGATGTTCATAACAAGACCACTTATTTATGTGTTATTGATAAGGAAGTATGGAGTTCGGTCATGGTTTCCTTGGTCTATTTCCCTGGCTGTGGACCTCGCTGGAATGGGCATTCTTTCGCAGGCTACTATGTTATGGCATGGTAGGGAAGACCAACAGTTTCATCTTTCTGACCTGGAAGAGGATGAGGTTAGGGTTCTTTAAAATTATTGCACTTTAGACATTTTGATGCATATTTCACCCTGAGGAGTTTGATGCCATTTTTATATTCCTTAGGGCCTTTCTCTTTGTGTTCTTTCCCCCCTTACATTTGGGCCATTGAAGTATTCATTCTCCTTTTCATGTTAAGCCTTTACTTTCAGTATAGGTTGCACTTTTTTCACTGAATTTAAAAATCTAGTAATTTGACAAAATCATGGTATTTTAAAACCCAAGATTCTTAAATAACACAATTCATGAATTCTATTGTTGTTTTCAAACTGAGATTCATATACAAAATTTGCAGAATTCATTATGCGTGGCCAATTTTATTTATTTTTATAATTTCTCAAATTTTTCAATTCCTTGGTAATTTTTTTTTTGTCTATTTTCTCAAATTTTGAGAAGGGACTGAGAAGAAGAAAAAAAGTGAAAATCCAACATATATCGATTCATTTGAAGTCATTTGTAGTAGTCTTTGATTCAATAGAAAGAGAAGCAAATTAAGGTCATAGTGTTTTAGAAGCTGTTATTGCACTCTGCCTCGTCAATCAATTGGTTAGAGTTTGCTTTTCGAGGAAAGCCTGTCAAGGGTGTAGTATCTAGAAGGTCATTATGTGTAACTCAACTGTAGTCTTAACTAAGCCCTTTCTTCTGAACGAGAAGGCAAGGGTATTCATACTCACACAACAACCTTCACCCTTTGAGATCACCTCTATGTCTCTTTAAACAGTTTTAATAAATGAAGTCCTATTTTCCTTGACGTTACACATGCAAAGAATTTTCTTCTTTTCTCTGGCATGCTTCTAGAGCTAAAATTGGCTAGAAACAAAGATGCAAACGTGAAAAATCCTCATCCTACAGTAAGGACTGCACTTCGGAGTTTTTGTTTATGTTTTCATTATGACAGCAATATGCTTGGGCACTTGTAGGGGCACAAGTTTGCAATCTGATGTTGTGATGCCTCTAGCAAGAGAGAGAGAGAGAGAGAGAGAGAGAGGGGTGTGTTCTACTCGAAATCGACTTCAAGCCATGTTGTTGAGGGATTCTCCAAATCATGTCAATTTTCCCAGTATTCCATATTATCTCGTAATGCAGGATTTAACCCGTCATGGGATTTTAACCGAAAGAACACTCGAAATTTACAAAATCCTAGGACTTGTAAAACTCCGCCCTTCAATTCCCACCATCATAATGCAACGTCAGTCTATGTTACCTAAACTTGGGTACAGATGTCGGGTGCGGGTGCGAGTGCGTGTCCAAATATCGGATTCATCTAATTCTCATGTTCAAGGACACTAAGACACGGTTAGATTTCATATTTTTTAAATACTTCTTTTGTTTTTTTTTAAGGTAAAATGACATTTACAAGCTAAAATATAGCATTTCATACATAAAATGGAAGTTTTATGCTTAGTTTTATAATAAACTCAATTAGTTATACATCTTTATTAGATGCATGTCCAACTAGTGTGGAGTGTTAAATGTCGATTGTCGAATGTCCGACATCGGTACTTTACAAATTTAGAAGAGTCTAGGTAATATAGACGTCAGTGAAATTTTAGTATGTTATCATTAAGGGGAATCCTCTGTGGCCAGTCCATCAAGATGTAGCTTTCTCTAATAAATGATTCAGGTCCAAGCCTTCCTAAAAGAAAACCGATGTTCTTGAGAATAAAAAACATGATGGAAAAAAAATGTTCTGGGATTGTTGAGTTCATCTGTCTTCAGCATGAGTTTGCTTATCTGCTGATTGTGGAAACAAACTTTTGGTCATATACTTGATTGATTTGATGCTGAATTGGATTGTCATACTGTTACGATACAGTTAAGAAGGCGGAAGCTGTTGTGGGCACTTTATCTAATGAGAGACCCATTCTTTGACAAATACACACGGTAATAATGCATTTCTCAAGGAACTCATTTGGTCACTTTCTTCATTCAGAGAGAGAGAGAGAGAGAGAGAGAGAGAGAGAGAGAGAGAGAGAGAGCAGATGTACTGATGCATGTCAAAATTTCAGGCAAAGACTTGAAAGCACTGAGAGACTATTAGAACCTGTTCCTATTATTGGGATTCTTACAGGTTTGTTTCATATGTTCTTTTTAATTTACATTGTGCAACATTTTTTTATCTGACTTCTATTCATTTTATCTTATATCTCCTCTAATTGTGCAGGAAAAATTATGGAGCTCATCATTGGAGCTCAAACACGCTACACTTACATGTCCGGTTCATAATAATGAAGATATGTGTTGCACCTTTTTTGGGTGAAGTATTTCCCAGCAGTAGGAAAGTTTTCTCAGCACTTTTAATTTGAGATTAAAATCCAACTTGCAATGGCTGTATCAAATTTTGTATGTAACGACAATTAAATTATCTGTAATCACATGTATATTTCCTTTTTAACATAACACTCGGCCAATTGTTATTGCCCATACATTAAAATCCATAGCCATTGTAATTTAGAGTCTCTCTCTCTCTCTCTCTCTCGATTTCTTGATTGGCTCTACATATCTAAATGCATATCTGGAATTGTTTCTTCAAGGATGAGTGCTGTGATTCGGAAAGGATTTTCAAATTAGCTGGTAGTTGAGTGGGTTTTCTTAGAAGTTATGGTTATTGTCAAGGAAAAGCTTCTGCCGTTGGACAAATCCACTTTCCTCTGAATTATGTTACAATCATGTGATGCACATTCTAGTGCATTACTTCTCTTACTTTCTCTCTTGACATGGGATAGGAGTTTGGAGGCTAATTTTTCTGACACAAATCATTTTTGAAGCTTATTCCCAACTTGAATGCTGATTTAACTTAATTCAATATTTCATGTTGAGTGCCATTTTAAATGACTTTTTTTTATTGAAAATACTTTTTGCAATGGAATTTTTTTGTTGTATTTTTTGCAATATGTCCAACAAAAAATTAAAAATATATTAGCGTATAAACGCTTTTTCAATTAGCTTTTTGAAAATATTGCTTTGTGAAAAAGCGTTTCTTCCTTTATAAAAACGCTCATGTCATGTGACTATCACGTGGAAAAAAAATAATTTCAAAAGGTGGTTTTATGAAAAATATTTTTTTAAATAGTGTTTAACTGAATTAAGTTGAATTAGTACCTAGGTTGAGAATAAACTTAAAAAATGATTTGTGTCAGGAAATTAGCCGAGTTTGGATCTGTCATTGTATGTCAGAGATGTTTTGGAGAGAGAAGAGAGAGAGAGAATATGGAGCGAAGTAATTTTAAGCGATAGAAATATTAGACTGCTATGCAAAAATAGTGTGCTTTACATTAGTTTCGCGTGCTATTCAACTGAGCCTTATAAGTTTTTATCACCCTCATAAGAGTTGAGACCCTATTAAGTAGTGCGTGGATTTGGCGTCCTTTAATTTTTTATGTGATTTGGTGTGTGAATATTTATATAAAGATTAAAATATATATACATAAGAAAGAAAATTTCATGTCATCTGACTATCACATGGTGTAACGTATTGTAATTCTAGTGTTCATATTATGTTATCTGTGATAATTTTAGGGCTAATTACATTTCACCATTCTATGGTCTAAGCGAAAAATCAAATGATGCCCTTGTGGTTTAAAAATGAATATAATTTCTGTATGGTTTGGATTTAATTGTGAAATTGATGAAAACTGTTAGAATTAATGGCGATTTTGTAAAATGAGTATTTTTGTCATTTCATCTCTTTATAATAAAATATCAAAAAGAAAATTGTCTTTTTATTTTAAAAATAAAAGATTATCCTTTGCAAGAGTATTTTTGTCATTTATCAAAATTTGTCATGATTTAATTTATTTTATAAATAAGTTCAAATCATAAAAAGAATTATGTATTTATTTTTGAACCACAATAGAGTCATATGATTTTCGCTTAAACTATTAGTAGTAAAGTATAATTATTTCATAGTTAGATATTAAACGGAGGTGGGTAGTGAAGTGTTTCGCAGGCTAGTGGCCCACACCACCAAAGATGAAAGGTCCCCTTCCAGAAGGGAGGTGGGCCAATTTTGAGCAAGTGGACTCAATCATTATTGGTGGTGGCGGGTCATAGCCCAGAGCCCGCCCCAATCATAGTGACCTACGAGGATGTGGGCCCCCACGGGCCAGGGCAAAAGTTGGGCAAGCGATGGCCTTTTGCTGATGCACAACGCCGCCACCACTACTACTACTGACAAAATGGCGGGGCCCACCCACTCAATTTCTGAACAGCTCCCTGCCCTCTGCTACCCTGCCTAATAACTAACAACAACCTGTGATGGGTCCCACATGACTATGGGCCAGGGTCCCACTTTTAGGAATCTAATCAGAACGCATATCTCATCTTTGTGGGTTCGGTGAGTCGGAAAGCTCAAAAAGTTGAAGTTGTCTCAGCCGTACGATTTACTGTTCGTGTTGGGCCCCGTCCCAGCTGTCGTTGCCTCAAACATCAGGCGAAGTGTGCTCACTTACGTCATCCATGCGTGTGAATCGAGGTTGTTGCCACGTAGGGCACTAGACGAGTCGAGAAGTTTGGTTTGATAATGTTAATAAGTTAAAATTTATATTTAAGTTTAATTTGTTTAATTTTTAAATTTTAAAATATATTTAAGTTTTATTTATTTATATAATTAGTTTATTTTGAACGAGTTTTTAATGAGTTGAACACAAATCGAACTTAAATAGTTTGATTTATTTTATAGTTCTAATATGTCATCATTACTTTTAATATGTTTTTTCAAAATTTAGAATTGGGAAAAAGAAAGTAACATTGTAATTTTCTTGTTTGATTTTTAATTTAGGAGAAAAGAGAGAGAAAATAAAAAATAGATTTTTTTTTTGGTAAATCCAAACAAAAAGAAAGAAACCTACTTTTTTCACATTTTTCCTAATCAATATTTCGAAAACCAAATAAGAAAAAGAAAGAAATGAGATTATGAGAGGCAAAGAGAAAGATGGGAAAGGGAAAACTTGAAGCAAAAAAGTATTGGAAGTTAATTGGTTACTTTGGCAAATTTATTATGCTATATGTTTAAAGATAATGAAAGGGTATGAGGGAAAGATATGAAATTTGGTCAACTCTCCAAAAATAGGAGAAATTATTTAAGAGAACTGTTATATAGTGTGACTTTAACTGTAATTTTAATATTCATAATAGGTTTCACATAAAAGTAAAAATACTCAAACCGTAAAAAATAAAAAATAAAAAGTCACATGCATGTGACCGCTATATGAGATAATTTTTTTTAAAAAAAATAAGGGAGACTTCGCTTCACTTTTAATAGTAATAGATGAATCCTAATTTATGGGAGGAGGGTTGAATATAACCATAATACTGTAAATTTAGCAAAGATCTTACATTTGGTCTCTTAACATTTTGTTTGGAACCAAATCTGTGTAGGAATTGAGATTCAAAATGAAAAAAAAAAAAATTTCTAAGGAATTCCTTTTTTTGTGATTGGATATCATTGGAATTAAAAGGACTTGATTTCTAAGGAATTCCTTTTTTTGTTTGATTTGATTAAGAATTGAAAAAAAAAAAGAATTTTATAGACAATAATGCGGCTAGATTAGATTAACAAATAAAAAATTCTAAAAGAAATGAGGACAATTTGGGTAATTAGACTTTTTTAAGTTTCAATTCTCATGAAATCCGACTATTTTTAAAGAATTTTAAGATGGCTTTTTTTTCCTTTCAAATCCTGCAAAATTAAATTTCATTTTAAATTCTATTCATTCCAAACATATCAAATTATATTTTGAAATCCTAATTCTATCAAATCCCACCATTTCAAACACAGTGTAAAAGTCAAATATATCTTCATCATAGGAGTGCTCTTCAAGTTTTTGTACATAACATCACATGGTTGTGCTATGGTTAGGCAGTTCGAAAATACCATTGTTTTCATATCTCATTTTCATTTAAAAACAAATTGTTGAGAATTTTCAAAAAATAACTTGAAACTGTTTCCTAAAAAGAGATATTTAAAAAAATTGTAAATAATTTTTTTAAATAGTTTGCCAAACAAGTTTTCCGTATTACTTTTGAAAACATAAAACAGTTTTAACTTTAAATTTTTTTATTTTTCTAACTGAGTGTTCGGGCCAGCTTGCATGTACCCCAACTAATTCCAAAACTGTATAGTCCTCTTATTTCACACAAATCAAATAATTATCGGGTCAAAGACCCTAAGGTAGTCTCAAAGAGTTCATAGTAACTAAAAAATTTCAAAATATTAAAATGAATAAATTCTCAAATTTTAAACTTTAACTATCAGGCGCTTAGTTTCAAGTTTCAACTTCAATTGCTATACGTGTTCACACACCCAACCAAATTTGTGAAGGGCCTTAAGAATTGGCCAATGGTTCGGCCGGCCTAAGGTTGTTGACAGGCTTGGGCTGGGGGACAAGTAGACTGGGTGCTTAAGCGTTGAGATATGTATGCGTAGAGAGAGAGAGACAGAGAGAGAGAGAGAGGTGCTTGAGATATACATATATAGATAGAGAGAGAGAGAGAGAGAGAGAGAGAGAGAGAGAGAGAGCCTACTTTGTAAAAGTGGTAGTGAGGACCACAACTAGGCGCAACCAAACAGTACACAAATCAGCTATATAAACTGGGGTTCATTGTGTTAACTATGTCGGCGCATTGAACGGCCCCTTTGCTATTATGCCCTCCAATAAGTTGCTAACAGTTAAACCACATGGGTGGCCCAATTGTTGACTTCAAGATATAAAGTTGACTCTTCTCACTTATTTTTATAGTCGGTTACCATTAATGTAATGTTTGAAATTTATTTGATTTGGATGGGCAATAATTTTGTATAAATTTTAAAACATAGTTAATCAAAAATATGAACATTTGTAATAAAAAAATGATTACAGTTTTGTATTTGTTTTTTATTTTTGTTTTTTAAAATTCTTATATTTGGCAAGACTTGTTTCAAAAATTATTTTCATTAAGTAACTGTGTTTGGTAAATCGGTTTAGAACTTATTTTTGAAATTTTTTTTAAAAAACACTCAAGTTTTAAGAATCACAAAAAAATATTTTCTAAATTTTTAAAACACTTTTGATTCAAAATAAAAACTGTATGAAATCACTGATCCCATTTTTTTTATTTTTAAAAACAAAAAAAAATGAGTTGTTCTCAAATTTTTGATTTTCAATAACACCAAAAAAAAAAAAAAAAAAAGAGGAATCAAAACCGGAACTGCAACCAGATTAAGTAATCTAAGCCAAGGTGGTCCCTGTTCCTTTCTATTTTCAACTTTTGGTTGAGTTTTCATTGCACAAATGACCCAAATACCACTACGCACTAAAGCATTGGTTTAAGAAAAAATCTGTTCTTACCTGATTCTTGTACACAAAATTATGTGCCAAAATGATATGTATTTAAATTAAAAATAAAAGGACATAGTGTTATTGTTCCTTTTACTTTTATTTTCATTGGCCCAATAGTTAGAGATCTAGGCATCTAATGCCTCACAAGATAAATTTTATGATAATGCTAACTATTGTCGCTTACATTCAAACTTTGAATAATGCTGCATATAATCTAAATTCTTAATCTCTTTTCTCATTTTCAGGACCTAGACACAAGACTGTAAGACTTACATTAATAAATTTATTTGAAACCTACTTACTTGAATTTAAAAACAAAAAATAGAATTGAAAAATGAGATTATGCGTATTATTTTTCTTAAGTTTTACAGTAGAAAATCAAATATACAGAAGATAAAGACTATAATGAACTAGTATAAAAAAACAAGGGTAATCCCACTGGATTTCCCCCCTGGAAATTATCAACAAAACCCGAAATCCGGTGTTGAGTGCATCACATGATCATTCCTTTCATAATAGATAAAGAAAATGTGAGTCGAAGTTGTTAAAGAGTAAGTTATAGTACCTAACAGGGAATATGACATGTTTGGCAGAATCCATAATCACACCAAACTCAACATTAAGGTACCGTTTGGATGGACAAGATTTGAAATTAATGGATTTGAGAATTTACTTTGTAAATGCATGCAATAGTTAATTCTTAGAGCTGGACAAAGGGGGTGTTTTGTATGATAGCTTATAAGCTATAAGTTACTTTCAAATGTCACTTCTAAAAATAACTTTTCTCAAAAAACGTGATTAGATATAAGTTGTTTTTTTTTTAAGACACTCACTCAAACACATTTTAAAAAAATCATAAGCATAAGCCATAACTAAATTAGTTACGTCCAAACAACCCCTAAAGACCTAAGTAGAATATTTGAAATGAAGATATTTTATTACTATTACGATTAGAATCATTGTTATAAGAGATTTGAAATAACTGTTTGCACATAATAATCATTTGAAACCCGATCCTATTAAGGCACTGAAATTCTGAAATCTATTTTTTGATATTTAAAAATATTAGTCATCAAATATGAATTGAAAGTTTATTCATTTAATAAATAAAATTATTTATTTTTATTTTGAATCAATAAATGCAACCGCAACCTAAATGTCTCATTTTTATAAAACTGTAAACAAGTAGAATCAAGCACAAGCCCAGATCCGGAGTAGCTTGGCCGTTTTTAAAACCATACTCATTTATCTTTTCTAGATGAAAATCCACGCAATTTGATAGGTCAAAATAAAAAACTCACAAATATGTTCTTTCAGAATTTTTACACAAAATTTTACACAATAATATCATGGCAGGATACCTTGATTTTTGTGTATTTTTTCAGCATGAACTTTTTTTTTAACGTATATTTTAGATTCGTTACCCCATCAAAAAAATGTCCACACTGCTTGTTGCTATAATTTTTAATTTTACTTTTATTTGCTTTACTTGGAGGCTTGGAGGCATGACCAATTCTGGTTTGAAAAATATTATTTTTTTAAAATTTTAAATTAAAATAATATAGTAATGATAATTTTGTAATTAATATACATTTTAGTGAGTTATTTTAGTGAGTTATTTCATTTTAAGTGATAAGTCCAGGCTATCAGGAAATGGAACCAATCACGTGTCATCATCTTGTTGGTTCAATGATTTGTCAAACAGGACTGATAACCGTGTGATTTGCCCATCATATGCTGCTGTACTGTACGTCATGTTGTTTACATATAGGTATATATATATATATATTATATCCATCCATTATCCAATGCTCTCTCTCCTTTGAATGAGCTAGGCCAGTCTTTCTCCTCTGTTTCTTTCCTGATTTGTTTCTCTCTACACGATCCTCCCTTCCTCTCTCTCTCTCTCTCTCTCTCTCTCTCCAAGTCTAAGGTCTTCCTGAAAGAGATGTCCTGAATATTTCCGCTCTCTCTGAGAATCTTCCTGGGTCTGGGAAAATTTTTTTTTTTATCGGGTTTTGTTTGTTCTCTGTTTGGTTTGTCTTCGATTTCAAATTGTCCGAGAATGACTTCACTTCAGAAACAACAGCTTGAGGAAGACGATGATAAATGGACCGTTGATCACGGAATCAACGATGAGGACAAAACACCACCCGCAGCGCCACCCCAACAGCCACAGCTAACGGCGAAGAAACTCCAGAAACCACCTCAAGCGACAGCGAACGCGAGGGTGGTGTCGTTGAAGGCGGAACCAGACGTGGAGAAGAGGTCGATGCCGCCAGCGGAGGAAATCGGGATGGTGCCGGTGGCGATGCCCATGCCGGTGCAGATGAGACCCGAGGCGGCGCTGCCTCTGAAGAGGGTGTCGACGAAGGACCGCCACACGAAGGTGGAGGGCCGGGGGCGGAGAATTAGAATGCCCGCCACCTGCGCCGCCCGTATCTTCCAACTAACTCGGGAGCTCGGCCACAAGTCCGACGGCGAGACCATCCGGTGGCTGCTGGAGCACTCTGAGCCCGCCATCATCGCCGCCACCGGGACAGGAACCGTCCCCGCCATCGCCATGTCCGTCGGCGGCGCCCTCAAGATCCCCACAACCTCCCCCTCCACCGGCCCCGACGGTGACCCGGCAAAGAAGAAACGCAAGCGTCCCTCAAACAGCGAGTACGTGGACGTCAAGCCTCTCGACACCTCTTCAACCCCCTCCTGCCTCGCACCACTCGCCGGAGCAACGCCGCCTCAAACCCTCTTTCCCATGTGGGCCATACCATCAAATGCGGCGGCACCAACTTTCTGGATTGTTCCACCAACAGCAACCGCCATTGCTACCCCCTCCAATCAACCCCAAATATGGACGACGTTCCCACCCAACGCTGCACCGTTTATAAACATCTCAGCAAGACCCATTTCAACTTTCGTAGCCTCCTTGCAACCAACACCATTAAAGCTTCAACCCGTGTCAACCTCAGTCACTACAAGCTCTTCCGTCGGCGCTAAAAGTGTGAAAAACTGTTTCAACTTCTGCGCCCATTTCAACCTCTGCTAAAACTCCGACGACAACTCCGACTCAGATGCTTAGAGATTTTTTCATTGGAGATTTACGATAAACAAGAGCTTCAGTTCATGGAGGCGGCTACTCCTAAACGATGAAGATGAGCTGGAAGCTTTAGATTTACATTGATTCTCGGAGGTTCCACTGTTCCGCCATGAACGTCCCAAGCTTGAGCTTCGAGTTCAAGCAAGTGCGCACGTGAGGGAAGGGGAGTTAAAAGTGGTGCACGTGTAAATTGGGTCAGATCAGGCAAGGGGTGAAGAGTTTGTTGCGGTGGGGACACGAAGTGGTGGGTCAAGGTCAATGTGGGCCCACGTCTACGGTCTGTCACGTGATAGTGGGGTGCGGGCCCCGAGGGGTAAGGAGATGAGGAAGGGGGGACCGGTGGGGCCCGAAACCGTTTAACAAGGCGGCCGCGTGGTGCTCACCGCCCTCTCTCTCTCTCTCTCGGTGGGCCGATCGGGAGTCGAGTGTGAAAAAGCTTTTGGTTGGGGGACTGGAGGCTTCGACACGTGGCTTTTGGTTAGCTGTTTCTCGTGCACTGTGGGTCTCTTCTGTCGTTGCGACACGTGGAGTTTCATTGGGTGGGCCCGAATTGTTACCCACTTTTTGGAAAACGTTCGTAGTGGTGATGGTGAACGTGGTGAAGTTGACGAGGGAGTATCAGAAGCGCCTAAGTCCCACTAACCTTATTGTATCCAAATCAAGTAGTCATTTTTTGTCATCTTTCACTAAATTCTATGTTTGTTCGAAATTAAATAAGGAAAATGACGACCAAACTTTTCTTATATGGTTGGTAGCTGGGTTGCTAGTACTCATTTCAAATTAGTGAATGTTGTACTAAGCTCTTATGATATATTTATGAGATAACTCACCATTACTATGGAAAGATAATGCAAAGAGTAATGCTATATAATAAAAATTTATTAAATATTTATATAAAAAAATAATATAATTGAATGAGAGTTTTTTTATTTTTAAAAGTAAGATATATTAGCTCTTAATTATAAAAATATTATTAACACATTAATCTCGTATAGATTTATGTGTAAATTTTTTAGAAGAATAGTATTTTACTAATACCTAGCTTATAAAAATACTATTGACACATTAAATCTGGTAAAATTTTTTGTCTAAATTTTTTAGAAGAACAATATTTTTTTTATGCAAAACTATTATCATTCTGTCACCACATTATATGAAAGGTAGAATCATAATAAAATTAGTACCCCAAAACAAATGTGCTACTCTTATTAAAATAAAATACCTACTATGATGACTCTTAATTATAAAAATACCAGTATCATATCATTTTAATAAAATTTTCAATGTAAAGTTTTTGAAAAAGTAATATTAAAAGCAAATGTGTTGCTTTACCATTTAACTTTCTTTTGGGGGGGGGGGGAGCGAGAGACGATGCTGGGATTAGATTCGAAAATATACATGCCGGACACTATTCAAGGGGCATGAATGCCCAAATACCACTGTGCAGGGGCAAAATGGTAAATGGAATATAACCCAGTTGATCGTGGATCAGCATCGTCACACCGTTCATAAAAAAAACACTAACTCTATTCCAATGTATTGAAATAAAAAAAATATCACACTTTAATTTTACGTGTGAAGAAAAACAAAATTTTTCAAAATATCATAGCCATTACTTTATATGTATAATGTTACTTTAAATTTTTATTATATAAATAATTATATATATTACAATTTAAATAAAACATCACACTACTACAGTCACCCGAATAATTAATTACTCATACACAGAACTTTTCTTTTATTTTAGGTTTAGGGCAGACATGAGAGTTGCAGGTAGGGATCACTGAGGCCTAATTGGTGGGGACAAGTGGAGGTCAGTGACGTGTCCACTTTCACTGACCACGTGGTGGCCCATCTAAAAAGCCGGGTCCAAAGTTGTTAAAGAGAGTTCTGGATCACAATATAGTTTTGTGGTCCACGTGTACGGTGTACATTGAAGCTTGCGACAGTGACTTGAATATGATGCTCCCCAAGGGCAAAAGGAGTCAAATAATATAAACTTTTGCTTCACAAAAATGCCCCACTTCTGCTAGCCTGTGTTTTTATTCTTGTTGTGACTATAATCACGTTCTGAAAAAGAAAAAAAAAAATTCAGTGAAAATGTAATATCCTCGTTTTTGGGTATTTCTGTTGTTATTTATAAATATTACTTATATTATAATCTTTATCTTTCTTTCCTCCTGACTTCAGCCGTGGGATATAATTTTGTTGTAAGAGTAGGAATCACATATATATATATATATATATAAAAGTTGTATTTGTCTTTATATTTTGCCTCTCTTTTACGTAGCGCTCTAAATATTTAAATACTTTTAAAATGCCACGTCACAGGGGCAATTTACTAGATAACTATTGAATTTATTGTTTTATTAAACTTATTGTATTAGTTTTGTAAGATATATATATATATATAGATAAGAGAAGATTAGTTTTGTAATATAAATAAAATACATATATATCATATCAGATTATCAGAACTCTTTCTGAACTTAATATCTATAAAAAAAAAAAAATTAATTATAATTGAATAAAATATATATATATATATATATATATATCAATATCTATTTACATTTTAGAGATACGATACGATGTATTAGTTTTGTAATATATATATATAAGATAAGATTAGTTTTGTAAGATAGATAAGATATATATATATAATATTAGATTGTCAGGACTTTTTTTAAACTTAATATTTAAAAATGTGATTATAATTAAATAAAATATCATATATATCCATATCTATTTATATTTTTAAGATACAATACAATTGTATAATTAATTATTATAAATTTTAAATTAATTATTTATAATTTAAACAACTCTTACTCCCGTGCATTGCACGGATTAACAACTAGTAGATCAAAAAAGACTTAATTACCTTTGACTGTCATGAAATTCTAATCTCCCGTTATGTGTATACAAATACCTTTTTTCTTTTTGAAGAATAAAATTTACCTTCAGGTTTTTTATTTTGACAAATGCTAAAGGTTACAAGACCTTTTTATTTCATTTATTTAAATTTTTTGGGCTCAGCTGGGAAATAAGAGAAAACCAAAATAGAGAAAAAAAAAAGCGCACACAGAATTAAACCTTTTTATTTTTTTAAGAGAGAAAAAAATAGAAACAAACGGCAAAAAAGGAAAAGAAACCAAACCCATCATCGTTGGCCTAGGCTCAATCACAACCCATATAGGAATATGGTCTCCAGGGTCCAGACAAAACAACCTGAAAATTCAGTGAACTGCTTATTCATATTTCTTTTATTTCCAATACACACAATGTAATGCACATGAATGGTGGCATTGCTCAAATTTGATGGTTCAGAAAAGAGTATTCATATACAGGGAGGCCAACAAGTATATTCATATACAAGAATACTTCAGCTAGCAGCCTCTTTCACTCCAAAGTTCCAATTTTTCACAAGAAAATAGGTCAATGTCGGCACCATAAAAAAACGACACCAAAAGCCAAAAACGCCAGCATAGCTATCGGGCATTCTACCAGCTGATGGTGTAGTTTTGGCATTCAGCAATCTTATTGGTATAATACAGGAACATACATTTCATCTTCAAAACTGCACTTCCCATTCCTGGTTCTGTATGCATTCTTCTCCTTGGAGGCTTGATGGACCCCACTTTAGTTTCCAGCAGAAATAGGAACTGATCAGTTGATTATATGGTCAGGTTCTCCTGAATGGCAACAAACGATCCAACTATGTTTCCACCCACATCTGGAAAACTTTCACATCCACGAAGGGGCTTTACCTTGCCCGTTTGATCAACTTCAACTGGGTACTTCAGAAGGTGTCCCCTTATCTCGGTCACCTCATTGGCTGCAAATTGTTTCCAGTTCATCTCACCCATTGATCTAACTCTTCTAACACATTCAAGACTCTCAGGCTGAGTAAAGCAGTCCTCACTAGTTCCAAGATGCTCTGCCCATAATGACATTCTATATCCATAAACCTGGAAAAGCATACATTCCCAAATGGTAGCTGGTCAGAATCTGGCTCTTTCGATGGTAAATCTATGTGTCCCATAAAAATGAAGTCTTCTTATGCAATGTCCAAATGAATTTGAAACTAGTTCATGCTACTTACTGGTTTCTGGCCATTAATTGAGTTTTCGGAATTCCAAGAAATGACAGCAATACATCCTCTTTTCATTTTTCCCAATTGTCCCACCACTTTATATTGTAATTACTCCGTTCTAGAAGGTAATTTTGTGTTTCGACTACTATGAGAAATTAAAAGTAAAAAAGAAACAGAGAAAAAAGAACTATGAGAAACAAAAAGGAATGACTTTTATTCACACTGCCTTTTTTTTTGCACTTGATGGTTCCAGAAACTGTTTCAAATGCCTTTTCATATCAAAGTTATAAAATAATTATATATGACATTTTAGACTTGATGTTTCGTAGAAAGGTTATAGATCGAAATATATTCATATATCTTTGTAGATAAGAACCAAAAGCTGAAGTTAAGGAAGCAAATATTCTTTTGATATTTAAGCCTATAGGTAAGTAACAAGCTGCTAGGCACGCTTGTCTTAAATTTGCTCGTCTTGACCAAACAAACAGTTCAGTAGAAACTCACTTCGGAAAAAAATAAAATAAAATAATACATACTGCTAACATATGTTTGAAAGTCGTTTCTCCCAATGCCATGTCATACAAGGCATGTCTAAACACTTTATTCGTAAATTAATTGAAGAAATGAAGGCTTCAAGTTTTTATTATTTTTCCAAGTAATAGTTTACTTTTCTATTAAGACACCAAAATTTGTTCCAGTAGCGTGAACACAACATGTTGATTCATTTCATTTCCATAAATTAGAGATTCTAAGATAAATGTGAAAAATTCAATATTAATTTCTCATGAAAGGTTACCTGTCCTAGTGGATTAGATAGTTTTCGAGCCCAAGTATGATGAGGTTGGTAGGCTCCCATTGCAATCTCAGTGTCTCTGGTGCCCTCCAATGAACGCTGATTGATGTTTGCAGATCCCAATATTACATACTCATCGTCCACTATCATGCCTTTTGAATGAACATAAATCATGAATCTTCGGTTTTTCCGGCTCAATGCCTAAAACATCAAAATGCAGATCATCTTCATATGTCCTTGATGAAGAGTGCAATTACCAAGAACTACAGGAATATGGTCAGGCAACTATACAAAGTTACCAACCAAGGGGCTCATAAAACTATATTAATCAATTTGGCCAATTGCTACTGAGTAAAAATCTGAACCCAGCAAATTAAGGCATCATGCAGCCAAAACTGCTCCCCATAATAAAATACACCTTTTCTAATCAATCCAGAAATAAGATCAGACATTATTCTGGTTCATCTCCATTTTTCACCAATTTTGAAAAAAGAGAATAATGATGTATATTTCAGAAGGGACAACTGTCACTGACATGGTCTCTTGGTATACTAGAATAAGTGGTGAAGATCATTGTCTAAACAAAATGATAATTTAAAGATAAAAGAGAGAGACCTGAGGAGTGTTTGCCGCAGTAGGAGTTTCTGTGCTTGAACTGTCACTCCCTGCAACTTCACGGTTGCCAAGACAGAAGAAGTTCAAATAATCTTGTGGTGTGAATGTATCCTCAAGCCCAACCTCCACTAAAGCCTTGTAAATGGTCTCGTACATCATTTGCATTGTTTTGTGCTGTACAATAAATTAGAATGATTACTCCACCTTAAAAATTGTGGTCCTTTTGAAGTGCTTAACCACTTGGCAGATTAATAGGATTGGTAAATTTCCTGTTGGAAATGAATGAATCCACTGAAAATGAAAGTAGAAATTATTCTAGCAGCAATAGAAAGTAATCCATCTCTGAAGCTGCCGTAAAAAACGTCACAAAAAAGTGATAGATGCCTTAGTATAATGCAACGAATTGAGTTCACAGTTGGTTCCTACCTGCCAAAATAAAATCCTTTGTGTAGCAGCACCTGTTGGATTGCCTTCTGGCCACATTGGAATAACAATATAAACTGCAAACCTCTCTTGTGCTCTGATTTTACCAGCAATTTTAAGGGCAATTTCCATGGGAATCAAATTGTTTGCACCTGCAGCAAGACAATATGCTCACAATCTGTATCAGTAAAGGAATTTCAAGCATAAGCTCAGGAAAGCACCTATTTATTACCATTACCATTCTTCTACTCAAGAAGTCTGTATCACAGAATAACAGCAGATATAGACTGCAAAATGAACACGATGAATTCAATGTGTGTTAATTGGTGAATATCATGTGCTCCTTTTTCCTGCCTAACAGTAAGTGCCAATTGGGGCCCAGTTTCATCAATACCAGCTGTTAATAAGTCAGATTTTCAGTTATAATATGAAACAAACACCTGTCACTAACTAATACTACTTCTCTACATATTATCCCTTTCAAGCACCTAAATTGCTGGTAACTCTTTGTATCGATGCCACTGACTTTGAGTGCCTGATAAAGCCAGTCCCATTATGGGATATTTGGCTCCAAGGGCTAGGTCTGCAAAACTCACATGTTCCTTCGTTTACTCTCATCTAGTTGGAACCTTCATATTTCTCAGGTGTTTGTGACCTCCTCCTAAAAGATTTTCTAGTCCTTCCTCTATGTAGCTTTACCTGCCCATTGGTTACAGACGTATGTGCATCTTAAATAGAATAAGGAAAACAACTAGTGCAGACTCAACCCTAAATAATAAATTAATAATCCTTCTAGAGCAGTCATATAAAAAGCGATAAGTGATTTTAAGAAGATTCTTTCCATTATCACCGGTGATTATGCGTACATCAAATAAATAAACGATACTTCAAATAGTCTCCTGCCACCAAAACACCCATGCGCACACGCATACACAACGAAGACTCAACCCCTCCATGAGATCAAGTAAGGAGCTACCAATGTAGTCATATGAAGCTGAAAAGTGAAAGTAACTAGCATCTCAAGAAGATAATTTTTGATGTTCAGAACCCAAAACCTCCAACCACTTAAAGACTCATACAATTATGTCCAGCCACCATGAATTAGTGAAACTATCATTCAAATAGTTTTCTAGCATCTTGATCATGAAGGGCACGTCAACCTCAAGACATGAAGGACCCATCTAGAGACACTCAACTACATATCACAAAGTCAATGCACTGGGCTTGCTTTTGCATATACACGAAGACCAGGAAGCATCCAATTCTACAACTGGTCAATAGTGAAGGTTTTGTTAAGTGGTTCTAACCAAAAAACCCAGAAAAAAAAAAAAAAAAGCCTCCTAAGGAGCTTATGAACCCCAGATCTTCTTCTCAGGAAAGCAGCTTTTCCGTTCCATTAAGATGGCATAGAAAAGATGACCCCAAGAATGCTCCATTTATGCCACTCAACCACAGTTCCCCCCAAACTCCAAAACCATACAACAAATCAATGCCTTTCAAACCAAGTTTCAAACCAAGCCCAGTTCACTCTGAACTGCAATACCATATGGCAAATCAAAAGAACTGCCTGAGTCTATTAAAGCCCTCATTTTCACTGTTCTTACAAAAGTAGTATTCCAACGCATCTTATGTGAAGACTGAGAATCCTCAATCAGTCTCCTGTTTGCTACTATGCTAGAAAGTTCCAGGGAAAAAGAAAAGTCCTAAAAGCCACTTCCCGAAACCAAATTTCATGCCAAACGTGAATTCACCTTCCCACCTTTGACAGAATGGTAAACTATGCTCAAGTCCACCAAGTAGGACTTAAATTGCATCAAGTTGTCCACACCATATTATCAAATATTGCAGACCTCAGATATTGTTTACAAATGACTACTTATTCTATATACTATATAGACAAACCAGGTAAACTTTTTAAGTTGGCTAACTTAACGCGAAGACAAACTATAGGACTATAACCTGGAAAATCAGCCCGTTTAATCTGGGTAGGGTAGTCTTTAGGTCTGTCAGAAGAGACCCACCCGTAGCTATTGCATTGTTGCTGTTGTGGGTCACGCGACTCAGGCCCATAACTTCCTCTTTTATTTGGTATCTCCAACATACAGGTCCAAGTTTCAGCCCTTTTTCCTTTATGCAGCATGAAGCATGGGACCAATCTAAGCCCATTCATTTCACTTAAATGGCTCTTGGTCACTCGTACCATTCATATACTTGGGAATGGATATAACATGCAAGTATATTTCATATAATTCATCTCCCAAATCTTAGGGCAGACAGCTGTGGCAAACTCAGTGCTGATCTGCTCCTTTTTAGCCTACTGTAAAAGAATATGTCATGTAACATAGTGTGTCCATGGTTGTTTGTCCTCATACAGGTGTATATAAGGAACATATTAACAGTAAGCGCATTGGTCACATGTTCTACACCCATCACATGTCATGTCATTCATGCAGGGGTACCTCATATGTTTCTTGAATTTGTTAAAAAAGGGTTGGGATGTTTTGAAAATTTATCATTTCTGCCTTCAGAAGAACATGTTTTGACAAGAAATAAAAAAAACAAAATCTGTCAACTTGACTTTTAAATGTGCAAAGAAATAGTCGTCACCTAAGTCTTTGTAGGAGTTCCAATTGTAAGAAGAGCCGATGAAATACTGATTCTCAATGTAGATGAAATGCTGAGCAGCACGAATAGCCTTTATGTATGCTGTATGTATGCTCATATCGATAAGTACATTCTTCCCACACATCAGGTTCTGTTAGAGGAAGTAATCAATTAATATACACATAATCAAAGCCATAAAGTAAAAAAAACTCTGAAACAGAGTTACACTCACCTTGCTAATAGCTTCTTTTGGATCCTTAGGAAAACCTCTAACAGAATTTGAATCAATGGAACGGAAAATCTGCACTTAAAGAACTCACAAAATTAAGAACATTGTCATACACCAAAACCAGTAAGACCATTTCAATTCAGACAAGTATTTTCTATATACATAATATAGATTATGTATGGAAATCAATTTACCTGAACATGCCAACTCTCAGGATCATTCTCACCAAGGCAAGGAGCATCAGACACCCCAATTATCTCAGGCATTCTTTCTATTCTGAGTAAAGCATCATCATAAGAAGTCTTCAGTTTTTTAATGCCGCGGGGTTTAGAAGCCTTGAACCAGCGCTCCTCGAAGTTTGTCAGAACATCATATGCCGCCGGACCATCAATTTTACAGTGCAAGTCATGCCATGGTTGTCTTGGACAACCAGCAACACTCCCCTGTTAAGTAATTAGATGAATGCATATATAAAGAGAACCTTCATAGGTCAGGAAAAAAATGTAAACAACTATTGATTTGCATCCTCACGCTTTGGCAGAAGTAGAGCTATACGATGTTCACTCCAGAAAGTGGCACACGCCAACCATAAAAAAAAGCAAAAAGGAAAAAAAAAAAAGAAAAAAAGAAAGAACTAACAGTAATTTTCTGAGAAGTGTCTAGTACACAGGAAACTTTTGAAGTCAAGGCTAACAACTAGGGCATTGCTCCTCATCCCCACCTTAAGATGGCATAAACCATTATAATTCAGAACTGAATACGATTTCCAAATGTTTAGCTAGTGAGAACACTGCAATGGCAAAGATAAAAAGTGCTACGAAATTACCGTGAACGTAGGGTTATGATAGTCATCTATATGCACAGTTTGTAGTGTCCTAAATATAGGATGCTGTGGAGTATCATATCGCCCATCACATAAATCAAGTCCACCAAGAAAAGCTATAATTCTTCTTCTATTATTGCCAGCGTCAGCATCCACAATCACAGTTTTCTGATGGTGTGTATAGATTGTTCCAACTTCCTGTTAATAAAATAGTAAGAAAACTAAGTTCAATCCCAAGTATTCTTGCCAAATACCTTAGACTGACCTAGATAAGGAAAACTAGACATGCAATTATTAGTAACAGATAAATAGGTACAAATATTTCCGCTGATCTAATTATGCTAAGAATTTAGAACTCAGAATTTCTACATAAAAAAATACATAAAGATACAGGGCAAGAAGCTTGGGAAAAGCTTCAAAGTTTTCTGATGGTATGTATAGATTGTTCCAACTTCCCGTTAATAAAATTGTAAGAAAACTAAGTTCAATCCAAAGTATCCTTGCCAAATACCATAGACTGACCTAGATAAGGAAAACTAGACATGCAACTATTAATAGCAGATAAATAGGTACAAATATATCCGCTAATAGAACAAGGCAAACAATAACCATAGAAAATGCTTCAATAATGACCAAACTTTGTGGAGAAATAACTGGAAATTGAGATATTAGTGATTTGCATTAAAAGCTAATAAGAGAAACCAATGCCTTATTCTTTGACTATACTCATTTCAAAAGAAGAAATGAATTGAAGAATATCATACGCTTAAGGGAAATTCTAAAGACATACAGAAGTTTGTGGATGTCTAAAACAAACAGGAACTTAAGATCAAATTTAGGACATGATAAAAGACGAACTGCTAAGCCAAGGAATCTTTAAAAAAATAAGGAAAACAGCAAATTGTTGATAAGAAATCAGAGTTTTCCAAAAAGTAATAACTTTCTTATATCTCTCAGAAACTCAAAGATGCCAGATACCACCAGCAAGGTCATGCAATTACAATTACCAAAATTGGGTAACCAAAAATGCTGAAACACTCATAACAACATTGGAAAAATTAATATGCAACCAAAGAAACTCTAAAACCGGAAATTAAAACAAATGGAAAATAAGAAGGTTGATGAAAAGCCTTTCCCTCATGCTACCAACTCCATCATACGATCCTTTGTTAAAATTTTACTTATAACAATGTTTATTTTGTAAAAAAGGATATCACTATCCACGTGACATTGTCAGAACAAGTTCAATACATAGATCTAGGAAGGTCTAACGTTGGAGTTGGGATGAAAAAACATTGTTTCAATAGATTCACCCACTTGGCGCTTTCAAATATACAATGGTAAAAGATGGTGGAGCATGGGAACAAAGATAAGAAGGATTTTGGACACTCTATATCCTTAAGTTTGGTGACTCCCTTAGCTAAATCACCTGGTCAAAAAAATGATGTACCAGATGTAGGAATGACCAGAAAAGTGTTGAGGTACCTGATTGATCCTTGTCTTATTTGACCATTCATCCTCATATCTTTGGAAGTGGTACATGATGGAGAGCTTCCATCAAGGTTGTTTTGTAATTCTCTTATGCTCTTCGAGTTGGAATTCTTTGCATGAAAAGCATCCTTGAGTAAGAAGCCTACTGTTAATCACCCAACTCTTACATTTATACTTAGTTACAGATAGCAGTGCACCTCTGCCTCAACGTCAAGTTTTCACCCCATTCTGAACCTGTTATGGCGTGAAACAGGACATATTGCTGCCCCAAAACTACTACAATAGTCACTACTAGGCTGAGAAGAGAAGATAATGTGGTCTCAAATTTTGTTTGGGCTCCAATTATGTAAAGACAGTAAAGTTCAGTACGCTTTTCTTTTTTTTTTTCGTTTTCCCCTTGGATTTTATTTTGGCACTTATGGAATCTATGTATTAAGCCTCCAGATTCAATCATTTACGAAAGGAAAACAATGTTAAGTCTTGTACAAAGCATCTGCATTTTTCTAATGCTTTCTTTTATAGGCCGTGACGAGAAGATAATGTGGTCTCAACTTTTGTTTAGTCTTCAATTATGTAGAGTTCAGTACCCTCTTTTTCCTTTTTCCTTTCCCCCCTGAATCTGAAATCAGTGCATATTGGGTCTAAGTGTTATGTTTCCAGATTCAATCAATGAGGATACGGCAAAGAAGTTAAGTTCCGCATAATCGATGTGCATTTATCTAGTGACAAATACCATTCACTAGTTATCATATAATAAACAGAACAACATAAAGCTTCCCATTATTGGGAGTTCAAAGCAAAATTAAAGAAAGAAAAAATCTCAGTACAGACCCCATCAACCAACACACTGGCCCAAGCCCTGATCTTTAGCTCTTATCTCTCATCCATGAGGTGAGGCTGTCAATCTCACAGTAGGATTCTTGTAAAACAATGGGCCTCTTCAAGGTCTCACGGACAATTTTTTTACCCGCTTGGTGAGCTGACTTTGGCCCTTGAAGTCACGTCATAGCTAAGCTGCAGATAACATGCCAGCTAATATGCTCAGGACAGTTTTATTGACTTATTGAGTTTGCACATGTGAGTATTGTAGGCGATGACCGTTTAGGGTTTATGGACCAAGAAGCTCAGACTTTGGTGAGAGTCGGCAGGCCTTGGTCCAGAGAGAGAGAGAGAGAAACTTGAGTAGAGGTTCCCTAGGCTAAGCTAAGGAGATGCCATGGGCGTGATCTAGGCGAGGAGGCCTCTGAGTGTACCTCAGCACTTGAGCTTGAGGTTAAGGTTAAGGTGCCAAGTGCATTATCCTCAGCTGGTGAGGCTCAACGCTAGAGGGGAGCACGTTGTCACCTCGCAAGCTGACACGTACGACCAATCCTGTGGAGATAATGGAGGACATGGCGATGAGGTGGAAATAACGTTGCCTGCTATGTAGGATAAATGGACACACATACCCATAGGAGGGAAACTAGATATCACTTTGCCTTTTTTTTAAAAAAAATTAGTTATTAGGATGTGCCCTATAGTTAAGCTTCAGTTCAAGTGCCTCAAGTCCGAGGGTATCCACTTTGATCAACTATTAACAAAGGTTACATTCACCCAATCCACCTAGCCCATCAACCTGTAGTGGTAGGACAACACAGGGTAGTGGCCATCTTTTTCCCTTCAACATAAATGATGATTCTTGAATATTGATCTAATTTTGAACTATATGTAATGCTCACATACGGGTACGGATATGGACACGGGACACAACATACGCAAAACATGAGAATACAGATACGGCGAGAATATGAGAAAAAAATATTTTTATTTGCTATGTATACGAATGTAACAGCCATAAACAGCCAAAAACAAAATGAAAACAACTGAAAAAAATTACAAGTATAATACAACAACTAACAAGTTAGGAATTCGAAAAATTGGATTTAGGTGTTTTGAAATTTATAAATTTGATTACATCTAATACTTTTAACAATAACATTTCAACACCGCCGTGTCCCAAGACGTGTCCAACTAAGGGACACGCGTGTCCTCAATGTGTTTGGGACATGTCAGCTTAAAAAATATGGAACATGTCAATTGACATGTCGGACACGTGTTCTGGCGTGCCCGAAGAGTATAAGTGTCCGACACGCAAATTGCACCGTAAACGGAGTGTCCATGCTTCTTAGAATGAAAGTATAGAAACTCTAAATATAGCTCTCGAATAATCATTTCCAAATTGATATGATAATTCCCTAAAACCCAAAACTCAAAACCTACGTTTATTTGTTGTTTAGATGCTATAACCCTGCTTAATCAAGACTAGTTCCATTTACGTGGACTCACAGATTCTTCGTAGCAGTTGAGCAATGTAATGGGATGCTCCTATTTTAGAAATTTGTTTTCCATTTCAAACATAAGAATAAGGATACATGTGGTGCACCACTTTGGGGATCAATTCCTATGCTAAGGCTCATTTCATCTTGAAGTCAAGCTGCTTGTAGCCATTTTTGCAACTACACCTACATCATGCTCATGACATAAAATGGTGGGAGAACTGTGAAATGCAACAACCATATTAACACTGGGCAAGTTTGGACTAACAGTTAGTTCCAGTAAGGCTAATTTATGCTTTCTAATTGCAAACAGTATACAGTTTCCAAACATTGACATAAAATAAAACAATCACTGGGGTGGGAAGGAGTACAACATTAAGCATATTGTCTAGAGAACAAGAAAAACAAAGATAGCCTATTTCTATCATACCCTCTGCTTGATCCAGCTGTGCTTCTTTCCGGCCACACGGGGACAAAGTAGCACTTGCACTGAAGACTGCTTGAAAAATCGGCGAGTCTCTTCATCATGGGTTGCCATGATTCCATCCTGCATTTTTCAAGTCTTAAGAGTAAAAAAAAACTAAAGAAAATGTAGGAAATCTTTTAAACCAAAACATTATTTTGGGGAGTGCTATGGAAGAAGAATTTACTCGACAAAACATATTTAAGGCAAATCTCAGGATCCATTGACATGTTCGGGGACATTAAGCATATCGAGCTCCAGTCATGAGTCATCAACTTAAAATGACGAAAAGGAATGTAGACAAGAATATACACACAAAACAAGTTATGTATTATATGTCATCACGCCAACTCAAACCAACATCTCAGGGCTTAGGCTTGAAAGCAGAGAAAATTACAAATTTAGCTGCTGTGGATATTTGTCCTGTAACCTTGTCTGAAAGTAAAATAAGAAAACTAACTAATGAAGATTGAATTTAAGTTTAATTTCAGCTCATCAAGGCTAAATTTACACAAAGAATGGAGATTTGCCTATGAGATTTTGCCTGAAGACTTCCAACAGTGGAGAGTAACTCAGATGTACCCACAATTATATGTGACAAATCTATAGACGATGAAGTCAACATATGACTGAATTTGGAGTAGAAAACCAGTTGTCAATCACAATTCTTTGGGCTTGCATGTGTGTAATTCAAGGATCAAATTTACAACTCATGCTCATGGAGTTCTAACTATGAACAATAAATCAATATATACGAAGAATAGAGCACATATCGGAGTCCCTAAATGACACTATGATATACAACTGCAACAACATGATCTAATTGTAGGATAGAAGGTAAAATCACTTACTGTTTTGTAGCCCAGGATGCTCCTTGATGTAGGGTCATCCCACACGAGCAGAAGCACTCTCACTCCTTCCTGTGACTTCGACTTCAGAAGATCCCCCAGAGTGCAATCTGATGCATTATCAGCATCCCGAACGAGTCTAACTTTGTGCCACACTGACCAACCAGTAATATAAATCAAACGCCGTGCCTGGCGTATTGCATCAATGATATCACGCCAGCACTTTCCTTGCACATATTGCATCCCATGATCAAGCTTCAAATTAGGAAAGAAATCATCATGTACGTGAGCATCTTGATAAAGAGTAACTGTTCCACCTCTCCTAAGGGGAAAATATGTGCCAGGAACCCCAAAATAATCAGGACCAGCTCCAACTCCATGATTATAAATGCTCAATCTCTCTATTGGTGTGTACTGAATTGAGAGACTCAAAACAGCTCCAGGCTTGCAGGGCTTACCATTACTATTCAGGATAGGATAGAATCCCTGAACTTTTGCACCCGAGTATATATGTTCCACTGGAATTGCCACAACTCCAATAAGTTGGGATCCTACAACGTCATTGTCCTTAACAAGAAAGTGCACTTCAGCAGCATGATGTGCGACAGGAACATAAAAACATTGCATCCAAACAGGATTTTCATTATTACTAATCACATACGTCCTCCCAATCACAGCACATGTCACCGAAATGGAGACATAAGGATCACTAGTAGTAGTACCTTCAACCTTGTTGCTCATGTTCCCCGGTATCTTGCCAAACACGTCCCCTAGAGTTTTATGAAACATGTCCATGTTTGGAAGGTTTTTGGCCTCGTAGACCCAGATATCTAAGTTCCCATGTAACGGCAAAACTTTCAAAGAGCCTTTAGAAGTTGAAAGCGGCACAATCTGCAAACTCTGACTATGTGGGGAATCAATAAACGAGGTTGAATGGGATAAAGCAGGATGAGCAGAGGGATCGATTGGACCCGAATGAGATGCATCCCGACTACTTGAAAATGACGTATTGGGATACCCATATAAGCTCCCTTGCCTATCATACTGTGCACTTGAACTATGCAATGTCTGAGGAGAACTTGATACTGATGACGCTGCAGGTGCTGGAGGTGATGCAGGGACAGATGTGGCATGGTCGGCTATATGGACGTTACCTAAAAGATCATCTATGGGTGGGTAAAGTGGAGGGTAAGCGGTAGTATTATCGCCGGCATTATCATAGCTCCGCATAGACCCAATTCCCAGGGATGACATACTATATTGGCGATGGTCTTCAATTCCCACAGATGATGCGCTATCCTGGCGGTGGTGGCCAGAGAAACTATTGTCCCGGGAGGATGGAACATCAGAGTAGCTTTCTGATGGGGATAAGGGTACAGCCGCCGAGGGTTGATAATGTTGATGGGGTGACCCATATTGGAAACTACCCTGGTGTTGAAGGGTTGCCTGAGGTGGGGGAGTGGCTGTGGGGGGAACTGGGAATCCCTGATATGGCGGATAGGGAAGGGGGCCAGAATTAGGTGGTGGAGGGTAGCTATATTCTAAGGGGCCTGAATGGGAATTTGGAGGAGGAGGACCTGGTGGTGGGTATGGATAGCCAAGATGGCCAGAATGAGAAGTACTGTAATAGGGAGGAGGATAAGCAGAAGGTGGGTATGGACCAGAATTGGTAGGTGGGTATGGAGGTGGAACATGAGGGTATCCATAGGGGTATGAAGATGAAGGATTGTAATTGTCCATCTGATTTACACGAATCTATAGAGTTTTCTACATATATATATAGATATATATGTATATGTGTATGTAAATTGCAATACAAAGATCACAACAAATAGAATATATCACAAGGGTTTTTCCTTTACACTCGAGATTCTTATTGGATTCAATTGAAACAAGATCAACGACAAATCCAGCCAGAGAAAGAACCAATTGGCTTTACAATTAGTTTAATTCAATATCACAAATAATACAATTGAGCTAGAATTGTTAGAACAAGCTAGAGAGAGAGAGAGAGAGAGAGTACCTTCACGGGTTGATTATTGGAAAAAAAAAAAGATGGATGTTCCGAATATTATAAGACGAAGAAGAAAAACAAGGGTTTTAGAGAGAGAGAGAGAGGGAGAGAGAGAGAGCGAGAGAGAGAGAGGGGGGACGGCTTACCAAAGAGTTGACTGATCATACCCAGAAATCTTATTACCCAACCAACAAAGATACAGACAACGGTACAGGCGGTTACCGTTGTAATCTATCTACGTGGAGATCTCTGATTAGACGCGATGGAATAAAGGTGACCTGCATGTAACTCAGTCTTCCAACCGTCAATTTTCTCCAACGCTCGTCTCAGCACGAAATGAAACAGAGAGCTGTTGCATCAATGGCCTGTGACGTCGATGGAATCATACTTCGAAATTCAAATGCAGCTGTTCTTTATAAGAAACGGTCAAATGCGACTATTTTTTTTTTTTTTTAAGAAACGGTCAAATAAAAGTTTTGAGAAATACAAAGTTCTAAATGAAGGTTCCAAACTATGTGGACAATTCAACCTTGTCGTCGAATCTATTTACAACAATTTCTATATGCTAATGTAATCCTGTATCATTATAATTGTTTCGCGAGATAAAAGCGTGAGATTGAATTGATAATTGTCTTTATCTTTATCTTAATTAAAATATAAAATAAATTCACATAATAAAATTAAAATTAATTAATTAGATTAATTTCTTGCGGGTAAAATTGTTCTCCAAACCCTTCTATGTTCCATTGGAGATCAAAAAGAAAAAAATAAATTGAAATAGTAATAAAATAATTATGTGAATAAAAAATAAAAGATATATATTTGTATGTAAATATTTTTGTTAGGATAAAGATTACAAGAATTATCTTATGATTGTATAATTTTAAATTTTATATTAATTATGTAACACAAGCATAGGTAAAAGAATTTTATTTATTAATATTAGGGGGTGTTTGGGCACTTGACTTATAAGCCATAAACTATAAGTTATAAGTTACTTTTAAAAAGTTACATTTAAAAATAATTTTTTTCGAAAAACGTGATTAGACATAAACTGCCTTTTAATCTACTTACCCAAATACATTTCAAAAAAATTATAAGCATAAGTTACTAAATAAGCTACGTCTAAACACCCTTTTAGTGATGTAAAGTTCTTTGAAAGCTTGTACAACAATAATACAAGTCTTCTATATACCAAGTTACCTACCAAAAGAGGTGCAACATTTTTTCAAGTCAAATTAGTTCTAAATTTCCAACCCATCAATTCAATATTTTTATTTAAGACAGTGATGTAATCAGAAATGATGCCTAATAAGAATAACCAACTTCATGAATTTTTAGAAGACCAAAGAGGCTAGAAATGATATGTGTGGTTTGCCAGGTGGTTTATGGAAGACTGATTGGATAAAATAATCCAGTAAGACGATTAACCCTGATTTTAGATATTAATTGTTTTTTTTTCTCTCCTTGATCTTCATCAATTAACTGGCATTCTGATAGATTTCAACAAACTTCATTTCCCAATAAAAATCCTATAAAAATTAAAATTTTCAACGCAGGCCCTAGATTCAAAATGAAATGATATTAAACATTTTGATTGTCAAAACCAGTTTTGACAAGGTTCATTTGAAGGGGCCATTGAAGATTGACTCCTGGGTTTTGACCATTCAATTTTAGACTAATTGGATCCATGCACTAAGAAAAGTTTCATAATTTATTTTTTCTTCTACAAAACTTTAGAATTTACAACACTATTTTTATTCACATCACATTTGAATGGTAGGTTAGAACCAACTACTGCAACTTGTACCTTTAGATCCGCGGGCTGAACCTAAGGGTTGGAAAATTGACCGCCCCGCCCCAACTGGGCCCAAGCACAAACCAGGGCAGGCCGAATTTGCATGCCTAACAAAAGCTAGTACCTTTCTTCTGTCTTATGCCAAGTACTCCTTGTATTCACATCGTCTTCAAAGAAACCTCAACTGGTTTTCACAATTAGATAGGACTTAAAAGTTTTAAATATATGAACATTGTGGGTCTTCACCAGTTGAACCTTGTTTGTCTTCTTGAAATGTACCCAAATTATATACATAAATATATATATATATATAGATATAATACACATTCTGTTAACTATTGCTGCCGAGTGACTGCAATGGGGCTTTTGACTTATATTTCTTAGAAACCCAAATAAGAGATCCAAATGAGGAATTGGCTGAACTTATTGATCCTCCTAATGCAACAAAACTTTCTTCATAGCTCAGTTTCTGGCCAACCCTGTTAAAATTGTGAACTCTCGGCTCGACCATTGCTGATACTTGATTGGGTTCAGTCACCTTCACTGAATAAGTCATCAAGGCCGATTTGATAGCTGCCGATGACCAGTCCCGTCCGATCCTCGTAGAGGGACTTCAGCAATGCAGAGCTAAGCTGCTGATATGAGGGCAAGACTTTAAGTCACCACTTGATTTAAAAGTTGAAGCTGTTAAGTAAAAGTTTCGATTTTATATATCAAGGTAACATCTTCCCTCACTTGCAGTTGCAGACCCGGACAGAAATATGCTTCGAAGGGAGCCAAAGATCAAATGGTCTAATCATCAAAGTGTTTATCTTGAGTTTACTCTAAGGTAGAATTGTTTCAATGCTCAAAAAGAAGCCGTTGGAAGTCTTGAAGAGAATGACGTGAAGGTAGTTGAGTATTACCCACAACTATATGCAGCAAAACAAACAAAAAGGAGGTGGGGAGAAGGGAATTATATAATTTCTTTCTTTTTGGGATGGTGCAGCCTGGACCATTTGATCTGCACTTAAGTGGCCTTTTTAATCATGGAAGCTAAATTAGAAAATCCTAGCCATCCAACTGTAGACATTTTCTAAAAACTGGTGAAAACAGATCAAACACACAGCTAGTTTAGTGAAAAAGATCACAATTCTTGACACCACCTATATGATGGAATAAACAGTAAAGCAAGATGAGAAACTTTCATAATTCTTCCTCTTTGTGTTATTCTAATTGCCTTTTTTCTGAAGCAAGTTGGTTAAAGGATAGTTAGCAATGGGCACCACAGTTGTTTCCGCCGGCTGTTCCATGCCTGCCTGAACCACAGGATGCGCTTCTTTTTTTTTTTTTTGGTCCCTTCTCTCCATTTCAAGAGAAAAATCAAATGGATATGTTTTGTTAAACTGAAGGGCTTTGAATGACCTTTAAATGATTAAAATGGTATACTGTCTTGGATCGTAAGGTTTGATCGCAATTTTAAAATGATGTGCATCTTTGTTTATTGAATTTACTTGTCTTACAATTATCCTGTAAAGAACAAATCACAAGCATCTGCATGAGCACGGTGACAAAAAATGGTGATATATAACATTTTTAAAGAGAAAAGGCCTTGCATTTAGAGCTAACTAGCCCCATTAAACCCTTTTAGGTCTTGAAATTGGACAATTTTTTCGGAGGCTAAAATGGGAAAATGGTCGATCATACTTCTAAGGAAAATCCTATTCCTACGGCCATTCTATATGAAAACTCTATACAAAAATTGTATATGTATTGCATTACACTTTACTTATAATAGCCCCATTTGCAAAAGATATATATATATATATATAGTGCTTTGTCTTCATGTAGGAATTAACATCACAAGCTCCTATATATGCTCATCCACCCAAACCCATATGCGGAATTACAGCCAAGACAGGCTCATTGAGTCATTACTGCACATATTTTAATTTTACAGCTAGCTTAAGTAGAAGTAGACAGCCAAACCCCATCTTTAGTAGGGGACTGTTCCCGTATTGCTTACACATTTCTGTAGATATAGAACTAGTACTGCTAGACATGCCTGCCTGCTGATTAATCTTATCATCTTTTAAACACTGAACTGTAGTAATTTCTTCGGCTTCATTCTCTATATATTAGTCTTCTGGACTATAAATAACAATAGGGCTTCTCACAACGTGCCGCGAGCTTTTCCATACGAGTGAACCTGACAACGTTTGAGTCCTCGTCATGGGCTTCGCCTTCACCACAACCTTGAAGCTCCTCTTCTGCGAGGCACGAGAGAAGGAGAGGCTCATGGGTTTAACTCTAATCTCCACTCCTTTAGGACCTTTAATGGTGGCATTGTAGATGGACTTAGAAGGACCTACATTGGTGACTCTCCTTCTAAATACTGCTACGGTTGGCTCTTTATTGCTCTTTAAGCGTAGCTGCATGGTTGGATAGTTGAGAGCATCACTGCCAAGCCCGGGAAGCAAAGCCGAGCAATTTATCGATTTGGAACCTACTAAAGCTGCCATGGATGATCCGGGGTAGCCTTCGCGGCATAGGAATTGAATGTAAGACATCTCATCCATTTCATAGACCAGTCCAGGGCTCACTGCTTTTGTTGGATTCACTTGGCCAGTTCCATAGGCAAATTCAGCCTCATTGTTCACCCTTGAGCTCATTGGTGTTGCTTTGATAAACATTTCAAGGAAGGGTTAGCCATAGTGAAACAAAATGGTGCAATAAAGATCCACAGTTAAATAATTTAACGGCGAAAAACTTTGTTTGAAGCTATGTCATGTTAACCCTTTTAAATCGTACGAAATACCGATGTAAGATATTCGACACTTGAGTAAAGGTATGAGTATAGATACATGATTGACATGTATTGTTAGACATTTAATTAATAAAAATACTTAGTGCACGATTTGAGTTTATCTTATAAATATACATAAAATTCTAGTATTATGCATGAAATACTCTACACCATCTCATAAACTCTATTTTATCTTAAAAAATGTAATAAATATATTGAGAACTACGAATATTTTGCAGTGTTCCTGTGTTTTTGAACATATAAATTAGGCACATTCAACACAGACACAAATACACACCCGATACCCATACACATGCCTTAGGTTACTACCATGCAACTATGCAAGTACAAGTGTAATTAGAAAAATGTTATTCTTCTAGTACAGAAAATTTTACCAGAATAATATGGCAGTGATAATTTTGTAATTAAGAACTATCATGATAAGTGTTTGTTTTAAAGTAAATGGTTGTCATTCACTCACTTCATTATGATAATAATTTCTGTATGAATTTTTTTATTTGTATAGCCATGTGATTATACAAAACAAATCAAGACTTTTGCCAAGCTACTCAAAAACAAAGAAGAGAAGAAAAGGTTGCTTGTGTTTTTATACCAGTGGTCATGATGGCAGATTTGATCATTGCCGGAGACCAATTTGGACGGAAGGACTTGACGTAGGCAGCTACTCCGGCAACGTGTGGACATGCCATGGAAGTCCCGGACATGAGTGTGAATTTTGAATATAGAGTGTCGCCTCTCAACCCTGTAAGTGACTTCATAGGGGTATATGATGCTAAAATGTCTATCCCAGGTGCTGCAATATCAGGCTGTTCCATTGTACACACACCACAAAAAACAGGTTCAATAAGTTACTAGGCCTCATGTTTAGGATCAAGCTGTTAATTTACCACATACATACATATATATATATATATATATATATGCACACTTCATGAGGTGGAAGAACCAGTTCAAGGCAGGACCCTTCAAACTCACTTCTAGCGAATAAACTCTTTCAGAGAGACTGATAAACATCTACAATTCACCAGTATTGAAATTTACCTTGAGCAGGTGGTCTGATCCTGGATTTGGACCTCGAGATGAAAATGAAGCGATGAATGGAGCCGGAATTTTGACTTCCTGGGACTTGTATATCGCTGCTGATGGTGATCTAAATCGGACAAGAAAGTGAATTTCCTTGTTCCTTCAATGAACCAAGCGTACATTTTTCAATGGAAGCCTAGAATATTATTACCTTGTGGAGTTAATGTATTTACTAACAGTGTCACCAATGGCGGTATTAACCATGGTTGCTGGTGCCATAAAAATTTGGGCAGCGTCAAGAAATTGTTCACTTTCAATGATGGTGCCAATCCCTCCGAAACCTTTTACAACAGAATCAGCTCCCCACATTCCTAGCTTGCAGAGGACAAGTTTCCCCTTAACCTTGCCAGGATCCATTGATTCTTTAAAACAGTACCTTGAATATAGCGATGAAATGTATATCATATTGATCCTCTTCCTTAGATTTATATATATCATTTCTCAAATGCTTTGTGTCAGTAAATCAATTCATACCTTGCACCCTCCTTGCTTTCAGAGTTTTTGGCCACACCATCCCCACCAACTAGAGGGTAAGATTTTTGCTTTGGATCAAATATGCTCACCCCAACCCCCTGCATAACATATCCATACTGTCAATTTTACTCAGGAGAGAGAGAGAGATCTAAAGAGAGAGAGAGGGAAAAAAACTTACTGAGATGGTTTGGCCACTTCCCAACACAACTTTGCTCCTGAACTGCCGATCAATGCCGCTGGCTGCAACAGTCAATATCCACGGCGCATGGTTTGAGACGGTAGCCAAGCGTGGTCCATCATTTCCTGCAGAAGCAACTGTGACAATCCCATTTTTCATGGCATGAAATGATCCTATCGCTATGGCGTCCGAGACATAACTAGCCGAGAGGCCCCCAATGGAGATGGATATGACATCAACACCATCATGAATTGCAGCGTCAAAGGCAGCTAGAAGGTCCATATCCGAGCAACCAGAGCTAACCCAACAAACCTTATACATAGCTACCCTAGCAGCGGGCACTGCCCCACGAGCTGTCCCTCTAGCAAGCCCATAGAGGTTTGCTTCTGGAACTAGATTTCCAGCTAAGGTTGATGAGGTGTGAGTTCCGTGGCCATCCACATCTACTGGTGATAATATGTCATTTGGGTCAGGATTTCCATCCAGCTTGAAGTATCTGGCTCCTATGAGCTTGCTTTAAAAAACAAAAACAAAGGTTTCCAAAACAAGAAAAACACTGTGATGTCAATAACAGTCTGCTTTTAGAGAAAACCTGCAACAAAAAGTTCTAAAAACAATATGGGTCCACCTTAGTTTTCTGTTTCACTTTACTATTTTTAGTCTATCCGTTGAGCTGAGCCAACTCTATTTTGTTTAAATATCTGGTTTTGTCTGACATAGCTTGATCATACGTGGATTGTAAGATAACTGACATCAAATGCAATTTTGGGGGTTGTCATCCTGTAATTAATTCATTACCACACGATGATTCTCAATCACCATTGACGATTTGCAAGGAGATTTTGAAGCTTTATATGATTAACGCTTGAACTATATCCTCCTACTGACCACTCGGTGTGGATAATTCATTCCCGTTTTGATGTTAAATTAACTGTGACTTGTGACTTTGTCACATGAGCATTTTTGTTATTTTATCTTTGGAGGCTGTTCTTTTCATGGACATTTTTTGTCATTTCACTTAATCTGTCACCATCTTATCTATTTTTTGTAGCTAAGTCTAGACCATATATTAAATGGCTTGGTGCTTTGAAATGAGTTGATTAGTGACTTTTCAAACCATAATTAACATGGAAAGGACATGAACTTACTTGTTGCAACCTGAAAAATTAGCAAAGTGGCCACAGGTTCCTCTCCATTTCAGAGGTGGGGGTCCAAATCCATTGCCTGCAAAGCTCTCTGACTGTGGAGTGATCCCTGCAGTCACACCAAAGGCCATGCTTGCTAGTTTTAGATAATAAAAAAACCAAACTTCTCATTATAATTTAAGAAGTACTCCATGATAGAAACTAATTAAGCGAAAAATCAAATAAAATTCTTGAATTAACCTGTATCTAATAGACCCACAATAATGTTGCTCTCTATTGTCAAGTTTCTTCTTGCTGTGTGAGGTAACCCAATGAATTCCCATGACTTTGTAGTATGAAGCTTGTGATACCGATTGGGGAAAACCGAAAGCACGCCATCCATGCCTAAGAATTCAAGCAAATAAAAAATAAAAAATTCATTCGACCCAAGCCTAAATCCAACTTCAGTAGACAGAATGGTTTAATTTGTATAGAAATTTATACATACTGGATAATTTGTTGGCTTCATCTTCGCATAGCTTCGCAGCAAATGCATTGAAGCTTCTAGTATAGCTATAGACAAGGGACTCCTTAGCATCAGGAACACTGTTTCAATACAAAAATATTGTGTTTAGAAACCTTGCTTATCAGAGAAATTAAATCAATATTATATATGCCAAGAAGCCTTTCTTGTATGAATGAATTCAATAATCAAGTAAAAAGTAGTATTACATAGTTATGTACACACTACGGGCGAAAGCACACATATACATATGTATTTGTACACATATAAACGTTGAAGCACATACTTATACGCGTAGATAATATATAGATGAACAGAAAGAGGTATGGAGATTCATCTGACCTTCCCTTCAAGGTTGCGAGAACATTGATATGTGTCTGAAGTACAGATTCTACATCAGCTGGTTGATCACTCAAGAAAACAATGTAAAATTCCTGCAAGTCCCATGATCAAATTATTTTCCATATATATATAGAGAAGATATTATAACAAAAATAAGGAAGCTAATGAAACCTTCTGCATGTCTCCATTGACAGTTATAAAACTCATCAGGATACAAATAAGAAGATGAGAAAAGGTAAGAAGGGGATGGATATATCGCTCTCTCGACATGCCTGCAGTACTAAAGCTTGATGTTATATCTAAATTGAGCTATGTATTTGCAAATACTCGTCTATATAAATAGCTGGGAAGAAGAAACAACAATGTCTTTAGCACAAAAAAAGGCTTAACATGTTAGTTCTAATTGTTAAGGTTTCAGTTGGCAAACCTTAGAAGAAAGATAACAAAAATTTTGGTTCTTTTGTACTCTTCCTCTAAAGATAGATATGGGTAAGGACTGCTTTTAGTCTTTTTGGGAGGAAGCTTTGTGAAACATTTTCTATTCTGTTTGAGGATACATGATAGTCCTATGCCTAGCAAACGTAGGGCCAATGAACTTACTTTTGCAAAGGTTAATCTCTTTTTTATTATTCATTAACCAGAAAGAGTCACAGATCATGATCAACATGTTGTTTGTTTAATGGAAATGTTGTTTATATATATAACTATGAATGAGTTTTATCACCAGACACGCTAAATTTGAGTGCTCATCCGCCTATCAGATGGGATTCTAAACATCTATTTGATATGTACAAACACATATATCTACATATGTTTATGTTAGATGTTGTTTGTTTAATGGGAATGTTGTTTATTCAATATTCTTGAGATATATATCATTATCGGGTAAGAAAGTGGCTTATACACAAAGAGCAAATTATTGTCAGAAACACCCTTTGCTTGAATTCTAATACAAGTCATGCTCTTTGTTTCTGATAGTAGCAATGACCGAAGCTAAAAAGTTTCCTAAAGAGAGCTGTTTCATTATCAAATGAGACTGCTATTTTAATAAGTAATAGCTTCAAGTTGGGTGTACGTGACAGGAAAATTGAGGAAGATGAATGAAAAAAGGTTGAAACCTTACATTTTGCTTGTGTTTACTTACAAGTAACAATCTTGTGACCAAGTATATATTTAGGAAACCTCAACTATTCAATGGCATGTACTTAATATCTGAATTATTCTGATACTGAAATTCGGATTTGGACTCTCTTCATTCCATGAATTGGAATGGAGATCTCCATTCCATACTCAATAGTCTAAATGTAATCTTATCACATATTTTGTTAAAACTACGTCGTTTTGTATTAAAATTTATTTCTTTATATATACCTATAAAATTATTTATTTTTAAATAAATTTTAAGTCAACCTATCTGAACCCTTTATTTTTATTTTAACTGACGTGTCAACACCTCAATCAATGGAATAGAGAGAATCCAAATCCCTAATATTCCCTGCATTGAATTCTCATGCTTGGATGGCTTTTCCTTTTTCTTTTGTTTTGCCTATTGATTATAGTTGCCTTCAAATTTTAGACTAAAAACTTATAACAACTTGACCTGGCTTGTGCTGAATCCGACATGAGAAATCTGCATGGAGAATCTTGAATACATAAATAGGACATCTCCTTGGCTAGCTCCTTTTTGGAGAGGTCCCGTGTTTATATGGTATCAGAACCGACTCGCTCATGGATTGCTTCTACCTTGAAAGCTCTACTTCCAAGATATATAGGAACTGCTGCCAATTTGCTCTTATCTCAAGAGCTCTTTTTCTTATCTAGTTGCTAGAGGAGGGAGGGATCCACAGTACTAGCATTTTTGTAGGTTCATCACCTGGCTTTTTTAAACTTTTCTCCCTGTTTTCACCCTCCAATATTCCAGAGAAGAATTTCCTATTTCTTTAATGTTCATAGTAATTTAAGTAATCACATGTCAGTATATGTGTAAATTAGCAATGAAGTGAATGAACTATATACCAGACCTTTTTTATAAAATGAAAAGATTTCAATGTGAGATCTCAACTTTGTTTTCTTCTAATTAAGTCCTCCAATTTTAAATATAAACAAATCTAGTCCAAGGTTTTACATAAGTAAGGAAGTTAAGACCTAAATTAAAATAATACCATTTTCACCCCATATGATATTAGAATTCAAAGTTAGAGGTTTGTTTGGCCGAAGTTCTACATTACTATGTTAAGCAAAGAGAAAAATGAGAATTTGATGGTAATGAAATGTATTACTTATAAGCAATACCAATTATAAGCAATACCAATCAAAGAGCTATGATGTTGGATCATGGAATAGTCATCTTGACAAGAAATTATTTACATGATAAAATATGGATCATAAGCACTAAGGGCTATAGCTCAGTTAGGTAGAGCACCTCGTTTACACGCGCGCCAATGGTTTTCAGGGGAGTCCATCATGCAATCAAAAGAATTGATCTTATTGAAAAATCGATGTCTTACTCCATAATTTTGAGGGAACAAGAGAACAATAGCCTGACAAAGGGTCCGGTCTGACAGGTGCCCATTAAATTTAGGTGCCAAACAGAACCCATCATTGATTTGAGATATTGATAAGGTGAATACCCAGTCTATTCAATGCTAGGCATAATGAGTATAAGGACCTCAAAAAAATCTCTTTTCGTCCTATGAACTTTAAGGTGTATAAAGTTTCATATTTTATTTTTAGGCAGAACGATAGAGACTTTATTTAACTTAGGTTAATCTAGGCCAGAGGCAGACCTACGTCAAAATAACCCTTTTTTGAAAACACTTTGGTAGTGCTCCTGGATCAAAACCCAAATAATGAATCAGAGCACGGGGAGCCATCTCCTTATTTTTCTGTCAAGAAAAAATATGGCAGACTGGCTGATATTTCTATCAGTTAATGAAAGAGCCCAATGCAAAAAAAAATGCATGTTGGGTCTTTGAAACAGTTCGGATCATTTTGATAATAATTAGTTTGATCTGTTTTACCGAGAAGGTCTACGGTTCGAGTCCGTATAGCCCTATAAAATTCAAATAAAATGAAAATTCAAAAATTTTATAATTTTCATTTCCTTATTATTGTTTGTTGTTTGGAACTGGCCGATCGGTTCATCGAAATGAAATTATTCTTATAAGCTCATTCACGGGGATCATTTAGAGCAGAACATAAAACTGAAAGTGAAAGCAAAAACGTATTTCAATGGATCCAATCGATATTTTTCCAATCCAATCGGATAAACAAACCAACTTTTCTTCATTAATCTTCATAGGTGAATTACATATTCATTTTCCTCTTTTTTTCCTATTCACAATCAAAGAATTAGTTTCCCCTACTTCCCTTCCCTTCCCTCCCACGTTCCAAACAGAATCAGGGAAAGGAAAAGAAATTTTCCCTTTCCTTGCACGGGTACTTCACTGAAAACCCATGAAACCTCGTACCAAAAATCATCCTTCCACGATGATGTTCATCTTCATCAGTCGAACCTCTCGCCGGAAACAACTCCCACTCTCTCTCTCCTCCGCGCGCCACTACCTCTCGTACTCTTCCTCCTCCACGACCACCTCCTCAACTCCTACTACCTCAAACCTCCATGACAAGTATTCCTTCAAGCCTCCGCTCTCTCTCCACCAAAACCCTAACCCCAATGCCCCAACTGACAACAAGACTTCGAAGAAGCAAAAGCCGCCCTATCGCCCGCCGTCATCGCTTGACCGCAGCGGCGAGAAGCCGCTGCGCTCCGACCTGCCGTTTGATTTCCGGTTCAGCTACACCGAGAGCAACCCGGCGGTTAGGCCCATTGGTCTCCGGGAGCCCAAGTACTCGCCGTTCGGCCCGGACCGGCTGAACCGGGTGTGGACTGGAGTGTGCGCCCCAGCTGTGGACCCAAGAGTAGCCTCGGTGGAAGATGGGAAGGAGGTCCCCATGTTGGAGGAGAAGAGGAAGAAGATGAGAGAGAGAAATTTGGGGGAGCCATTGACGAATGCTGAGAGGAAGGCGCTGGTGGAGCGGTGTCAGAGGCATAGAACAAAGCGGCAGATCAATTTGGGTATGGGGATTTTTGCTTGTAAAATTGTTTGATTTTTAAAGTTTTAATTTGATTATGGCTTATAATTTCATGGGTTTTTCTTGAGATTATTTGATCATAAGTAGCTTTACAACAAGGATGTAGGAAGCCAAACACCATGTTAAATTATATGCTAATGGCAGGACAAAGTGAATCAAATGTAGGTTTGTAACCCAAATGTAAAAGCAAAATAGATTTGAATGGACGAAGATAGTGTAGAAACTACAAGGTTCTGTAAAATGCTTGTTAATGTTTAATTTGTTTCTTCTGTTTTTTGAATCAAAAAGATAAGGAATGCTGGTATCAAATGTGTTCACTAGACGAGGATTAGATATCACAAAGGAAGACTTTTAATTCAAATGACAGTTTCTAGTGTTAGGAGTTAATGTGGTCATTTGATTTTAATACTCTCAGGGTTGACCATGAGTGATTTTGATGTAAGGATAGAGTGAACAAGTGTATTATTCCTACAACAATAACACAAGAACACAAGAGAAAAACCTTTTCTTTGAAATAACTTTATTATTCAATCATTGAAAGCTCCTTAGGCCCAAGGGCTTTATATTGTATTTATAGGAAAAATATACCCTAAACCTAGTTGAATTTGGAAATAACAGAAGTTAAGAAAATACAAAAATTTACCAAAACGGAAAAATTGAGTTAAGTCCAAATTTGACTACTACACTCAAGAAATACGTAGGGAAAAACCTAGATTAATTTGGAATCATATAGGCCAAGTTTTGTGCCAATCAAAATTTTTCAAAATGGCAAAATTGCCCTTTCTGTGACCTAAACAATGGAATCTGTCTAAAAAGCGGCGCAGGTCACAGTGATACCGGTGAGTATTAATTGTTGGACCGTTTTGGATCAGATTAGGGCCTTTTGGAACAATTTGGACAACAGCAGACTGGACCCAAATCCATCCCAATAGTCCAAGGACCCCATGGCTATGCAATCTGCATTACATTTTCTTCTTAAGTTAAAAAGAGTAGGATAGAATGGAATTTTTAGATGATTCAACTGGAATCTTGCTTTACCAGTTTAGTGAAAATTTCTTTTCGGAAAAGTGCAGCAGTTTCATGTAAATCTCTCTCTTTCTCTCACTCCCTCACACACACACACACACACACACAAACACACATCTTTTTCTTACTTCACTTTTGGCATTCCTGGTTTCCTTTGTAGGGAGGGACGGTTTAACACACAACATGTTGAATGATATCCATAATCACTGGAAACACGCTGAGGCGGTCAGGATAAAATGTATGGGTGTACCTACTGTTGATATGAAAAATGTGTGCATACAACTAGAGGTACTTTGTTTCCCTCAAGTCGAGCAGCATTTCCTTCTCTTGATTTCATCTCCTTTGAGGAGGTATTTAGAATGAAATTGTTCATGGAGGCATTTCTTTTTGGAAGCAACCATTTGCATTTGACATTAATACCGTACGTAGTGCTTTTGCTTGGGAGTTCTGTGCGCCATGTTCGACCATACCTCTTTGCCCATTGTTTTCTGTTGACAAAATTTTGGCATATATCACATTCATTCGTTTCATTTATCATAAACTTGGTTATTAATCATATCTAATTGGCTCCCTGATTGTGTCTGTTTAGTAAAAATTTTGTACTTGTATTACAGGATAAAACATTTGGCATGATTATTCATAGACATGGTGGTCTACTCATATTGTACAGGGGCAGGAATTATCACCCCAAGAAGAGACCTGTGATTCCTTTAATGTTGTGGAAGCCTCATGAGCCTGTATATCCGAGGCTTATCAAAACTACAATTGATGGCCTTAGCATTGAAGAAACGAAGGAAATGAGAAAGAAAGGACTGGCTGCTCCTGCCTTAACAAAACTTGGTAAAGCTTCTTTTATCTCTAATTGCTTTCTATACTATCACTCTATATGGTGTCTAACACATCAGTCTCAAATGCAGCTAAAAATGGTTATTATGGTAGTCTTGTACCTATGGTTCGAGATGCTTTTCTCACCAATGAGTTGGTTCGGATAGATTGCCAAGGCCTTGAAAAGAGTGACTACAAGAAAATAGGGTGCAAACTGAGGGTAAAACTTTGCTCTTGTTTAATCCCACCTTGTGGTAGTTGTCTTATAGTTATCAATATGAAAAATCTGATGTCTATCTGAGTTCTTCTTAGTAATCTATTGCATGTTTGTTGCAAATTGCCCCCATGCACACACTGCTGGCTGGGTTGCAGGGGATGGAAACAGAATTGTATTTAAAAGAGAACTCAAAGAACCCACACACTCACATACACACTCATTATAGAGCTGAGGTTATTTAATATTCATTCTTGCTGTTTGACAGATATTAACCCTTTGGAATTTGAATTCATGTTGTCTAGAAAAGGTTATCAAGGATCTTTCTGTATCTTAAAAATTAAAATTCATTAAGTTATTTTGAGTCAAATTAGTTATGGTTACCCTGAAGTTGATTGACTTACACTGTATATTATCTGTATTAATTTATGGCACAAGTATTGTGTAGTGCATATATTTTGTCCATATTCTTTTCTCTTTTTTTATTTTTCCTGGACTTCCTTTAAGTGAAGTCTTAATTCAACTGCCTGAGATTGGTCACAGGAATGTGCTTTCCATGCAGCTCTATCTAGGGTCATATCTTCCATGGAATTATAGTCATTGCATTTTCTTCATTATCATAGCCCACCTTCTTTTTGCTCTTTCTTTTCTCCTTGTGAAACCAATCAACCATCAACATAGACAAGAATACTCCTTAATACCACAGTTGATGTTCCTCATTTGCATGACCAAATTATCTGAGCTGCTGTTTGCCTAAATGAATACAACCTTATCATTTTTCTTCATGGACTTTAAGACACGTGTCAGGTTTAGCCATGCACATGATGATATGGTAGCCCAACAGATACAGATCTGGACCAGATTAGGGCCAGTCCTAATCCAGTCTGAAAAGAGAAATATGTGAGGTAATCCAAGTTTTGATTATATGTCAGATCATTAAACAGTTCTTCTCATATAAAAAGAAAGAAAAAGAAACCTTTGTTCTGAATCTGAGTTTGGACACAATCAGATAAGGTGATGGGAGAAAGGGATGAAACTTGGCTGTTCCAAATTGTTGGGCACTGGCTGCTGTAGATGTGATGAAGACACATGGCTTCTATGGTTAATTTACTGTATTTATTTGTTAGCTTATGCATTTCCATTTCCATTCGCTATGTGCATGGGCATATACTTTGAAATGATTATCATTCAACATGCAGAACCAATTCAGGACAGTAGGTCATCATTTGGTACATCTAAGCTAGTAATGGGCTTGCTTCTGACATCTTAGGGTCATCTTGTTATATGGTCTCATTTCAAGAGACGAAAATAGAGGGTCCTAATTTGTTCAGTGCTTTAAACAGCAAGAGAAATTTTCCTCCCTTCTTTTCTTTTTATTTTTATTTTCCCTTTTATCCTTTCTCTTTACTTTGGGCAAAGAAAAGAAGGGGAAAAGGAAACAAAGAAAAAGAAGGGGGGGGGGGGGGGGGGGTGTTTATTCGTATTTCTCGTTGATTGTGCATTCTCAGTTCATATTATGCACCGTAAAAACCAAAATTGCTTAAATCAAGGAACAAAATTTTCATTTGTTTCCATTGAGACAGCCAAAACGTTTCCGTTCCTAAACTCTATTGTTTCCATAAAAAATACACCATAACATAGAGAAATGCACAAATGCACAACGCTATATACCGAAACGATAAGTTGTATTAACACAAATTTAGAACTCTTCATAAATGTTGTATAACTTTTATTAAAAAAACTATAGCAGATTGTAGTTTGTTATATTGATAGTTGTCACTTCTGAAATAGTGAAATGTTTCCGAAACATCCTGAAATATTTCCGAAATGTTTCCATTTCTGTGCTAACCGAAACATCATACCAAAATGAAATTTTGATCCTTGGCTTAAATATGTTTTTTTTCTGTTCTTTTTTATTGTTTTCTCTTGTTGCCATTTGCCTGATAATGGTTTCCTTCTATATATGTATGCATTCGAGATTCCATATTTTCATCTAATTGGAAAATGGTTACACCTTGTACAGTTCAACATACCTGTAGGTTATATAACGTTGTAACAGCTGATGAACTGCTACTTCCTGATAAAATGCCTTTTTATGAAGAATTATGCTGAAATTTTGAATTTGCAATGGTGGTCTTGCCTTTGATTCTATTAAAAGCAAAATTATTTCTATGACATAAATCCCCTCAGCAACCCCAGGTACCTCAACTTGAAAGAAGTTTTACATAATTAGTCATGTTACATGATTAGTTGTGAATGTGTTTTGCTGAACTTATAACTGCATGGAGTAAGAGTTGGAAAAACTTGCAGTATTGTGAGCTCCAACAAATTTATTATATGCACACTTGTGAGGCATAACATCCCAACAACCTGGTGTTGGCTACATGAATTTCACTTTGCCTTTCAACTTAGATAGGGCCGTATCATCAGCTTAGTCATGGTCCACTCACATTTTCCATATCCTCTACTCTTCTGTTGTCCTTCCTCCTGTCCTTCTAGCTTCTTCCCCTTCATTCACATCTCTCCTTATGGTTATGGTCATTGGTGATTGAAGCAACTATGTCTCATCTTGTCCTAGGCATATTCCGACCAACTTTTAAACCTAAATTTAGCATTCATGCAATACACTTGAATTCACTGTCCATTGTGCGTGCACCTTCTAGTTTTTAACGGATGTAATTGACTTGGTGGCTGTTTCTACTGTTCCATGCATTGCTGCTACTGAAGTTTTAAGACTAGTGATGGAATAGTGTTTTATGTATTGAATTGTAGACTGATCCTTTCCTAAACTTATTTGGGTCGCTTTTTTACACTTTCAATCGTTAACTGTATGTTCTTAGTTTCTTAGTTACAATTTCATGCAGGACTTGGTGCCTTGTGTCCTGGTTACATTTGACAAGGAGCAGATTGTGCTATGGAGGGGAAAGAACTATAAGCCTACAGAGGAGGATCACTTCTTTATGGATCGTGATTCATTTGACAATCCAGATAATGATTTGGTTGGTGTTCCAGAAGCAGACGAAAGCTCAGATGATGGCAGCAGTCAACACAACTTCCTGTCTGAGGATGAGTAACTAGTTACAAGTACAAGCGCCATGTTGTTTTTTTGTGGTCCAGGTGACCCTTCCATTATCATATCCGGAAGAGCAGCAAACGAAAATGAGCTTTAAGATCCATAAAGATTGCATCTGTCAACTCTTCTTATGGATGTTTCCAAGTAGCCATTTCAACGTGCAGCTTTTTGGGGATCCACTGTTTGTTATCGGGCTTAATTATTGTATAGATCCTTCGGATGGGATTCTTAGACGCTTAAGAAAGCAAGTTAGGTGCAAATACATAGCGTTTCTTTTAGGTGGTGTGATGAGTTTCGTATATTTCGAAGGGTGATTTTAGGAATAATTACATCAAGACTCCCTCAATTATTGTATTTTTGCACTTTCTCCCTTTATTTATAAAATGCTATAATTACATCTTTTACTTTTACAATTAATTTTTATCTTATCTTTTCGTTTGCCTTCTGTTAGAAAAAATAGACGAAATTTTAATTTATATCTAAAATACCTTTTTTTTATTTAAAATATATTTTTATTTTATAAAAAATTAATTTTATGACCAAAATAGTAAATGTCACTAATAGAGTGAGGAATTTAAATAGGTTTGAATTCATCAAAATTACAGACTAACTTTTTAAAATTGTAAATTTAATACAGATTCAATCCAATTAAAATCTCAAAAATACAAAATACTTAAAATATATTTTACCTAGCTAAATATAGTGGAGGTGTGTTGTGGAGGGGAGAGGATATAGTGGCCGTGGTAGCGAGAAATAGGGTTTCAGTGAAGCGTTGGAAATGGTGACAGTGTGCGATGGAATCCTATTTTTGCTGCTACCACCACTATCTTCTCCCTGTTCCATTGCATACCTCCACCATATTTGTTGGGTAAAATATATTTTATGTATTTTGTGATTTTTAAAATTTTAATTGAATTGGATATGTGTTAAATTTGTTATTTTGGAGAGTTAATTTGTGATATTGGTGAATTTAGACCTATTTGAGTTTCTTCATCTATCAGTAACATTTACTATTTTGATCATTAAATTAGTGTTTTTGTAGTCGAAGGGTATTTTAGGTAAATAGAAGGTATTTTAGGTATTAATTAAAATTTTGTCTATTTTTTCTAATAGAAAACTAATATAATGATGAGATGAAAATGAATTGCAAAAGTACGATATGTAATAATGGTATTTTATAGATCAATGGAGTAAAGTAAAAAAGTACAATAGTTGAGGGGTCTTGGTGTAATTTACCCATGATTTTATTAATGTGGATTAGATTGGGTGTACGGTATACCCATTGGAAATCTGTTTTACCACAAGCTCTCCCTTTCTCCCTCTCCCCTTCCCCTTCCCCTTCCCCATCTGAAGATTTCTGCGCTCTATGGGGGCCACCATGCCACCCAGTCGTTTTTGTGTTTCACCCTCTTATTAACCATTTTGTTGAGGCTGATATGATGATTAAAGGCTGATGCTGTGTTTTGGTCATCCTCTGTACTGGTAGATTTGGTATGGTTTCAAGTTTTAACACATGCTTTATTTGGTGAAATATAGAAATTGAATAAATTGATTTGCTGATTGTTGCATATCTGATTTCTTTGAATGGAAAAAATACAGGACATGGAAGGCATGGAGGTATCTCTAAATGTGAGAGATGATCTCCCATGCCCCAGAATATTGAGCTTGATAAAAAAATTACCTAAAAGAAAACCATATTCTAAACAACCAAATTGCATTCCCGGCTCATCTTGCCCCTCTCATAGTTAAATGACTGGCTGATTTTGGGTGGGGCACCAAACTAACCAGTTCTGAAAATTAACAGGGGCAACACATCTGGATACTCCTGATGCGTCTCTCGGATTTTACGATCTACAACCCTAAAAGGGCAACAAGTCCTTGGCTTAGGTGGAATCTGAGGACGCATTGGGTTGGATCTGGACACTTTTGATTGAGATTGACTATGATATCACACGTAATAATCATGGAAACTTTTGGTGGTCTTATATGAATTCGAAGAAGTAATAAGTCGAAGGTTTGAACAATTTATATAAAAATTAATATAAAAATAAAAAATTAATGAAATATTATTTGATTTGATTGCTTTTATTTATATGCCCAATGTCTTCCATGCAAACATCGATCAGAATGGTAGAGTTTGTTTTTATTTAATCTCAGTGGTTTAGAAAGTTACACGAGTTTTACGAATTAGTCATAATAACACTTGGGTTTGGTCACCTAGATTTATTTTGTTTCGATAATATCAAATTTCAATTTTATCTTTTTGCTAAGGCACATTTATCCCTCGTATGTGCACTTTAAAAAGATTTATCATTTTAAGAAGGGCTACATCATACTTAATCAAGTAGTTAAATCTTATAAGATGAACTGTTGTAGTGCCACTAATCATAGTACAAAAGGGTAAAGTTGTAAAAAATTAATTATTCAATCGTGCTGGGGCGGACCTAAGTATTGGGAGAGCCCTCTCAATTTTTGAGTGACCCTCCTCTATATATTCAATTTCTAAACAAAGATTTATTCTACTTGGCACTTCAAAAATTAAAATTGTTTTTAAGACACTATTTTAGTAAAGAAAATATGTCATTTTAAAAAAAAATATATATACAAAAGAATCTAACCAGAATGATATGACAATAAATTTTTGGTAATTAAGATGAGTGGTTTTGGTTAAAGTGAAAAGCTAAGCGTTAAACACCTTATTCTGTACAAAAAATGTGCATGTATAAATCATAGTATTACCTTTTAATATAACATCAAACTTTTTGTATAGTAAACTATTATTTCTACTCATTTTTTCTGTACATTGTATATGGGTTATTTTATTGCTTATGGACTTATTTATAGAGTGATCGTGTTTGAGCTAAGGTTTGACATCTCCCAAACTAAATTCTGGTTTCACCCATGCAATCACGTGGCCACTTGAAAAGAATGAAGTGATAAAATTCAAATTAACATAAAATATAATATACAAACATATATCTCATATACTAAATTATTATAGTAGGATGCAAAAAAGGATAAAATTCAAATTTTATCATTTTAATGAGCTTGTAGGTTATACTTTGACATTTTTGCTAAAATTAAAAAAATAGCAAAAACACATTATAAGCTACCTAAATAAATAAATTTATAAGTTCATCCAAACGAGTCGTAAGAAGAATAAAAAAAAAAAGATAGTTAACATGCGCACGTCGCCGTAATATACATTATATTCATTCCTTGATAATCGTACTATCGTAACGTTCGAAGAACTTCACACCAGTGCAAAAAGCACTACACCTAGCATTCGAACAGTCCACTTTCTCTCACTAGAGCCCTCTGTTCTTTCTCTCTTTACCTGTCAGTCTGCACAACGTTGGAGCTTTTGCCAGCTTAGCCCTCCGTCTCCACCACCTTCCCAACTATGCCGGAACACGATCTCATCTGTCCACTATTACCCAAGAATCGCCTCTCGCAGCCGCCCGATGAGCCCCAAGTGATCATAACCGTCGATGACGATCGGGGTTCCGAATCTCTCAACCAATCAACTCATCAAGAACCTCCAAATCGACCCAACGATGAAAATGAACTGATTAACAATACCCATTTCGAGACTGAGAACCCGTTTGAGTTTCTTGGGGCTGGGGGGCTCGCCGTGCCGGCGACGACCACCATCGATCCGTTTCGGAACCATACGCCGAAAATTGAAGGGGTTTATGAGTGGTTTAAGATCGTGATTTGCTTGCCCATTGCGATTGTCCGGCTCGCGTTGTTTGGGTTGTCTTTATTGGTTGGGTATGTGGCTACGAAGTTTGCTCTCGAGGGTTGGAAGGATAAGCAAAACCCAATGCCTAAATGGAGGTGTAGGCTCATGTGGGTCACTCGAATTTGTGCTCGGTGTATCCTCTTTTCTTTTGGGTAAGTCAATTGGGTTGATAGATGAACATGTACTTACGCTTGTTGGATACGTATTTATGTCCAGACGTATTTATGATTTTGTATGTATGCATCTATCTTGCAATTAGTTTGAATGTTAGATAAAAAATTAAAATGTCATTGAACTAAGAAAACGCTGTTGGTGATTTGTGGGCACTGTGGAGACAAAGGTGAACAAACTACCAACTTGTACTAAAATCTGAATCTAACTGATTTTGTTAATCATTATTTCCCTTTCTGCTTCCAAGAAAATTTAGAGCTACAATTTAGCTTATTTTAAGCAGGGATCGTATGTTTTAAGTACAAACCCTTATGAAGAAGATAATTACCTTGTTTGGGGGAGAAGTGATGGCTTGAGTGTGGTTGTTGGAAATCGAGTGTTCAAACCAAGCTTGATGGTGGCAATGACATGTGAAATCCATAGGATTGTTTATTTCTATATGATATATAAATTAGAAACTGCCAACAACGGCAATGCTTTACTTGGTTAACCCTGGCCCTTGGCCTGATGTGGGAGGACTGCGGAGGGACCTCTGCTCCAAGTTCTTATTAAAAATTGATGTGGAACAGCACAATAATCGAGCTGCTGTGACTGCCTTTTAATGCAGCCCTAGGTTTCAAATATGTAGAATGAGAATGTGATGGGTGTACTTAACAAATTTTGAGCTTTGAGCAAGAAATTTACTAAACAATCTCACAAACTAAGATAATATATCAGCCCAACCAATTGCAAGAAATATTTAGGGCGTCAAATACATTCAACAAAACTCATTTAAACTTCTTTTGGTGTCTGCAACTTAAGCTCAAAACTGTGGGATAAGGATTGAGGTGATACCCTATAGGTCAATAAGCATTAGGAAACTAAGTGTTGGGACTTGGGCATGGTAGGGGATGGGTCCAAGAACTAGAGCAGAGGGAAAAAGTGACAGATAGATGATGATGAGAGGAATCGTCTCACAGCGAAGTCGCAGCCGGTGTGCAGAATCAAGTGATGAAGCAGGTGTTAACTAGAGCAGAGGGATAAAATGAAGCAAAGGTGATGATGAAAGGAACAGTCTCACAGCAAAGTCGCAGCCGGTGTGCAGGGTCAAGTGATGACACAGGTGCTGTCTAAGATAAATCCAACACTTTAGGTGTTGAAAATCAATTTTGTGCATTCATTACCATGATGGACAACATAGCTTTATGCCTTCATCATTAGGATTGACAACTTTATTGCTTATAAATACTGGTGACGAATGCATCCATAGCTTTAGCCTTTAGGTGTTGAAAGTTGAACACTGTGTTTAATGGAAAGGTAGAGCTCTGCCAATTTGAATTCGTAAGCATCCTTGCAATCAAGAGAAGTATCTAATTGTAAAAGAGGCTCTTTAAAAGTTTATGTGATATTTCCAATGGTAAAATAATGTACTCATCTAGCTCTTTTTTGGAAGTATATTGAAATTTTCTCAAGAACACATGACTAAATTGTACTGATGTAGACAATTATTCTCAACTTTTGGCCATTATATGTTGTGCATGGTGTCTTATCTTTCACACAACTTGTCAAAAGCCAATATCAGAGCTTTGCAATAAAGGGACAACCTTTGCAGAACCTCTATCGAAACCTGTGCACACGGATGCCAAAATTTGGCTTAATGGCAGTAATAGAATTATGTAGCCAATCATCGTCAACATATTTCTGTAATTTCGTTGTTGATGACAGGGGATATATGTAGCCAACAGGCCCAACTCTAATTACTTGGCATATTGTTTGGTTGGCTTGATAGGAAGAATGGTAGACTTTTTAATGTTGTCATGGTCGAATGCCCCCCCGGCTGCCCTCTCCCTCTTTTGGTGCTTCTTAATACATTTTACTTATAAAAAAAAATTAAAAAAAAAAAACAAAGTATGTTCGCAATTTTGGGGTTTCTTTTCTTTTCTTTGGGGTGAGGGCTTCAAAAAATGAAGTTTGTTACGTGTAGGTTGAATGTGATCACCTTTTTCTCTTTTCCTTTCGATGTTGCAGCTATCATTGGATAAAACGTAGTGGAAGACCTGCTCCTAGGGAGACTGCGCCTATAGTTGTATCTAATCATGTATCATACATTGAACCTATTTTCTTTTTCTATGAATTATTTCCCACCATTGTGGCATCCGAGTCCCATGATTCCATACCTTTTGTCGGAACCATTATCAGAGCAATGCAGGTAATCTTTTATCCGTTCTGTAAATCTTTTTATGTGTGCTGGCTTACGCCTATTGTTCTATCTTGTTGAATTTTCTGCTGATTTAATTTTGTGCAATTGAGTTGAATATATTCGTTAACAAGTCTTGCTTTCTCTATGTTATTAGGTTATATATGTTAATAGGTTCTCACCATCTTCAAGGAAGCATGCTGTTAATGAAATAAAGGTAGTAAATTTCTATGTCGTTACTAACTCTTTGTTCTGATTCATTTTCTCTTGCTGAACATTGTCATGAATTCTGTTAGTTATTAGGGTGATGAACTGATTGATATAATAAGCATATGCCATTGTCTTTCCTTGCTTCCTTGTGTTGTTTTGACTGTTGTTGACCAATTGATAATTATAAAGTAGGACTGTTGGCTGTCCTTTTTTACTTGGTGAATCATGTCTCATAATGCCTAAGTTGGAGTAATTTCTGTGTCTATTATAAATTTTGTGAGATAAACTAGATTTTCCAGGTCAGTTTTAAGCCAATTGACTGGTAGAAGAATATATGAACAAAAGAATAAATGTCTGATAGTTATGTCAAAAGTTAGTGTTTTGGGTTTCCTGGGCCAGTGTTTAATAGTTCATTAACAGACTTGTTAAGTTGTTGCCTGTATATTGACCTGAAACATTGTAATTCAAACCCACTTCATCTGCATGAGATTAAACTATATTTTATGTACTTTTGCATGGTTTGAATTCTTGTTGAAGGTGCTATTTCTTAAAATGAGGGAAATGTTCAAAAAACTTGAATGAAATGGTGTATATTATGGAAGCACTTTGCAAATGCTTAGAAAATTTAAATTAAGCAAATTTTCTTTGTCATAATAACTAACTCAAAAGTTACAAACAGTTATACACATACATTCTTATATATCCATATATGTGAACCCATAAACATATATGCTTGCACACAAATTGACTATGTTGAAGGCTGATACCCACTCATTAATGAAAAGTAGGATGAAGAATAAACAACAGTGGCTTAACATCATAACTAGTGGATATGTTGAGGAAAGTTTAAGTCTAGAGGTAACATTCCTTGCACTTGCGGATAATATGTGAAAGGATCGTCATGTTTTCTGATTAACAATTTTGTTAAACTTTTGAACATAAATATAACAATTTCTTTAATTTGTTAACAAAAAGACCAGATGGATATAATGGCATATTGAAATATTTCTCATGACTCTCATGCAATAAAAATAGTGAATTAAGAGGGAGAACTTAAGACGCTGACACTTGGATTTACTATTTGGATACATGTTAGAACTTTCATGGAAGCTAATTGTATTTGTATTGAAAAAGTCAAGCTTATGAGTTTATTTCAATCAATAAATGAGGTTGATGTCTTCCTATGGTTTAATGATTTCCCCATTTATATGTTATAAGAAATCTTGAATGTATAAAAATGGTGTACTCACATATCCTTAGATAGTATATTAACCGTATGCTGGAACCATTTTCATCTTCATGCTTGGATCAGATTTTAACAGAATTCCCTGCTTTAAAATATCTCCTGCTTTTTGAAAATTTATTTTGTAGTATTGTATTGTATGCATAAAGTTGTGACTTCTAGTGACTTTTGGCGGATATTACAATGAAACTGATTTCATTTCATTTTGGTCCTTGGAATATGAATTGCTTTAAATTTAGCTAAATGAGTTGCTTCAACTTTAATTTAAATGACTAGCAACTCGAAGCATTCCACATGCTACCCTCATTCTGCAATTGAAACAGTATCTTTTGTTTTTCCCCCCTTTTCTTCTTCAATTATTTTTTTTTTTTCCTAAATATTTGAAGATCCAATCTGCACCTGTGGTTGTAGCATGACTCAAAAATTTCTGTAATGTTTTTTGCCAGTTGATGTTATTAGAAACGCGTATTAGCTGAATCTATATACTGTATTCTGTATGTAAGAAGTTATTTGATTATTTACTAAAATCTCTTTTAGTTGTTTTGTGGCATTTAACATGTTGGATGTTTACTTAATTTCTTTTTTCAAATTGCTGGAACCTGACCCGACAGTTGACATTGTCATTTAGAACTTATTCTAACAATGGAAGCAATGGCTTATTGAATGTATATCTGGATTTTCTAAAAATATTTCTATGAAAAGCATTCAGAGTATTAGGTTTTGTGAATATATAAGCTATTTGATACAGAAATGTGCTTTCAAGGATCTGAATATAGAGAAAGGCTTCTTCCGATGGATTTCCTCATTTGCTTTTGTTTCCTGAGGGAACCACAACAAATGGAAGACTCCTCATTTCTTTCCAACTTGGTGCTTTTATCCCTGGATATCCTGTCCAGCCAGTGATTGTTCGCTATCCCCATGTGCACTTTGACCAATCCTGGTAGGATTTTTCTTTAGTTGAAACCAGTTTGGTTTTATCTTTGAAAAATATCTTTACCTAACCTGCTTCATATGGCCTGCCATTTTGTTCAGGGGAAATATGGCTTTGGCGAAGCTCATGTTTAGAATGTTCACACAGTTTCACAATTTCATGGAGGTAAGCTAAAATATTCTGCACCTCCCGCCCCATCCCCCGTGGCTGAGTGGTTATTTACTAGAGTTGCATAATTTGAAAATGTAGTTGAGCTTGGCTTTCTTTCTTTCTTTCTTTATTTTTATTTTTTTGGAAATTTCTGTATAATAAGGTCTGAGGTGGCAAATCATATATATGTTGTTATAGTGACACCAATTTGCCATATTTCTTTGGATAAATATATCAGTCTCACAGATTATCCATTAACCAAACACCCCCTCACTCTTGTTTTATCTGCATGAAGCCGTTGTGTTCATTTGATATATGTGCATGCATATAGCTTATGCACAGATCTGATGTTAATATTTGTGCTTTGGATGAACAATTATTTAACTTCTGCTTAATTTTAACCTCATTTTTTCAATTTCCCTCATCTGGATTCACATATATTTATTGCTGACCCATTATTTTCTTTACTAAATCTCAAGCTTTCTTGTGCTGGTAACTTTGAATGATTATTTCAGTATTTTCTCCCCTTGGCTTCTGTTTTTAATTATACATAAGACGCATTTGATGGATAAAGAAAAAATTAAAATATACATATGATAGATGACATGTAGAAGTGCCCATAAGGTTTTCTTTGTGTCTTTCCTTTATATTCCCTTGTCAGGTTATTGAGATAGTTTGATCTAAAAATTTTATCACCCCTCTTGCTTTCCTCCTTCCCCACGGTTTTCTCATTTTATCTCTTTCTTTTTCTTTTTGGTTTGGGGGGTGGGGATTGGTTTTAGTTCCTAGAAAGAAGTATGTTGGTTGTCAGTACAGGATTTTTACTAACTTGATCTTTTGTGCATCTTGTATTGTGTGGAAACCTTTCCTTAGAAGGAACCATAAGAACATTATGAGATTTTTTTAAATTGTCACTATAAATTGACTTTTTTTTTTTTATAACAAGGGTGTCCCCACCTTTTGTGGGACTAATCCCCTGTAGGGAGCTAACGCAGCAACCCACCGCCACGATTCTCCACTTAAATCACGAGTTTAATCTTAGGGGAATCGAACCTGGGACCGTGCGCCTCACCACATAGTCCTTGGCTCGCCCTTACGGGCCACCTCGTGGGTGGGTGTCACCATAAATCGACTTTGCTTAGAGGGTAGGTCTAGTCTTTGTGCTGGCTAGTACTATCCTTTCATGTTTCCACAGACAATATATGTTTGGATTTCAACCCAAAGATTTTGAATTCTAAGATGATTAAAATCAGTACGCTGGTTGTATCATGCCATAAGTTTCTACCCAGTGTTACCAGAAAATGCAATTTACGGTTTTGGAACGACGTTCCAAAACATAGTAATACTCTCAATCCAAAACGGTGAATTTGGAGATCCAATGCAATCCCAAAAAAATTTTCTGGGAAATAAAATGTCACTTAAGAAGGAAAAATATCAAATATAAAGATAAAAAATCTAGGGAAAATGGAGTTTTGACAAAATAGTATGCAAAAAAGGTCCATATATTCCTAGAAACATGTTTTAACATGATTAATATGAAAAGCATAGGCTATTATTTTGTGATGTATGTGTTGAAAGATAATTGCGCTTGAAGTACCTTGAAGTCTAGTAGTGTAATTTATATAAGTCTAACCCTATCGTACCACATTTTAGAGTATGAGGCATACTGTGTTCCCGTTCCCTTTCGCGTACCAAAACTATCTGTACGTGAAAGGGAAATGTAATAGGTAACTTAGTATCGACCACATTACTACAAGAAAAATAAGAAATGTAAATATAAGAAACTCTTTGCCATTTCTGAATTCTGATATGGGTAGTTTACACATTTTGATTGCTTAAAGTGGTTAGTTGATTTTATATATGGTAATTACCAGACGTGTTGGAAATGAAATTTCAATGTGGGAAACTCCTATGACAATAGTAGAGTGGCAGGCTATATGGAAGATGGTCCATATCATAAAGTAATTTAGATTGAAATATTGACATATATTGCGCACCTCTGAGAGACTCATTCTAACTCAAGGCCTATGAAATCTAATGGTTCTTCTCTCTTGAAAGAGATTACTATAACAAAGAGAACTTCTGTGCACATAAATGGTATTTTTTTTTTCTTCACTGTTACTTGAACACAGTGCCGGACCCAGGAATTTTTTTCAGGTGGGGCAAAAATTTTTCATAAGTAAAATGATTAATTCTAGGATAATACAACAAATACGATAATTTTCAATATTCTATATATTAATATCAAATGTTTCTTACACAAAACAACGTTTAAATAAAAGTAAATGACAAATTACAACAATTCTCTTCGTTGTTTCATATTTTGAAATTTTTGCAAAATAACTTCATTGTCTATGGTTTTGAATGTGTCCTTTTCGATGTATGACACCAAGCAATCATTCATCTGCTCATCTTTCATGCGATTGCGTATTGGAGTCTTGATAATCGTCATTGCAGAAAAAACTCTCTCAACTGATGTAGTTACAACTGGTAAGATCAATGCCAACTTCACAAGCAAATAGACTAATGAATAATTTACATCTTCACTATAATATTAGTTTTGGAATGAGAGAGGAAGGTTTCTATGAGAATTGGAGTCATGCATGCCAATCTCTGCTTGATGTGACTTACAAGCAGTACATTTACAGCTGCTTCGGCATACTTGTTTTTTAATCACTTGGTGCAATATGATTGTGGGAAGTAGACTATGGTGTTTTTACATCCTCACTATAGATTTCATCATAGAATCTGAATCTTGACCTTAAATGCGTGTATCATGTATGTATATATTTTCGTTGGTAAAAAGTTGATTGAGTTCATTTATTAAATGGTACAGGTAGAATATCTTCCAGTTGTTTCATCACTGGAAAATCAGAAGAAAAATGCTGTCCATTTTGCTCAGAGGGTGAGTCTACATGATTTGATTTATTCTTGCTGCTTTGTTGGATTAATTCTATATGATAATAATAATATTAAGTATGTGCTTGTACATCAAAGTTCCTTAATGGGAAAATACATTACAAAAAATTTTGTTAATAGATTGTATATTGTTAACATATTCTGTATTTCATATGCTCCATCTTCCAAGCAATGCAGAACTGGTGGATGTTTAATGCATCATAGACAGTGTAATTGTTTTTCTGTGGTGTTATGACTATTGCACTTTTGCCTGTTAGCCCAGCAAGAGGAAGTCTGCCCTTTGCTGCATTTGTGCACAACGAATCAGCCCTTTGGTCTTCCCTGTCTTCGGATTTTAAATGATATATAGGTATATATGTATTTATATCAAAGATAAATCCACGGAAAAAGCTCTTCATTCATGGATTGTTTATGTCTTGTCTTGTTATTTGGTGCTAAATGAATGCCATATGGGTCTTGTTTGGGGTGATTGGGTGGTGCCGAAGTTTCACATAACTTATGGCAAAGGGCTGTGGAGGGTTATTAGGGTGTGTGAGAGGATTTTGTGGGTCACATTGGATTGGTGGCATGAGTAGAGGAGAGGGTGAAACTCTGGCATCACAGATGGTTGTATAACTTGTATGGTTACCTGAGGCCATGGAGGGGCCTACTCTTATTTTGGCTCTTATAGTACTGCTACTATGGTAGCAGCGGTGTGGGGAGGAGAGGCTAGAAGAAGCTTATCCGACAATCTTTTAATTGGTTGTTGATATGGAGCTGAGGCTTGTAGACCATGCCTATATTGTTAATAATTGGGTGTTTTGGGACATTCCACTCATGAGGAGTTTACAGAATTGGAAGTTTGGTCAATTTGATGCTCTCTTGCAAGCGGTGTATGCAACAAAGGGGGTTTGGAGAGGAGCACAATGACATAAGTTGGGCAGCATATCAGAATGGTAGATTTGGAGTGAAGCCCGTCTATTTGACGCTTGGCGCTTTTCTCCTTTTGCTTATTTGGGTTGACTTGGGGAGAACGGAATAGTATAACATCACAGGTCATAGACCTTCCGTTGTATAGGCTGAGAGTACCTTTTTTTTGTCTGTTTTGTATGCGTCTGTCACTGTGTTACCATAATACTCTACTACCCTAGCGAATTGCGTTTTTGGTACGGCGTTCCGAAACATGGTACTCTAGCGTTCCAAAACGGTGAATTTAGTGATCCAAAGCGATCCCAAATTTTTTCCTATTTATATTTTTAAAGGTCACCTAACAAAAGAAAAAAATCAATTATAATGAACAAAAATATAGGAAGAATAGAATTTTGGCATAACAATGTGCAAAAAAAATGGGTCATAATACTCCTAGAATGTATTTTTAGACAATTAATTTGAAAAAACATAACTTATGTTGTATTAAATGTCTGATTATTAAAGAAAATTTTTCTAGAAATATCTTAATTCTAATAATATACTTTATAGAAGTCTACCCCTAGCGTACCATATTTTAGAACAGGTGGCATACCGCGTTCCTGTTCCACGTACCGAAATGATCCGGGTTACAGGTAACATAGGTCTGTCGGGTTTAACCCCAACTTTGGCCAATTACGGAATTTTTATTTTTATTTGTTTGATAAGTAGAGAAGAAACTGCAAAGAAATTGACCAATTCTTGGATTTTGTTGATCATATGGAGCTGTAGAGAGTATATAGCTGCCTCTTGTTTTGTTTTAACCAAAGAACAAAATTTTCTGTTTGTTTCTGTTGAAACGGCTGAAATATTTCCATTTCTTAACACACCAAAACGAAAGAGTAGTGGAATAATAAAATTTTAGTGTTTTCATCAAAACACACTGGAACATAGCGAAATGCACCAAAACACAATGAGATATATTATATACCAAAACAAAAATTTTTGTCAACATGAATTTATAATTTTTCATAAATGTCATATAATTTTTATGGAAGAATATGCAAAAGATTGTATTTTAATACATTAATATCAGTCACTTTGGAAATGTTTCTGAAACATTTCCGGTTCCATGCTAGTCGAAAGAGCACAACAAAACAAAATTTTGATCCTTGGTTTGACATCTTTTTGTATATGGGGGGCCTTTTTGGCCCTTCTGATTAGGTCCCTGATTCTCTTTCTCAATACAAGTCTCGGGAAAAGGAAAAATTGTATAATTGAAGGTTGATATTAGTGGTGAATTGTTGAATGAGCCCCCACAGGAGGAAATTTCTGGCTCTGTCGTTGTTGATTCTTGGATATTTTTCTTTGCAATGCTGGTATGGTAAATGGAGAAGAATCCAGTTTTTGTGAACATGATAATTATCTAACAGTGTATTGCATTTTGGATCTGTCTTGATTTGCCACATGAGTGCCTTGAGTATATATCCTTCTCTCTGAGTTATTTATGCGGATTATTGAATTTTTAATGTATCACTTCATGCGTGATGGATATATGCAGACTAGCCATACCATCGCTACTGCTCTTAATGTTGTACAAACATATCATTCTTATGGGGACTTAATGCTGCATGCAAAAGCTTCCCAGTCCAAACAGGTGCACTTTTATTGCTCCGTATTTCATGCCTTTTACAGTTTATCTTGCTTGTAGGTCTGCAAAAATGAAATTGTACCTCATTGAAACATTATGTGAAGTGCTTGATTTCAGCCCTTCAACTTAATTTGAGGGCCCTTTTTGCGATGGACCTTGAATGTCAAATGCTGCTGCAATGATGGAATTTACCTTATGTCCTTGGGACCTCACAATGTAGGAGGCGTAGGCCTTGAAATCATTTAACACTTGCAATTCCTGTTTTCCAAAATGAATTCTTAAAAGGAAACTAGAAGTTGAAGTAGTGGTCTTATTAATGATTAATCCATAGGGCACTAACAAATAAATGGTGGAAGGATCTCAGAATAATTTGAAAAATTAGAGGTCAATTGCACAGCAGAGAAGTCTTGGAAAAACCATAGTTACTAGAACTGGATAGGACCAGTCAGTTCGACCGGTTCAACCAGGAAACGGAGGGTCGTCCGGTTTGATACAAATATATAGATCGTTTTAGGATAAAACCAGTTAGTCAGCCCACTGCATGTGGTTTGAACTTGGGCTCTAATGCGCTTAGTGCAAGCCTAAGCCACTAATCCAAATTGGTTCTTGTGCTTTTTCTCTTCCATAGTTAATATATAATGTAATTAACTTTAATGATTGAACAAAATATATATAATTTTATAGCAGCGGTTGAAATGGTTGGACCATGAACCGTGAACCAATACTTCACCAGTTCGATGTCCGCTATGATTATGATAACTATGGGAAAAACTAATGTGCCAGTAAATGCTCTTGTTTTCTTTCAATTTCCGGCAAGTAGATCTTTCCATCTCAACTAGAGTTTTGAAAAAATATCTTGAAAATTTAAGTACGGTATTGTTTCTATTTTTTTTTTTTTTATATTGTTTTGGTGAGCAATGAATGGTTAATTAATGGAACATGAAAGAATAAACAAAGTTGTAAATGATATTTGAAGTCCTACTTTTGAGGGAAGAGTATACATCATGTTGATTTGGTGCACTATGTCTGAGGCATAGCAAATGACAAGAACACCTCACACCTTCAGAAAAAGTTTAGATGAGCCAAGTCAAGCAATACATCTGGCTGACCAAAGTCTCAAGCAAATGTCTATCTGCTTAACCTTGGCTAGTGAGGAGTGGATGGTTTTCGAACTTGGCAAGAGTAAGCCAAGCTTGCTCAAGCTCAGCTCAATGAGCTCAAGCAAGAGTAAGCCAATCTTTTCATAGAAAAGATTGAGCTCTTTAACTCGGATAAGTTTTATGTTGGCAGGAAGTCACAGGAATAGGGTTCTTCCAGTAACATGTTGGAAAAGTTACGGGGGTTTTTAATCATGGTGCATTAGAATGGCTTCTCACATTGTCTGTGACTCAGCTTTAATGAAACTCAAGGAATAAAAGTAGCACAATGACCTGCCTGATATTCGGAATTGGACCAGAATTCCAAAACCTGTCATGTTGTACGTCAACTCTCTCTATAGGCCAACAACATGACTGCCTTGCAGATGCAATTTCAGGTGTAAACTCCAGGCAACCAATTTGAATACCAAAAATAAACCCCCCCCTAAAAATAAATAAATAAAAGAGTCTTGTGAGCAGCTAATAAACCTATCTATTGTGCACTGGTTTGCCAAGTTTGGCTTGCTTCCAAATTTGGCTGATACATAAAACTTGAACTTCCTTTGTTTACTGCTCCTTTAATAGTCCTAACCCGCGCTATGTTAACTGGAATGCAGATTGTTCCAGTTCATGGAACACTCCTAGATTATCATTCATTTCCATATAAAGATTGTTTCATTCACAAGCGCTATGTTTGATTTTTTCCTCATTCGATGACATTTAAGAACATAAATAGGAAAAGGTTTTGGGATTACTTTAAATCACTAAATTCACTGTTTTGGACGAAAGTGTACGATGTTTCAGAACATACTTTTCAAAACATAAATCAGTAGGGTATTTTGGTAACACTGGTGGAGCCTTAAGATGTTTTTTTTAGCATCTTGCTTAGACATGAGCTTTAATTTGCAAGCCTCATGCAACTTTCAAAATTTTGGGTGCACCTTTGGTATGTTTCTTATGAGGTTAATTTTTAGTAGTCTTCCTTTCTGCACTGTATGTTTCAACTTTGATGGAAGAGTATTTTATCTAACCAAATATGATTTGCTCCTCCCAGGGAGTATATACCTTGTTTAGCAAGATTGACTCTTTAAGTTGTTCAGAGTGCTTGTTGCCTAGTCTTAAAAAACTCTCTAGGCACTTTGACGAACTTTGGCTTCATTGGTTTAATATTTTCTCCTATTTAAGTTGAAAGATTTTTGTAATTTTATTGTCTTGTTTATTAACTTATATGTAAACCTTTTTTTTTCTAATAAATAATAATGCTAAATTGTTTAAATATACAAATGTATTCCTGTCCAAGTGATGCAGGAAGACCCATAGGAATGATGGAAACAACCAATAGAATACTGCAGTTTTCAAAACTAAGTGGCATCTCTCTCTCTCTCTCTCTCTCTCTCTCTCTCTCTCTGTGGGATGGTGGGTGGGGGTTTGAGGTGTCTTTGAAACATAATCCTAATCTTTGGCATTGACAATCACCATTGGTATGCTTCGCAGGAAAATCCCACACTTTATATGGTTGAAATGGCAAGGGTGACATCGGTGAGTTCTTAATTAAATGATTTATGTAGAAATACTTTTAGTGTTATAAATTGCTGAAACTTCAATTATATTTATATTCTACACTCTTCATCATTGTACATGGTAAAACAGTTATTTTGGAAGGTTGCCTTCAATCAAATTGTTTAAAGATCTAGACATAATTTGTAATCTACTTGTATAACTATGCTGAATATAAGTTTTTTTTCTCCTGGATTTGAGCAAGTATAGCCATCTTTAAGATACAATGGAAACAATTTCAGTCATAGAGGTGATGCAAAAACTATGTAGTTCAATGCCCATTCTCATCAAGCTGAGAGACATGCTTTATTTGTTGAATGCTTAATGAAATTTGCGGTATAGTTTCTTGCATAGGTTAATGAAACTGCTTATCAGATGGACTTCTTGTGTCAGCATGTTTTAACAAGTTGAAACTTTTGAAACCAATTATTTATCGCAGCATCTTTATTTATGGGAATTATTCATATGTATTTTTGAATGGCACAAACGACACCATTCTGTTCTGAAGTTGATGTGAATTGTTCCTTGTTAGTGCCATTTTGGAAATGTTGAGTGACCTATATTTCATTGTTCTCTAGGCCAAACAAATTGTTCGTAAGACACAAAATATAGTTGTTCTTTATGTTGACTTTGTGTCCAACCTTAAAAGAACTTTGTTATATGCTTTTGCACAATAGATGATATCATGCCCTGAAGGCCAAACTAGGGAGTTATGGGGCATGTTTTTCTTATTGTCACGAGTGAAATGCACCTTCGTCTGTGGAACATTCAAGAGGTGGCATTTATGGTCAAGCTCTTTGTTGAAGAACAGCTCCTCCATTTTGTCATGGAACATATTTGAAGATATTCACTCCCAAATTACAGGCTTAAAGAACTTTGCTTGTTGGCTTTTCTGTTCTTTCTTTTTTTGAATAGGCAATAACTTGTCTGTGATCTGATGAGCAATGAGAGGCCTTACATTGATCCTCCTCTAGACCAAATATATCTCTTTATGTTAAGTGTTCTAGTCTATAGTTAGTGGATTACTCTAAATTTCATATTAGTTGCTCTACTGAAAGGAAAGATGAATTGGATTATGTCTCTTGTTTATCAGACTTTCCATTCAAGCAGTTTGGAGGCTGTGGACTTTCTGGATACATTTCTTTCCATGAACCCAGATTCCAGGTATGGTGGCATGAATTGAGAATTTTAGTGATATTTCTACATCACATTAACTTTGTTGTTGATGCCTTGATATTCCTAGTAAGGAACCATTTATAATATACTTCCGATTCGAACTGCTTGAGTTATTCATCTAGTGCTTACATGCCACCATACCTACCTTGTGCAAGTCCCTAAATGGAATAAACTTCCCTTCATTTTGTAGCTTTAGATTATTGGATAGGATGTTTGAATCATGGATGAGTGATCTGCTTGCTATTTTTTTTTTTCCAATTTATCTGCCTCGTTTTGTGTGTTTCTTCTCCTTTTCCTTGTTTTTTTTCTTTCATTCAGGTGTAGAGGTGATGGAAGATATTTCCACTGAATTAACGCTGCATCCATGCCAATCATTGTAGTATGCCATAATTTAATTTGAAAGCATATGTTATTGCTTCTTCCCATTTTTCTGCATCCATGCCAATCATGTAAAGGAGGGCTTTTGGTGGCTACATCAAATCATTGTAGATTTTTCGTTATTTAATTTGAAAGCATATGTTATTGCTTCTTCCCATTTTCCCTAGATATATAAAATCCTCAACAGGTTTAGGATTACAGAATTAATATTGATCATGAGTATTTCCTTTCTGTATGACTTTTTTTTCCCAGTCAGTATGCTGTATTTTAGTTGCACTGGATAACCCCACTCCTGCAGTGAAATTCCTCTATCATTGTATCCGGCTTTTCTTTTCTCTTTATATTTCGCTTCTACAGATTATTTGAGAACCCATGAGCTCAATTTCTTCCAACAGCTGGGTTCTGGATTTGGCACTTTTGTTATTGTGATTGCTATAACATACTGTAGTGCTTCACTAAACTGAAGATGCAGACTATGCATGTATCTAAATATTCTTAGTTCTGTCCTAGTTGCAACATGTGACACTGAAATGCTTTCTTTCATTTTTGAGCTTGTCCAAATGCATGCAAGTATACTTATATCAATAGTGCTTAAGTTGATGGGGATAAGAACAGTTTATCTCACTGTTTTCTTCCTGTTCACAGTGGACAAGTTAAAATCCATGACTTCTTCAAGGTTCTGAGATTGAAGGCTTGTAATCTATCTGAAAAGGTCAGTTACCAAGTATTTTTCACTTTTTATGTAACCTACTGATCTATAATATGAATACTAGTTTTGTTGTTTGCATAACTCATTTTTACAATTTTTTTAATAAATTTTCCATGGACTGGAGGTTGATATACGGTTGAACAACACATCATAATCAAATGTTTTGTAGTTTGTCTGATCATAATGGCAAAGCTTTCTGGTATATAGAAGGAAATTGCTATTTTGAACTTTGGATGTTGATAATTTTTTAACAGACGCTGTCTGTGGGTCATTTCCACAAGGGACGTACATTTTTAAGAAGGATTTGTGTTTCTGTCAGATGCCAATATTTTTCGGTTTTCATACATTCTGGACATGTTTAGGACACACATTAAAGGTATTCATTATTCAAAATTAAAGTTTAATGACTTTGGACATGGGGACTATATGTCCTTGACACTGATCAATATGTTACTGGCAGACTTGGATGTTGTGTTATGGATTGTCACAGCAGTTTAGAAAAAAATGTCTAATCATGAAGAAATATCAAATCTCAAAGGTTTATATAAAAATTTTCAATTTGACCATAACTAATAAGCGAAAGATGAATTGGCAGAGTGAGGTGGGAGGAGGAGAGAAGTCACCATAGTTATGTGTTTATAAACTGTTCATGCGTGCCAGACAGACACCTCATATTCTTGCTATATCTATCTCTATCATCATAGGTGATTTTGTATTGATATGATTTACTACTTGATAATTGAACTACAACCTTAGTAAATTACCCCACTACAAGAGTGAGGGCCCTCTAAATCCTCAGATTGGCCAATTAGAAGAAAAGCAACTGGGAAATTCTTAGGTCACTGATTATTATCATTATGTGTGGATGGATATGACCACTTGCAGACTGGGGGTACCTTGGCATTCTGAAGTTATACAACAGGAGGCGTTCCTGAATGACACCTTGTAGCATCAGGTGAAATGAAATTCCAAAGCTATAATGGCTGGCATCACACCTGATTAAAATCTTTGTTAAGCATCTCATGAAACAATACTAGATGCATGTTTGTTTTGCTTATTACACATAGAAATGAGTGCAGCAAGACATGAATGATGTTCTCCAGAACTGTTAGCACCAGTTGGTAGTTACTGCAAGTCTACCAGTCTACAACAATAATCATCTTCTTTTGTTCCTCTCTTTTACTAAAACAAAGATACTTAAAGCTCTAGGTTGCATAAAACCATGAGTGAAATGTAAATTATCCTATTTATTGCTGTTTCTGTCATATATACATCCCGTTTCTTAAGATTTGTTGGGTCACATGTAAATTTCAGCGTTGCATTGTGGCGTGTCCCATGGCTGTGGACATGCTTCTTAGACAGTGGCCTAGTTTGTGTCTTTTTGGTAACGAGTTGAATAGATGCATGCGAAATGGTCGCTAAAGGATAATAAAATATTGTATAACGGTGGCGACAAAAGTAGGACTTTGTGTCTTTGAATGGATGGGTAGGTGGCATTTGTCATGGAAAGAAACAAGAGATGCAAATAAATTTTGATTGCTTGGTGTATATACTTGTGAACCAGTTTGATTGCTGTCCATGGAAGTGAAACAAACAATTTTTACAGCTACTCGACTTGAGAAAGTTTCCATATTTTTGAAGTTATTCTTTGCTTGATTTTATTTCATATCTCATGACGATCATCCTATGTTGTAGATATTTGGGTTCCTCGATGTGGAGAAAAAGGGTAAAATAACATTCAAGCAGGTGATGGTTTCTCTATTCTGTCCTGTGTGTGTCTGTGTGTGTTTGTGTAATACATACATATCTATAGATGTGTATTTTTGCTAACATACATATATATTTGCAGACAGAGTATGTATATATATATGTAGACTAGCATGTACATATTTTTCCAAAGTTCAGAGTACTGGTTCAGCTTCTTCCATGACAGCACACAAAGTGAAGGAACTTGATTAATGTTGAAGCTGGTCTGTTGGCTTAACCATACTCTGGATAAAATTCCTCAGAAAAAAAATAAGTTCTCTTGGAAGCTTTTAATTTCTTAGACTTCACAATTGGATGCTCAGCGTCATATTTGTAGAGCAAGTCTATGGATTTGATGATGGTTAACTGATGACAAAAAGAACTGTTCTTTTGGAAACTACACAATTAGTGTTCACTAGGATAAATCGGAACATGATATGTTTAAATTACTATTAACGTATGCCTAATTGACAACAGCAACTGCCTCCTCTTCACATTGCATTTTTCCTACTTAGTCCATAATATTATGAATAAAGAATCATCACTTGGCTTACTGTTGTACTGGTTTATACATATGGTTTGAGAGAAACCAATAGATGAAGTTTTATAATTTATTTAGTGTAGTAGCTGGTTTTGGCTCTGGTCTAACTATACTGGTATGCATGATAGTTGTTTTTGAGACCCTTTATTGGCCTCAAGTTTGTCTTCATAAGGCCAATATAGCATAGCTTTCTCATGAATGGAAAATGTATTGCTTGCAGTTCCTATTGGGGTCAGCTCATGTCCTGAAGCAACCATTATTCAGACCAGCCTGTGAGTTAGCCTTCGCGGAGTGTCACACTGGTGGAAACCTTTACATTTCCAAGTCACAGGTATGTCTCGTTTTCTTTTCCTTGATATTCCCTTATATTTATACTTGGATAAGCTTTAATTTGTGCACTCATTGTTTGGCAAATGCATGTGACACAGTTAGGAGATTCCATTAGGCAGGTGATTCCAAACTTGGATGAGTATGAGGTGAGTAGCCGACATCCTCGTTGGTTCAATGGTCCTATCAATGTAATCCATACATCAAAACTTGGAATAGCGATCATAGAAAAAGACAGAAAACAGAAAGGCAAAGGACACTTATTGGCCCTTTCCTTGAAAATTTTCTGACCCTCATTTCTTACCCACTGAACCTTGTGAATTCTACGTTTGCAGATCCATGAACTCTTCAACTTATTTGATACTGATGGTGATGGTAGGATCAGCAAGGATGAGTTTAGTGCCTGTTTAATAAGAAATCCACTGCTCATAGCTCTTTTCTCACCCCAGTTAATGCACAAGAACTTGTCAGAAAGTCGGTGATAGGATGTCAAGGGAGACAATGTGATGGATGGATCAACAGGTCAAGTCTTGTTGTAGGTTTGGCTCTGTGAAACATTTTGGTTCATGAATGGGTCACCATAGCAAATATTTCAGTGCAGGGTAGCTTTTGAAAATTTGGCCCTGTCAAATCCCATGATACAAGTTGGGTAGTTTTGTTTGGGCTTCTTTTTCTGTTTCTTTTGTTGTTCACTTGCCAAAATGACAAGAGTATCTTTATATATATTTTTTTTTGGGGGGGGGGCGCAATCCTTCGACATTGTTTTGTTTGCTTGCAATCTTGCTCTATCAAAAGAGTTTTTGATCCACAAAATCACTTTTTTTGAAGGGCATCATTGCAAAACTGCGGCAGTTTGGTTTTCTTTTTTGGGGGCCCAGATGTTCATGTGCAAGAGGGTAGGATGGGACTGATTAGTATCTATCTAACGTGATGAAGAGAAAGCTGCATTTATTCTGCAACCTCAAATTTGGATAGGATGGTGGGTCTCTACTATCTTGTATGAGACTCTTTCGTCTTTGGTGAGGGTTTTTGTGGTTGTGAATGATGATTGGAGAGAGAGAGAGAGAGAGAGAGAGAATCATATAAAATTACTCAATAAAAAGCCAAAAAATTTCAAACTGAAAAAGAGATGATACTCGAATAATTTGATGAGGTGTAGACGAATATTGGGCAAAATTCAAAGTGTTATAAAATTAAAATAATATAAAGTAAATAAAATAATAAAATACAGTATATAATAAAAAATTAGTTTTTTAAAAAATGTTAAATAATAGTCTGGAGAAGAGACGAGAGAAAGAAGAGAATAGGAGAGGAAGAAGAAAAGATAAAGAATAGGAGAGGAAGAAATAAAGAGAAAGAAAGAAGAAAAAATAAATGATAGAGAGAAGAGAGAAGAAAGTAAAGAGTGTAGGTAAAATATTTAATTTTAAATTATATTTTATATTTTGTTCTATGATAGAAATAAAGTTTTGCATGATCAAAAAGATCTATCCTTAATAGTTTTAACAATTCAAGATTTGGAAGAAAGAAATTAATGAAGTTTTGAAATAAACGATTATTCATGTCAATAGTTCAATCACTGTTTATCACTGTTTATATTATTCATTAACTATTAGCAGAAATATAAATTATGCGATAAATTAAAGAGGGAACAGTGATAAATTAACTGAAATATTAATAAAATGAAGTACCTTCAGATATATAATAAAGTACCTTCCTGATGTAAGGAAGAATACAATTATATTTTTTACGAGTACTTAGAGTTTTGTGTAGATAACGTGTTATAAAACTAAAGAAATATAAAGCAAGCAAAATAACCGAACATAGTATATAATACAATTAATTTTTTTAGGACTGTCAAATAATAGTTAAATAGTTCTTCTTAAACTATTAGGGATAAATCTTCTTGATCACCCAAGATTTTATTTCTATCATAGGACAAAATATAAAATACAACTTAAACTTAAATATTTTATCTACACTCTTTATTTTTTTCTCTCTTCTCTATTCTTTTTCTCTTATTCTTTCTCTCTTATTCTTTCTCTCTCTTTTCTTCTTTCTCTCCTATCTTTCTCCAGCTCTATTTATAAAGAAAAAAAATGCACAATAATTGAAGAAAAACGTCAATACTTACGTTATAGTTGCAAAAGTTATCCATGAACAATATTGTTACTATTTTCATAACAGACTCTACATGAAAGAAGGATGAAAATTTTCGAAGTACTGTGGATTTGTACTATTGATTTTCTTTGTGATTTTGAGTGATCAAATTCTTAATCTTCACCTATACTGTAATTGCCATGTTTATTTAACCTAGCACTATTTTTTGGTAATTACAAACAAAAATTACTCTTAAACTATAATTCAGCATCATTAAATCTCCTTAAACTAAAAAAGTGACACATTGACCTATTGAAATATTAATTTGTATCAATCAATACATTGTGGTAACAATGTGTCGGCAATTTGTTAGCAGAGTGCATACAAAATTGTTATGTAATATGTACATGTTTAAAAAAGTATTAATAAATTAATCTCCTATTTTTTTAATAATTGTTTAATGACTGAAGTATTCATTGTATTGTCTTTATATCTACATATCATTTTAAGGGGCATTTTAATAATTAGACAATTTTTATAATAAGAGAAATGTCAATTTACACATAAAATCATACTTTTGCAAATATATGCAAGTCATATGATAATTTTTCATTCATTTTCTTAACTGATTACTAATAGAGGGTGTTGATTGATATAAATTGGTAGGTTAAGGGATCAATATGTTACATTTTAAAGTTTATAAAGATTTAGTAATACCGAGTTATAGTTTATGGATATTTTTGTATTTAACCCTACTTTTTGTGATAAGTTCCAGGTACGTGATTGGGCTTAATGTAGCCCAAGCTCAACCTAAATTTTAGTGGGCCAGGCGGATGGGTTTCTGGCTAGCCTAGCACTATTGATAGTCATAGGTTTTTGGACTTCTTTACACCCCAACCCCATAGCCTCCAAGGACTCCAAAAAATTATCCCATGTTACTTCCACTGCAATTTGAGCATTTGTTTATTTATATAGGACTTATTATATATTTTGAAATTGCAGTAGAAGTCACATCATGCAACAGTCACTTGAAATAATTTCTCCTCTATAAGGTTAAAAAAATTGTAATCAACTTTTAACTGGCAACCATATTGGAGAATTGACAATTGATTTATTTTTTTGGGTTTCAAGGAAAATTCTTCTCTTTTTTTTTTTTTTAAATATTTCATATTTATTGCTAAGATTTAATATTTTGGGTATTACAAATAATTTTCATATGTTTTTAAACATTCATATGTTTCATATATTTTTAAATGCAACTTCTTATTTCCCTTTTGATAATAAACAAAAAGCAAAGTCAAATGTGGTATAGGCTCTAGCCAAGACAAGCATTCACTCCGCGTGGAGAGCAAGAAGCCCGCTTGCAAATTAAAAACAGCTTTTGGCTGTCTATGTATAGCTGCCAACATTGTAATCGTGTATTATGTTTATAGCCTGAGATACTGCATAGACCAAAAATAGGTCTGTATGTGTATGTGTGTATATATATAATTAGATATCTTGTACTGGCAGAGCTTCCTTCAATTTACTTGCAAGAAACTTTATTTTTACCATAATTAGGCCCAAGATGGACCTCGCACACACTCTCACCATCCCAAAGTCTTGGTCAATGACAAAGACTGGTAAAATTGTCACAGCCAAATATAATCTTTTGGGAAAGCTGTCAATTCAAAGTTAGGTCTCTATGACTTGAGCCATGTTGAATATCTATGTGATGGGAAATTTTACAGTATCTTGAATGGTTTTCCCGGTACTTTATGTAATAGTAAAAAAATCAGTTCCAATAGTAAGTAAATCAGTTTTTGTTGTTTGAGTGATAGGAAAGATTAGTTTTAGTGCTAGGTAACTTTTTTTGATATTTTGCAAAATCACAATTTATTAGAACCGAAGTGAAAAATGTTATCACTGAGACTGAACTTATTATTGGAATTGACCTGCTTACTATTAAGATTGATACTCTTTACTAATGGTACTAATATCGTGAAAACTACTCACGGTACTGTAGTTGTTTCCTTATATGATAACTCGGTCAATTGATTGCAATGGTGATTGTAGATATTGACATTATGAAAGAAATACCACTAATTCAGAGCTATCCTTTCAGTATCGCCCTCCTTGATGGAAATAGGATTCCATCTTTGGGACCAAAATATTAAAAAATTTCTAGCAATTGAGAGGGAGGTCTTATATACTAACAACCTATTTGGAATTTATGAAAGGAAAATTAAACGGCAGAGGCATAGTGGGGAAGGTGGTTTTTTTCCCTCGTTTGACTTCGAAAAAAAATTAAAGAAAAACTATTTTTTTAATGGGTCCATTTATTAAATTTTTTTTGTTTTTCCTTTTCCTGTCACTTCTAACACTTAAATCTTACAAGAGATTTGAACCTTCCACATTCAACATAATAAGACTTGAATCTTATCCCACATTCACACTAGTAGAGGATTGTCACCCATCATATGAGGTACTGTCATTTCTTTAAATGTTTTTTTTTTGAAGGTGATGCTTAGATTATACTTCTTTACAATTGTTTCTTTCTTTATGTTTTCGAACCTTAATCAACGGATTTTTTTGTTGTGTAAGATAGGAGTACAAGTAATCATGGGCAGAACTGCATATAGGCCAAGGAGAGCCCAAGATGCTCCCGGGTTTTTTAAATTTTCTTTTAAGTCCTATTAACTTTTGAATATCTATAATAAGCAATAGTATATTTGTCTCCAAAAAACTCAAAAAAATTAGACCCATAATTCAAATTTTTTTTTTTATCTTGGGCTCTTTAATAAAATTTCTAAGTCCGCCCCAATTATCTCTAATTATCTTGATTAGATAATTTTGGTTGCACATTTCTCCCTTTAAAGTACAAATATTAGGTGATGTGATCGTATTAAACAATCATCATGAAATAAAGCAAAAGAATTTTTTTTACAATATGTACTTAAAATTCCCAAGTATTAATTTCTTTTCATATCCAGAGTTATACCTAATTCCAAATCCTTGTGTGGTCCCAACACATTTTTGGAGCGTTCGATCTAAAACCGTGAACTTAGAAAATGAAGGTAAGGACCATCACTCGTCAAGTAGTCCCCTACACACTACAAACCTCCCCCAGTCAGTCTCTTAGTGAACAAACCTAGATGGTAGCAAACAGAAAAACCCAAGCCAATGCACATAAAGGGGCAACAACACCGGCGCCCCCTCCATGTGCTGACACGTGTCGGTCCCACAACTATAAAATTTCATATATTTTGTATTATTTAATTTAACACATATTCCATACATACATTTTCGTACAAATTTGTATGTATACACGTATAGATAAAAATAGTGAAAAACCCATCATAATATGATAATGTCAATTACTGTCAATTAGATTTGAGAAGGTCTAACATAAGTGGTAGCTGATACTCAATTGTTAACTGATGCTAGACATATTAGTTGGTGGGACTTAATTAGGGGTAGACATTGATCGGGCTGAGCTAAGTACGAGCCGAGTCTATACAATTTTTTTTTTATCGGGTCTAAAATTAAATTTCAAGCCCATCCAAAATAAAACCTATGATTCTAAATCTGCTCATTAAATTAATCGTGTCTACAGAAAATTTTTAAATCTTATAAATGATGAGCGAATAGGCCATCGGATCGGTGACTATCCCTAAACTCAACTGATGTGTTTAGTATCAGCCATGACTTATGTTAGTCATTTTTTTCAATTTTAATTTTATATCAAGAAATCCATATTTGGAAAATGAAGGTAAGGACCATCACTCGTCAAGTGGTCCCCTACACACTACAAACCTCCCCCAGTCAGTGTCTTAGTGAGCAAACCTAAATGGTTGCAAACCGAAAAACATAAGCCACTGCACATAAAAGGGCGCAACACGGCCCCCTCCACTTGCTCACAGTGTCGGCCCCACAACTATAAAATTCCATGTATTTCGTATTATCTTATTTAAACACATATTCTACACATACATATTTATACAAATGTATATGTATACACGTATGTATAAAAATAGTGGGAAACCCATCAGAATATGATAAGGCTAATTGCTGCCATTTAGATTTGAGGAGGTCTA